>CM062804.1:284162109-284574412 GCA_031772625.1 Pinus tabuliformis | reverse complement strand
TATCACATCGAGCATCAACAACAAGTTCTCCAACTCTAAATGATAACCTCACTTTGGCACAAAATAGAATGAACAACAAGAAGATGAACATCGCAGTGAAAGAAGTCTTGATGTTGGTGACTGGGTATATTTATGCCTACAACCATACAAAAAAATGTCCCTCGAGCAAGCTAAGAAGGACAATAAATTATCACCAAAGTATTATGATCCTTACAAGGTGTTGCAAAAGATTGGTACTATGGCATACAAATTAGAGCTTCCTGCATCTTCTTGAGTGCAGCCAGTTTTCCATGTTTCATGCTTCACAAAGGTTATAAGTGACAACCTCCCAATTCAAACAATATTGCTAGAACTTGTCAGGGAAGGAAAAATCATATTGGAACCTGAAGCAGTCACGAAACAAGAACTTGACAACTACGAAATCGATCAATTTTAGAGCATCTCATCAAGTGGAAGAACTTACCCACTGAAGATTCCACATGGGAGTATGATAATTTTATCCAGACGCATCCAGAACTACTCAAGCATTGAGGACAACACTTTTTTTAAGGAAATGGGCATGTTAGGTCTATAATACTAGTGTATTCCCTCAATGTTATTTTTAGGGTAGCCCCCTTACTGTTATTGTTGTGCCCATGTAGTCCCCATATCTTTATTATTATGCCCCATAAAAGCCTACTATTTTTATTGTTATGCCCTTATATTATTATTGTTATGTTGGCTCTGATTATATTGTGACCCCTTAGACTCCTATATATAGAATGAAGGTTTTGTCATTTGATTCATCCAAGAATTTTTTATTTGTGTAATGTAAAGGGGGTTTCCCCCTCAAAGAGGTTAATTTGAATTTGTTGATCTATTTCTTCTTCTATTTTGTGAGTTGGTTGCATAACATCCAAACTAGCAATTCGTCTTCCTTTTATATGTGTTGGAGCATTATTTTTAAATGTGACACTTCCACTTCTATCTTCTATTAGAAAGAGAAATTTACTGTCGTCACCAGTCATGTTCTTTGAGAACCCACTAACATATTGTTCCCTTCTTAATTATGAGCATATAGTTCAAATACACACTTGTCATATTTTTATGGTCTTTGTTTCCAATTTTTGGAGCTTCCTTGATGTAAATATTGTTGAGGAATATACTGTTGGAATTAGAAGATATACTCCCACACTCACTGACTTTGTGTAAGAAAAATATTGTAGTTAAAGCAATCAATATCATTCATGAGAGGAGAATATGTATTATTCCTTCCAACAAATAAATTTCATGATCTATAATTTTGAATGTGCTCGTATCTATCATCCTTCTTAATTATGGGCATATAGTTTAAATCCACATTCGTCATATTTTTCTGGTCTTTGTTTCCAATTTATGGAGCTTCCTTGATGTAAATATTGCTTAGGAATATACTGCCAAAATTAGAAGATATACTCCCACACTCACTAGCTTTGTGTAATAAAATATTGTAGTTAAAGCATTTAATCTCATTCTTGAGAGGATAATATGTATTGTTCCTTCCAACAAAGAAATTCCATGATCTGGAATTTTGAATTTGCTTGTATCTATCATCCTCATATGTGTTAAGTTTATTATATTTATGATTAATAACCTTATGTTTGAAGTTATGAAAAGAATAAAAAATGTGATAAAATAATTTTGGATACCTAAAGTTGTGTTTTTTTTGCATATGAGTGGATCTATTGAATTTTTTATGCCTTACCTACTAGTGCTCCACTCTGCGTTGAGAAATATTTTTGGAAATGTTAGGATCAACACTTTTACGATTATTTATTTTTCCATAACCTCATTTTTCTTCTCTTTCATTTCCTTTGAGTTCATCTACATAGCTTAGAGGGAATTTGTTTTGTAAGAACTTGGTTCTTGGCTCACAATTTGAGGACAGTTGAGGATCTTTATATCCCAGACATGTTTTTCTTGCGGGTGAGTTTTGAACATTGAGGACACCATTTAGAGTCTTTGATCATTTGACAAGATTATGATTTAGATATATTTTATCCTTTTATTTATCTATATCTACCCTTAAAGAAATGGCCTTTGCTTTTAGCTTTTATCAGTTCTTTTTCCACTCTATTAGCTTATTTGTGAGAATTTCCTCTTTTCTCTTTGCTTCCCCAAGCTGAGTTTTCAAAGGGATAATATCTTCTTCAGATGCATTTGAGTATCTCTTTTCTTACTTATTGGGCAATTCCTTCTTAGAAAACATATTATCATCTTCTAACTCCTCATGACTCTTTTGTTCATCTTTTAACTATTTATAAAAATTTATTTTATTTTATTTGTCTCTTCTAGTTGCACCTTTTGAATATTAAAGATTTCTTCATTAAAGTGACTATTACCTTCTTCTTCTCTAAAAATTGTTCCCTTAGTTCCTATTAGTACTCTTGGTATTTTTTAGCTCATTTAGAGCACTAATAAGCTCAACTTCAAGATCATCTACTCCTTCTATTTCTTCCTCTATGTCTGAATTATATTTGTATTTAAATTCATAATCTAAGGCAATGAGCAAGAATTCATCATACTCTTATTCAGATGATTGTTCACTACATTCTTTAAATGAGTTACCATCTTCTTTAGAATAAAAAATCTTCTTTCTCTGAGTTCTTTTATTCTGGTATTTGTGAGATTTACTTCTATTCTTTTGCTTTTTTTCGTTTCTATTTCTTCCCATCTTTAGTGTGAGGACATTTTGAAGCAAACTCACCAATTCTACCACTATCAAAGCATTTGAGGGGAAACTTACAATTATACTTGCCATATCCTCTCTTTTAATTCCTCAAAAATTGAGCCATCTCATAATATGACTCATGACTGGAGTAGTCTTTATTCTTTAGACTTCTTTGAATATTTGAAGACAACCTCCTTTGATTCTGACTTCTCTTTTCTAGTTCTCATTTCATAAGTTGTTCAAATTCCATGAAGTTCTTCATTCATGAGAGTGTTTAGGTCTTACAACTCTCAATTAACAAAGATATTAACATTGAATCTCATAGGACACACTAGACTTTGATATGTTTACAGGAACTCAAACTTTATCCTATGCACAACACTTAAATGTTGTTCCCATGCTCAGCTTTTGTGAGATCCTCACAGAAAAAGTATTGGTACTAGAATTCATTCTCAAGAAAACTCTTCAACACCATGGTATTTATTTCGATAGGTGACATGATCTTAGAGTTGCAAAATAACAACGAATGATTTTAGCATTGCAACATTAATTAGACTGGACAGGGGACTAGCAAGATCATTTTGAAAAGTTATGTTTATGGAAAGTTACAAAACCAAGGGAAGTTAAGAGGCATGCAAAGTAGAAAAAATGGTTGTCCAAATTTTCCATTTAGTAATGGAATTTTAAATGCAAGACAAAGGTATGTGAAATATTTTTGTGTAAGAAAAAAAAACAAATACTTATGGGGAAAAAAACCTATTTTTTAAATCATTAGAATAATAATCAAAGAAAAAAACATTACAAACAAAAATATATAATCAAAACTTTTATATATAATATATATATATATATATATATATATATATATATATATATCACATGTCCTCTGTTTTAAATAGATTGAAAACACAAAAATTAGAAAAAAAAAGAACAAACACTTCTATTTTTTTTTTAACACATTTTTTTACTTAAAAATATAATTTTAATAATTAGAAAAATAAAAATATTATTAACATAAAATATTACAAACTGAAATATATATTCAAAACCTAATTCATACAAATTTATTATCAAAACTTAATTCAATATAAAATTAATCTATATATATATACACACACACACAAGGCCACATAGCTAGCGTTCCCTGCCGCTTAGTTTAGTTATTAACTTTGAAAAGTATAAAATAACCTACACATTTGAACAAGGGCTACATTGTAGATACTCTTGCTTAGTTTAAGTATCGTTAAGTTAGTGTCAAAGACATACATGAATGGGCAAACAAAGGGTTTTTCAGTAGCCCTACAACAATGCTAATGACCTAGGACTAGGAATAGTACCTCTAACGACTAGAGTGGTGTAGATCAGAAATAATACATCTAACAACTAGAGTAGTGTGGAAAAATTAACAATAACTAGAAACTCTTAATCATTTTGACCTTGGACAATTCACCTGGTAACTTATTTCCTTATAGGGAAAAAAGACTAACTCAAAGGGTTAACTCTGACACCATGACCTAATACTTAATTATCTAACGAATACTTCGATCTGGTAATGGGTTAAAGAAAACAACTATGATTCTAAAAATGTAGCAGGTAGATACACTACTGAAGCAAATGGCAACCAAGTTGTATAAATTTTTTGTGCAGATTATGCTTTATGTCCCATAAGGTCATGGATTTCCATGAAGTAAACAAAAATACTCTACTGTATCTAAGATGCATAGGTAAAAGATGGATATAGATATGCACCTGATTAATTGTGATTGTGGGAGTCTCTTCGCCCACTACTCCATGGTATCATTGTCCAAGGGTGCTACTCCACTCACAATCTCGTTCAAAGAAGACAGATCATATCGTGCCACAACATTTTGTTTTGCAATAGCATGGCATAATGGACGACATAGTTAAATAGGATATTTTGTATTCTTGAATTGATTCCAGCATCCTTACAAAGGTAAATTTCCCATTGGAACCACATCAACTCCTCTTTGGAGCTGCCCATATCTAACACATGCCATCCCATACACATGAAACATGGGAATATCACATAAGATAGTACAATGCTTCACGCCTTTCATTTCCTGGTCACTGGTCACCATCAAGGTAGCTGCCATGAAATTCCTATGAGCTAAGATCACCCCTTTATTTTTCCCAGTAGTCCCAGAAGAATAGAACAATGCAGTTGTGTTCGTCTGCTTAATAATAACCTCAAGTGGATTCTTTTGGGCACTCATGTTTAAAACCTTAGAAAATGAAATAATGGTTAGTGACAGACTCTGAAGCACTGTTGAACATATATTTGTTCTTGCTGCAGTGCTTTTTAGATGCAGAGACAGACTTTGTCTCTGCATCTAAGAAGCCCTCCTGAACTTTTTGTTTGTCATTTTATTTCTTTACTGCTGTGTCTGTGCAATAGATCCATGCATGCCTTGGGATTGTGATTTTTTTTTGTACAGTGTATATATTGCAAGATACATTAGTAAAGAAACATATGGAAAAACACAAACAGTTACAACAATAATTAATATATGTTTTGGAGTGCTTCTTAGATGCAGAAACAATGTTTTTCACTGCATCTAAGAAGCACTATTGAACATACAATACTTCTTGCTGTAACCGTTTCTGTCTCGGTATATGTTTCTTTACTTATGTGTTTGTGCAAGATAGACCATATACAAAAAACTCCAAAATCCCAACACAGGTTGACATCAAGGTTGTGAATTCATGTTAACAATATCAACGAAAAATTATTGGAGTTACAAAGTCCTACATGTCCAACTAGATTTCCTTCAATATGAGTGGGATCAACTACCAAATCAAGTCTAAAAAATTTAAAGGGTTCTATTCAACAAAACCAATGAAAGAGAAGTTTTGTGAATTAAAAAGGAGTTGGTTTACCTTAATCCTCTCTCCTTTCTTGGCATTGAGGATTATTTTCCTATATTTGAAATTAGATGAATGTGGAATTTTTTTTTTTAAGAGGGACTTAAATCTATAGAACTAACCTTGATGAATTTAAAGGCATATTACGATGTATTTTTCGATAATTTGTGCTAGTTTGGATTTAGATAGTAAAGATTATATCTTTGCTTGCTTCTACAATTTTCTAAGTAAGGCATAGGAAAATTTGCATGGTGAATTAAACTTGACATTAAGAAACATGCTCATCTCCTTAAGAGCGTGGTGTTTTTCTTAACATGAATGTATCTACTACACTCAAACCTTTGCACTACTTGCAAAAACAAACTATGTTTCACTGATTATTTAAATAGTGAGAATTTATCAATGTATTTAAATATCTTTTTAAAGCTCCGTCTTCCATATGTTTTCGATATTTCCATGCCAATACCTTCTTCACTACTTGTACAAATCCACGAATCTGTCTAGTTCACAATTTTCTTCAAGCTATCCCTGCAAAAAGGTTATGATTATGAACGCAGCAAGAACCTCTTACAACATTGATTACAAATATGCCATACCTATCAATGCTCAGCATTAATTATAAATCAGTCACATCTGTCAATGTTCCTGTATTATGCACATGTGCCTAACCCTCAAAGGATGGTTTGGCAGATATTTTGAGTTCAAAAATAGATAGCATCCAATCATTCTCTTTTAAAACAATAATAAGAAGTAAGAATTGGCAATAGCAATTCGAACACGTTGCATGACTGCTTATTTCTTCAAAAATATTTTTCTTTGCAAATTACTTTCTGCTTACTATCTTCCATCTCTGGTATACCTCCTTGAATTTTCAATAAAGAAGGATCTATAACAGTTGTCTAAGCTGGAATGGAAATCACAGTTGTTATATTTGGGGTTGTTTAACTATTTTATGTTTTGGAGTGTTTTGTCTAAATTTTGGAGAATAATTTCTTTGTCTGATCTTGATTTTTTGTTATTTTGCATGCGTTTATAGATTCAGCACCCCAAAAAAATCCCTAATTGTACAAAATCCACTGCTCAAACTTGTAGTTCCAGCACACCCTTCCCTAATTTCAAATAAATTTAACCAAAAAACATAAAACAATTAAACTACATTGTTTATTTAAAAAAAGCACAAATCTTGTCTGAGTCTTTATATGTGTTCTGGCTATCAGTCATGATAAGAAATCAATGGTTTACTACCCTTCTCTGAGCCCAAATATTTGTTATATCAAGCAAACCTTTCTTTCTATGTGATGATAACCAATCAATTGCAGTGACAACAGATCTGAAGTTCCAAAAATTAATTTTCATCACAATGTTTTCTACTTGGGTCTTCTGCACTGAGTAAATAGGAGATACATACCATGTATATAGCCACTTATCATAGGCAATTTCAAATTCATGGACGGTAGGGACATTGCCACTACAGTGGCACTTGTCTATATATAATATGAGGATGGAAAAGAAAGTTATATACTAGTTTTTTAACAACGAATAGGGAATCGAAGAAACCACTAACAAAACCTAAAGAGGAAACTAAAAACCCAGTCTGCAAAATTAGCAGTGGTTGGGTTTTAAAACCCTGTTTCAAAATGGAAAAGAAGGGCAAGGTTAATTGAGTTGAAGGGCCTGGAGATATATAGTAAGAAGGCACATGGATGGGGGCCTTGAAATTTGAACATGAGGAATTAAGCATTAATTTGCGAACAATATCTTTTCATTCAGTTAACTAGTAAACAAATCATTAAAAAGTCATGTGGGTTGTGATAAAACTACCCTTCAATTTATGTGATATATGAATATATGACAACAGGGTATAGTCCTGGTTGATATATAGATATCTATATATATATATATCTATATCTATATATATCTATATCTATATATATATATAAAATAATGTTTTGGCCAAACTAAAAAGGAAAATTATTCACACAAACAAGGTTGTAAGTGAAATAAGCCATTAAGAAATCATATATGTAGCCGAATAAACTGGATTGGAAGTAATATTGAATCAAATTTACAAGAGAGGTGAGTGTTAGCTCTGCGGCTAATGTCCAATTGACCTTTTCTGATACATTTTTGACAAATTTGTGCGGTAAACATACTACTACAACAGGGACAACAAGTTGCTCCTACCTTAGTAGAAGTCTACTTATCGTCAAAGATGTAAAATGTTTCTCAAGTACTGATCTATTATGAATCCCGGATCATCACCAACAATTCTCTTAAATGAATCTCTGTAGATACAGTAGTAAAGAAAAATATGGAAAAACACAAACAATTACAACAATAATTAATATATGTTTCGGAGTGCTTCTTAGATGCAGAAACAGTCTTTGTCACTGCATCTAAGAAGCACTATTGAACATATAATACCTCTTGCTGTAACTGTTTTTGTCTCTGCATATGTTTCTTTACTTATGTGTCTGTGCAAGATAGACCATATACAAAAAAAATCCAAAATCCCAACACAGGCAAGAATCTATTGCACAGACATAGTAGTAAAGAAGTGGGTCTCTGTTTTGTTTTTTACATAAGTAAGTTTAACCTTTATATAAATAATAAATAATATTGGCTACACTCATTGACAATTATCTTAATAAAATTACTATTTTAAAAACTGGAATAAGTCTTACCATTTTGAAAATTGTAAGAGCATTCCCCTTAAGCTTTGCATTCTTTTCGATTGGAATGTTAGTATCATGTAAAAATGAGAATAGCCATTTGGCTGAAGGCGCAATCTCAAACACTCTGTAACCAAATAAACATTTTGCATAACTCAATGACCTTTTATGGTTTTATGGAAGAAGATTTGTTGAAGGGAACAAACAGATTTCCGCGATTGCTAATACAAAATTACCTTAGAAAGAACTTAAACCCTAGTTCGGCAACATTTGATTTCATGGCATTCCATGATTTCTTAACTAGGGCTTCCTGCTCCTTTGTAAAATCCCTCAGCCATACGTTTGTAATTCTGCTTCTCCTTCCGATATGGATGTTACTACCTACATTCAACCAATATGGATGTTTTTTTGAAAAAATTCGGCCAATAGAAATGTGTTATCGAAGAAATAATTATAGATTCTAGAAATCCAATTGCAGCCAATGATGTATTCTCGAGAAATAATTGCATAATCGAGATAAGGAAATAATGGGAGAACTAGCCCACTTACCATCCCCATCGCCCCTAATCACTATTGTAGGAAAACCCAGATCTTTAACTGTATCCCATAGCTCTGGGACAGTTATTATGAATTTGGCTTTCAAATCTTGGATTTGTTTGGCTACTTCCATGACGGTATACACCGGATTGATAGTGCTTACCACAACCCCAATTGAAACAATCCCAAAGAAACACAGGGGGAAATAAATAGAATTGGGAGAAAAAAAAAGCACCAAGACTCCTTTTCGACTACCCAATTGACTCAATCCACTGCCCACCATGCTTACCTTGTCTTTGAATTCCCTGAAACTCAGTTTCTCACTGAAATCTACATCTTCTAGTGCTAATCTGTGAGCGTAGGATGATGAATCACTGAACATAAAATAGACAATGTCGGTGTTCTTTTCCTTTGGAAGCTTCAAGGGCGGCCTTATGGACCTGAATATTCCATCCTTTCCATAACCAGATTGGGTCAAGCTTCTCCACTGCAGGCCTGCATTTTCCTTCAGTGTTCAAGCCCTTCATTGGGAAGAATCTCTCAACAATAATATTATTGACGGTTGTTCACAGTTGAAGGTAGGACACCCAGCAGACAATCAAACTTATAATTGAGATAATGCAGGGCCATACTACATTCTATGTAATAGTCACATAGTATGTGTTCTGGTAGGCTGAAGCTAGTCATTATTAACATAGTCTTAGCTTTGTTCAAATCTAGTTCATGTTCCGTTAAGTGCTATTGTTTACAGCTGGGTTATTGCAGTTGCTTTGGGGTTATTCTTGTAAATAAATGTACTCCAAAACTTGAGTCTTGTGAAAGTCTTCAATTATTTAGATAGGCCCGAACTAAGAATCTTCACCTCTATATGTTGCTGACAACTCATGTTTTATATACAGGATGACATAAAATATTAGATAATGGGGTAGTCGTATACTGTTGCAAACATTGCACAATTGTGTGAATAATTTCCAATAGCTGACAAAAATCCCTAAACAGAGAGCACATGCACTATACTTCTTTTAGTGAATTGGATGGCTTTGTTTTTATCTGCCAAACTGTTTCTTTCTCTTCACAGTTCACTGATGGCACCTCAACCATCTTTTCAAACAAAGATTTTTCCAAATTTGATATTGGACCCCGGCTCATTAATGGAGGAAGCTTGCATGCCATGATGATGACTGAGAAAGGGAGGGTTGGATAACTGAAGATACAACTTTCCAATGATTGTGCAGGTTGGGGAAGCCATGGGCGAAGAGGAAGCTTGCTTTGAATGGAGTCCTGATGGTCTTACTGACACTCGTGAGATTAAGGATCATAGCCAAGTAAGTCATATGATTTCTCTTTTGTGTGTTTTGCTTTTGGAGGAAATGATAAATAGAAAGGTAACTGAGTGTAAAACCCACCAAGTTGTTGAGGTCCCAACTCCAAGACAAAGGGGGATCCTTGTATGGCTTGGGTTTCATGTGCACCCCAAATGTATTCATGGGTTTCACATGGACCATAAATGTCTTCATGGGTTTCACATTGACATATCTACATCTGAAAGTGGATTCAGTTACAAACTTTACATTACAGATGTTCTTATGTAGCAGTTTACCTTAATCTCAGTTGCATAAGTTTGATTGTTAGACTCATATGAATTTATGTCAATTGCGTATGTTAGTTTTGATGTAATTGTATTCAGCAATCAATCACAGGTGGAAGCTGCTCCTGAGTGTCTGGTGGATGGTTCGGTATCCTTTGGAAGATTCTCACTTGATACATTATCATGGGAGAAATGGTCAGCATTTTCGCAGAACAGGTATCTGGAAGAGGTGGAGAAATGTTCGACTCCAGGTTCAGTTGCTAAAAAGGAAACATACTTTGATGCCCATTACAAAAATATTGCCGCTCAAAGAGCTTTTCTAAAGCAGTCCCTAACAAAAGAAGAGAACAACTCGTACAAGGATATGGATGCCCTAGCTCCTGAAGTGCACAATGAACAAGTGTCTAATGGTGATCCTGCATTGTATATTGACAATAACGCATGCCATGGATCCAACACAGAGGGTGGGGTTCATGACATGAATAAAGATGAAGAGTCTAACGAGGAAGTAATCCAGGATACACCTTCTTTACAAATAGATGAAGCTCACAATGAAGAAATACCTCTAGAGGTAGAGGTATCTTCTTTAACTGCTAAAACTAATGTACCTTCACAAAATGATGAAGTCCACCATGAAGAAGTACCTCTGGAGGCAGTATCTCCAATTGTTGAGGCCAAATTAGACATTAATAGTGTCCCAGAGGATCTGAATATGAATGGAGCAGAGAAGCTTGCTTTGCCTAAACAAGATAGTACCCTTGCAAAGGTGGAAACCATTCCCAAAGGCCTAGAAGCGGGTGCAATGGGAAAAAAGAAATCTTTGAAGCATGCAAAAGAAGAACCCAGCGAATTCAAACAAAAGAAAAAGCTCCCTTCCAAGGTGATCTTTCATCACGTTGTCTGTGAAATGTTATGTCTTTTCTTAACATCACTATTTTTTTTACTGCACTGGATCTCTTCTACCTAAAACGAAAACCTTGGGTGTAATAATTTACTTAAGTACTATGTATTTCTCTTCTATGAATCTATTACAGTAGTTCATATTGATCGAGGAATGAATGCAATCAAGCTATGGGTTTTGCAGGGGATCTCTTACATTATAAAAGTCTTATTTTGTTCTTTGTCTTATTGTGTTTATCTTTGTTCAGGAGACTGTTTCTTCAAACAGACACGTTTTAAAGCCAAAATGCCTGTTAAAGTTAATCAAACACAGAAAGTTACTTCGGGCGCTCCCACAACCAAGCTCAATCATGGCTTTATGTCATTGGATTGAATTCTCTGTAATTAATATTCGTCCATTGGCGATAATATTCACTAGCAATTCTAATATAAAATTACCACGATTTTTTTGATTGCTAATACAAACTTACCTTAGAAAGAACTTAAACCCTAGTTCAACAAAATTTGATTTCATGGAATTCCATGATTTTTTAACTAGGGCTTCCTGCTCCTCTGTAAAAGCCCTTGGTCATACATTTGTAATTTTGCGTCTCCCTCTCATATGGATGTTACTACTTACATTCAACCAATATGGATGTTTTGTTGGCAAAATTCGGCCAATAGAAATGTGTTATCGAAGAAATAATTATAGATTCCAGAAATCTAGTTGCAGCCAATGATGTATTCTTGAGAAATAATTGTAGAATCGAGATAAGGAAATAATGGGAGAACTAGGCCCCTTACCATCCCCATCATCCCCAATCACTATTGCAGGCAAACCCAAAACTTTCACTGTATCCCATAACTCTGGGACAGTTATTATGAGTTTGGCTTTCGAATTTTGGACTTGTTTGGCTACTGCCATGGCGATATACACTGGATTGACAATGGTTGCCACTACCCCAATTGAAACAATCCCAAAGAAACACAGGGGGGAATAAATAGAATTGGGAGATGATGCCAACCTAAGCTGCATATACCCCAATGATGCAGCCTAAGCCACATATACCCACAGTATGAAAATAAATTTGCATGTCACACTATGTGTGTGTGTCCCAGGAATTCTCAAAATTCCATACTTAGTAAAATCTTTACTTAATCAAGGTTCAAGTCTTCTTAAATAAACTTTATGCGGAAACGGTAGACTTAACTATCCAAACTCTAAGACTTTGATAAACCTTTAAGCGGAACCTTACACAATCCTTAATAAACTTTGGTTAATTCTTAACTTAACCGAAATACACTAATCCTGCTTATTTCTATTATAATTCCCGTATAATAGAAATATCTCATAAACACACTTAAACCTTACCTTTCTGCCATTCTTCAACCTTTTTCACATATTCTGATGCTCTCCTTAGCGCGTTAAATCTCTGTTGTTGATCTCGTTCCTCGATCTGACAGTTAACTATCCTAGATGATCTCCACCGTTGATTTTCTCTGCCCAATCCAATGGCTATCGCGTCACCCGATCACCAACAAGCTTGGTTGATCTTCACCGTTGATCAATCCCGCTTGATCCAACGGCTATCATGCAATCTCACAAAGATACTTGCATGAACAATATCAGATTGGAAGCACGCGAGAAAAGTGGTTTTCTCTCTCCGCTACGTGTCAGCCTCTAAGCTTAATCACATGAATTTTAGAAAGACCTCTTACCACCTTTAGGGCATGTGAGAAGCTGCTTCCCATCTTTGGAAACTACCCACGTGCTTTAATTCATACTTTAAGGAACTCAGCTTAATAAAAGGTTAGGGCTTAATGTCCACCATTCATCTTCTTGACTTCATTTGCACGACTTAATCTTAGTTGTCTATCTCCCTTGTTCTCATTTGTTGATCTGACTGATCTAACGGTTCATGTGTGCTAATACGTTATTTTGGCTCTCACTGTGTAATCTCCCATTCAAGTTTCTGCCTGTGTATGTGTCTTCGCCTCACGATCTTCACTTGTTATAATCTCGATCTCCGCTCGCGCCTTTATGCTTCCTTCGTAAAACTTTAGGTTTCAAGAACCCTTACAGTTATTCTCTCCAATACTGTGTGTGTGCAACCACGTAACACACTCCTCTCTGCACCTCTTCTTTAGTTCTACACACTTGCAACCTATGTTACGCAGAATTACTATAGATCACACACAACTTATAATTCAATTACTCAACACATCACACAAACTCAGAATCGAGTTATCTGTATTAAATAACAAACATTTACACAGGAATTTCTTCCTCGACCTGATCTTCTATATCGCCCATAGGCCTAAATGACTGACTCTGACTCCTGACTGACTAACTCTCTCTCTCTCTCTCTCTCTCTCTCTCTCTCTCTCTCTACTATGCCTTTTAGGCTTACATTTATACAAAAGGATCTGTTTAACCAATTCTGGTTCAGATCCTTAATTTGCTGAACTAAATCTTGAATATCCTTTAAGTCCACTTTTAACTCCAGTAATCCCTAAGAATCCTCTCTAGTTCCACGAATCATGACACCACTTTCTAGTCTAAGACTTATAATTGATTTCCAACTCTCTCGTCATCACTCATAATCACTCATGTTCTCCTACATTCGAGAGCATTTACAAATATCCTCACAACATCTAATTAATTCCTATTCTAATCACTCAAAACATTAATAATTACATACATACGAATCCAACCTCCTTGAAAACACAAGACCCCCTAAGTTAACTAGAACATAATGAAATTGTTGAGCTGTATGCTCCTGCATCAGACTCCCAAGGTTAAAATAATCATGATCTCCTAATCATGTGCTTCCGATCTTTGTCTTCCTCGATCCCATACTTTGTTTTGCAATTTTTCTTTGGTTGCTACTGTTGTTTGTTGTTGTTCTCCAGGTTTCCACACTTTATGTTGCTTTTCTCCACTGGCTATGCTTTCACAGTTTGTTGTTGTCTTTCTCTTTTTGTTGTTCCTTGGCCTTCTTAATGTTGTTTTCTTCTAAGGCACCTTCATCATCAATCTTATTATTCTTTCAATCTCCATGTCCAATTTATCTTTTTACTGATAATTACTTTTCCATTTGTTGTTGTACTTTGTCCACTCGTCTTCAAACTGTCGTTTGTTGTCTTCTCTTTGAAGTTGTTGGATTCTTACTACCACCCTTTCATCCTTAACCTCTTGTTGCTTTCTAAATAACCTCTGTTGAATATCTGTAAATTTACCTTTAAAAAGTAAATTGTCCTCCAATTTCCTTTGTACTTGAACCCCCTCAAATACATTACTATGTTGTTCATCAATTCTAGCATATTTTCCTTCCTCTTCTTTCTTTACTTGGTTGCTCATATGTGCCAAATTCTCCAGCATTTGCAACAAAACCTGCACTCAAAAAACAATTGTTAAAATGAAAATCATAAGGCCTCAGTGCCTTTTCCTTCTCTGGAAACATCTCACTACTCTGATTCTCCCTCTTTTATCGGCACATCAGTATGTTGATTCTTCAAAGGACTCTGAAGACCGTTAGCAAGTCTCTCTTCCACACCATCTGCTTCAATGATGTCTTTATGCTCTTGTCCATTGTAGTGAATCCTTCTTCTGTAATCACTCTATCATACTCCCATTTTTCCAGCAAATACTCTAGTAATTCAATTTCTTTGTGACACTTCATAAGCACTTCATCGTCACTTATAATTCTTGCATTTGTACACAATTTATTAGTTTGAAAATTACAAGGTTGAATAGTCTCAACTGTTGTTTCACATATAAGCTCTTCAGACTAAATCCCATCTCCTTCTTTCACAAGAAATCGTTCCCGTGTTATAATAGTTTCAAACATCAATGTAAATCTGCATTCTTTCTGGTGCAATAATTAACTGCTTTTCTCATTCAAGAGACATTCTCCATCCTTCTTTACTTTAGAGTATTCATCTTCTGAAAGATACTCTTCTATACTTTTGACAACTTTAAAAGACTGTTCATCCTCTGCAAAACCTTCCTTTGTTAGTGACCAATTATCAGATGTCCTTTCTCCCTTTGCTAAATCTTTAGCATAGAATTCTTCTTTCTTAACATCTCTCAGTAGATGTGCTTCTTCTTCAATACACTTTGCCTTGTTGTCTCTCTGTAAACCTTCTTCCAGAGCTATCCTTTTCTCATCATCTACATTAACATTCTCCTGCATTTTTTCTTCATCAATAACATTAATCAAATTCATTAGATTACCTCTCTGAGACAATATTCCTTCATCCTTCATGAGAATAATATCTTGATCTTCCATCTCTATGACAACTTCAAATGACTGTCTTCTCTCATTGAGTAACTCATCCATAGGCTCTTTCTATTGTAACCAGTCAAATTCTTCTTCTTTTGAGAAATTTTCTTTGTCACCTCTTACTTCAAGATCTTCATCCATCCTAAAGACATCTTTACAAAGTTGTTTTTCTCTTACAATACTTGCAATCATACACAAACTATCAGTTTTAAAAACATAAGACCTTGTGGTCTCACTTGATGCTTCAATCATCATATCTCCTTGTTGTGTTGAATTCTCACAATAATTCATAAGATCTTCCACAGATCTCTAGTCTTCATCTTTAACCAGAACTTTATCTTGTTCTGCTTCACAAATGGAAACTTCCATTTCCAACTCAGCTTCTCTGAGTTTTTCCACTAGCCACTTCACTTGCCTATGTTGTAGCCTTCTTTGTAACTTAGACCACTTCACTGCCTTTTTCCTCAAGACTCAACCTTATCTTTTGTTTTCCTCTAGTATCATCCTTAATACATTGAGTTGTTCTTTTAACTCTACAATCTCCTTTTCATGCCCATCTTGACTCATTCTCTTTCCATTTTCCTTGGCGTCCTCCTTCTTCATTTTTCTTTTGTTGTGGTGTTCCTAAGAATCTATGTTACCTCTGTTATGACTATCAATAGTCATATTCTTCTCTATCTTCATGACTTCCTCACTCACTTACTATGAGCTGTGCTAAAGCCTCTGCAACATCAAGTCTTCCCTACTGCCACTTACCTCACCAAGCTTTCCTCTATACTTGGTCTTTTGGCAAGCACTTGGTTCTCTATTCTCTCGAACCTATTTGAGCATTTCTCTCTGCTCCTTCTAGGCTTCAATTCATCTGCACCTTTTAATACCACAATTGTCCTCTTTATCCAACCACTGTTGGAATTATTCAAGGTTCTACCACATTTTGTTTTCATTCAGAAACTCTTACCATCTTTCTTCATCCCTTAGCAATTCTACCCACATCCTCTTGTGGAATTGCCTTTATGATCTTCCTGTGAGCTGCAACAAAACCTCTACAGTAACAAGTCTCCTTCTTGCTACACAAGCCTCACTAAGCTTCTCTCCTCTGAGCTCAGTGTTTTGGCATCTCTCTGGTTCTCTCCTCTAGAACCAATTGAGCACTCCTTGCTCTAGGTTGCTGCAATATTCTCACCTTCTTATACCACTACCTTCAAGACCTCTGCATGGTCTTGTTCTACCATTCACCTGCACTTTGAATGGATTGTTCTTTGTTTCTTTGCATATGAAAATTCTGCTACACTTTATCTTTGTGTGCCTATTGTTTGTCAGATTTAAAGTCTGATCTCCTCTTGCCTGTATATATACCTTCAAAACATAACTCTGTTCCAAGTTTTCTTAAAGAATTCTTACACACAGAATTTCCTTGTTCTGCTCTAATACCAAATGATGCTAGCCTAAGCTGCATATACCCCAATGATGCATCCTAAGCCACATATACCCACAATATGCAAATAAATTTGCATTTCACACTATGTGTGCATTTCCCAGAAATTCTCAAAATTCCATACTTAGAAAAATCTTCACTTAATCAAGGTTCAAGGCTTTTTAAATAAACTCTATGCGAAAATGATAGACTTAACTATACAAAGTCTAAACCTTTCATAAACCTTTAAGCGAAACCTTACACAATCCTTCATAAACTTTGGTTAATTCTTAACTTAACCAAAATACACTAATCCCGCTTATTTCTATTATAATATCTTTATAATAGAAATATCTCATAAACACACTTAAACCTTACCTTTTCACCATTCTTCAACCTTTTGCACATATTCGGATGCTCTCCTTAGCGCGTTAAATCTCCGCCGTCGATCTCATTCCTTGATCCGACAGATTTCGTGTCACCCGATCATTAACTATCCCGGACGATCTCCACCATTGATCTGCTCCACCCAATCCAACAGCTGTCGCCTCACCTGATTGCCAACAAGCTTGGCCGATCTTCACCGTTGACCAATCCCGCTTGATCTAATGGCTATTGCGCAATCTCGCGCAGATACTTGCACGACCGATATCATATTGGAAGCACACGAGAAAAGTGGTTTTCTCTCTCGACCATTTGCTACATGTTGGCCTCTAAGCTTAATCACGTGAATTTTAGAAATACCACTTACCACCTTTAGGGCACGCGAGAAACTGCTTCCCATCTTTGGAAACTGCACACGTGCTTAATAAAATGTTAGGGCTCAATCTCCACCATTCATCTTCTTGACTTCATTTTCACGACTTAATCTTAGTCGTATATCTCCCTTATTCTCATTCGTTGATGTGACTGATCTAATGGTTCCTCTGCATTAATACGTTCTTTTGGCTCTTACTATGTAATCACCCATTCGAATTTCTGGCTGTGTATTTGTCTTCGCCTCATGATCTTCACTTGTTCTGATCTCGATCTCCACTCGCACATTTATGCTTCCTTCGTAAACCTTTAGGTTTTAAGAACCCTTACAGTTATTCCTTTGCTAAAGGTTCTCTCCAATATTGTGTGTGCACAACCACGTAACGCACTCCACTTTGCACCTCTTCTCTAGTTCTACACACCCACAACCTATGTTACGCAGAATTACTCTAGATCACACACAACTTATAATTCAATTACTCAACACATCACACGAACTTAGAATCGAGTTATCTGTATTAAATAACAAACATTTACATAGGAATTTCTTCTTCGGCCCGATATTCTATATTAGTGGCCTTTATTTCCCTTGCCTGTAGGCCTAAATGATTGACTCTGACTCCAGACTGACTGACTCTCTCTCTCTACTATGCCTTTTAGGCTTTCATTTATACAAAAGGCTCTGTTTAACCAATTCTGGTTCAGATCCTTAATCTGTTGAACTAAATCCTGAATATCCTCTAAGTCCACTTTTAACTCCAGTAATCCCTAAGAATCCTCTCTAGTTCAACGAATCATGACACCACTTTCTAGCCTAAGACTTATAATTGATTTCCAACTCTCTCGTCATCACTCATCATCACTCATGTTCTCCTACATTCGAGAGCATTTACAAATATCCTCACAACATCTAATTAATTCATATTCTAATCACTCAAAACATTAATAATTAGATACATAGGAATCCAACTTCCTTGAAAACATAAGACCCCCTAAGTTAACTAGAACATAACGAAATTGCTCAGTTGTATGCCCCTGCATCAAGAGAAAACAAAAACACCACATCTCCTTTTCTAATACCCAATTGAATCAATACACTTCCCACCGTGCTTACCTTGTCTTTGAATTCCTTGAAACTCAGTTTCTCACCAAAATCTGCATCTCCTTGTGCTAATCTCTAAGCATAGGATGATGAATCTCTGAACATAAATGATACAATGTCGATGTTCTTGTCCTTTGGAAGCTTCAAGGGCAGCCTCACAGACCTGAATATTCCATCCTTCCCATAACCAGATATCTCCATATCAATTCTATTTGATTGTATGAGAGATTGTGCCTAGTAATTGGCACCGAGGTTACTGTTAACTGAAGATCTCAGTTCAAGGATATGATATGAGATTTCTATGGGAGAAGTTTCTACCAGTTTTACATTTCCACGCACTGGGTTCCCTATTTTAGTTTATGGGTTTGTAATGTAAAATAGTTTGAGAATTCCCATTTTATGAATTTCAATGATACGTTTATGAGAATCCCAATGCATGATTCCACTCTGGCAAAAAGTTAGGTGGTTTCAGCTAACCTGTGAGCAGATAGGAATAGTACCTAGTACCTATCTTTTGGTTGAAAATCTATTATGTGCAGAGCCATCAAATCGGTGAGGTAGACTTTCTATCAATGTTTTCTTCCGGATAAACATCAGAATGTATTCATGGCAAGTTAATCCAACCCATTGAATGTAAACAAAAACCATAGCACATTAATTGCAGTGATTGACACACTGGTAGTCGTACCAGTCCTATCAATGTAATTGGATGGTCATAAGCATAATCACACAATAATACCCCAAAGAAATAACCAATCAGTATCCCTCCATAGTCACGACAAGTATAATAATTTGGATATTTAAGAAAATAAAACATTATGTATAATATTCTGTCGTTCCTCTTCTCTAGAAACCTCACAATAGAAAACTCTCGCTTGACTTGAAGGGGAACTACAACACCCATTGCAGTTGCAGTTGGACATTACGTGACTTCTATTTATTTTTAAGAATTAGGTATTCGTGAACAAATTAGATTAGCAATCATGGCTAGTCAGTCACAAGTCTACTTACTAGGTTTTATTATTTGAGCGGATTGAGTATGGCTAGGGACGGCTACAGTTGATGCGGAGGGACTGACCTAGGTCATGTCCATGTCATGGTGAGCGAAATTAATGGTCATTGGAGGGGTAAACATAAAAGATCTATCATCTTTACTAAAATCTTTCCAAACATAATATTTATTTTCAGATGATATATTTGTAAATATTAAACACCATTAACTAAGTTAATCTATTACTTTTACAATTTATCTATTACATATACTTTGTTCTCATTCATCAATTTTAATACATCTAGTCCATTAGATATTACATTGTTTTCAATCGACAATGATGACAAATAATAAAGACATGCTGCCTTTACATCGAGTTTATTAGATATTACTTTATTCTCCTTCCATAATAATGACAAATAATTACATGTAAATTTGGTTGATTAGATATTACTTTATTTTTATTAAAAAAAATAATACTTAATTTTCATATTCAGTGAATGAAAAAAATTGAACTTACCATATGATACTTAATATTCTCCCTATCTTAATATTCTCGTTCATCAATATTCTCGTTCATCAATGTTAATACATCTAGTCCATTAGATATTACCTTGTTAGTCCCTGCCATCTGGCATCCGGCAGGGACTATAGTAATCGATATGACCCCTACTTAGCATTACTTCACCCCTTTGCTTCTCTGTTATACGGCGGTTATATCAAGGTTAGATCAAAGTTTCAAGGCTGTCTGCCCTCCCCGCCAGGATGCCGAAGGACTGCCATCTTATTTGGCCTCTTCCCGAGGCGGGAGAGGCCAAAACTTAGGCTATTTCGGAAATTTGCGACCTGTTCATTATCGTTAACCGTCACGGTTTGGTATTAATGTTAACATTAATTCGTTTGCAGGATATGCTAACGGGTAACGGGTGCTTTGTTTTGGTTGCAAGGTATGCTGAGCTTTGATGTTAACGGGTGTTGGTGCTGCAGGTGTGCAGGTGTCCGTGCATGCAGGGGCTGTGCGTGCTACATGGACAGCAGCTGTGTAGTTTGATGTCGCCGCTTATTTATTCTATGCACGCACCACTCCATTGCTCATTCGCCTCTGCCAGGCTCCGGGACTGTGAAACTTCCTTTTGTTCTTTCAGTTCTTTAAATTTGAAGCATGGGCCGTGCACCGTGCTGCGACAAAGCTGGAGTGAAGAGAGGGCCCTGGACTCCCGAAGAAGACAAGAAGCTGCTGGCATACATCGAGCAACACGGCCTTGGCAACTGGAGATCCGTTCCAGTCAATGCAGGTAATGACTTCTGTGCATAGATCTGTGTTAGCGTTCAATTCCCTGTAACAGAAGGATGTTTCACAAATTTGCTCGTGGGGCTTTATTTTGTTGTATTGCAAGTCTGCAACGGTGTGGAAAAAGCTGCAGCTTGCGGTGGACAAATTATCTCAGACCGGACATCAAGACAGGAAAATTCAGCCTGCAAGAAGAGCAGACCATTATCCAGCTGCACGCTGCACAATCAGACATACATGAGGTAGGTGGAATAAATAACCTTAATTATAACTATCTGATTCAAAAATATTCTTAACATCTAAGATCAAAATAAATTCAATAAACCCAGATAATCTAAACAAAATTCCACTTGTTTTCAGGACAAATATATGTAAAATGTTACCTTGGTGGCTTCTCTGAGTTTGCGAAGTTTTTTGCTGGACTGGAGCTTTGTGAGAGCCCTGGTAAGTGCTCCTACGGGCGGCGCAGCTCCGTCTAGTGTGGCAGTTGGCAGCGAAACTTGCGAATTATTCATAGCCTCGTAAGCTTGTCCTGTTGTCATGGCTCCATCCCCAATCACGGCCACCACATGGTTTTTTTTTCTTCAGTAAATCTCTCCCAACTGCCATACCTGAAAACCCATATAATTCTTGTAACCAACTGTTCATTCCAGCCCCAAATACCTGTCCAGCGGAGATACTGGTAGAACTATGTCTAGCGCCAAAAGCATCGTATTTGCTTTCGTCCCGTTTGAGAAATCCAGCCAAACCAGAGGTCTGTCTGATTGTATGCATTTTGGATCTTCTCCCTGTCAAAATCTTGTGTGGATATGACTGCATCCATTTCCACAGCCTGGTTAAATGCATTCTAGCCAAAATCTCTTTTACAATTCATCTAGAATACAAAATATCTTACAAGTAATCATCGAAGTAATTTCTTATTGGCGGTGGTATTCAACTCACGAAGGCTATTGATAGCACCCACTCTTCTGTTACACAGAGTCAGCGCCATGAACTGAAATGGGTCACTCGCGGACTTTGCGAAGGCAATAAAATCCTTGTCTGGCTACTCGCTTTCTGAGTAAATCCTCCATCCCTTCTGGTACTGAAGCATCAGATACAAATACTACCAAACTTCGAGCCAAATCTCTCTCGTGAAAATGCAATACACCAGCACGGTAGATTCTACCACGGAAGTCCATGAACGCTGGCAAATAAAATTGATAGCCCGAAGCTTAAAATCTGCGTCGAGGCTAAACCATATTTTCTCATCGTCTTCACAAGAATGAAATGCTTCTGCATGAGCGATACGTGGCTGTGTTCATCATGAAAAAACAATCATGTGGGTGCCTTATTGCTTTGACACTCCCACAGGACGGTGGGACCTCCTTTTGTGACGTGGCGTCTCTTGCCTTGCGTGATGTGGCTCGATTCAAGAAGTGCCTTATCCAAACTAGACATAAGAGATTGCATGAAAGATTATCAGAAGTCTCATCGATCTATGATATTTCATAGAGAAAACGGAACCAGAACCAAACTCGTAAATACAAATAAGCCTAGTTAGGTTATTGATATATCTAGTCATATATATAATCAGTTACAACTTACAAAAATAAATCCATAAGCATAAACATGAACCATCACATGGACAAGGCTACTGGGATAGGCTGCTGGGTTTGTCGAGGGCCTATTGGCTGTTGGAGGGATGCTGAAATGTAGTTCAATTCTCACCAACCTGCCATCCATCTCTTTTCCCACCTCAGGTATCCACACATATACAAATTATCCACACATATACAAATGATACAAGGTATCCATAACAGGTCTTTCGTAGACTCGTGGTTGTCTAATAATGCGCATCTGCCAGTATTTCTGAATACGAGAGGACTCTTTGAGAAAAATCTTCCCCTTTCAACTGGGCTAATCATGGTTTATCTCAATGTTTTGGTTTCTTGTATATATTTCACAGATATGGATTACTGTTTTAAAACTTCACAAATAGCTTGTTTCCACATCGTCGTTGGGAATTCATGCCATAGAGTTATTTTATTCTGAAGAACATTTTTCACAGGAAATCTTCCATGTGCAGGCTTTCTAAATCTTGTTAGAAATGCAATTGCAATAATTGGCTGCCTGCATTATTGAATATCACAAATTTTCAGTGTTCAGCGTACATAGATGTTCATACGCATTCTCTTATGCATCGGTTTCTTTTTTAATATGAAGGGTTTGAAGCGCAAATACGTATGTAATGCCATAATAGCATAACTAGATATGGTTTACTGGTGCTCTATGTGGTTTGGGGAGTTTAACGTTTTCTGATCATGCGACAGAGGGTGGCGGTGGCGGTGGCGCATTAAGTAGCTTGGTAATCACAACAACAGACTGTACAGTCCCCAAAATCGGTGATGCCTGTAATATAACAGACAGGACTACCATCTTTTTTTTGCATGAATTGCTCTCAATCCAGACTCGCCTAGAACATAAACTACGCTGTAAAACTAGTCCCGGGGTTTTCCTGTATACATTAATAATACAAATTTTAAAATAGTAAATAAAGCATACACACTGGATCCTTAATGAAGATTTAGAGCCCTCACAGTCATTACTTTCAATATATAACGTCACTGATTCAAGAAGTTGCTGCTGGAGATGTCCGTTGGTATCATTGCTCAAGAAGTTGCTGGAGATGGCAGATGAAGGTGAACCGTTCCCTTCGTTTCTGCAAGCAAGAGTTTTTGCTATTTTTTGCATTCGCAGGGAGTTTAACGTGCAAATTAAGAAAATTTCTCTTTGTTCTAAGACAAAACTGGAAAATTGCAGCCTCTCTTTTTGAGTTTGAGAGCTAGAGTTGCTTGCCTGGCCGCTCGCCTGCATGTCTTCACACTGTTAACGATGCCTTGAGACGCTAAGTCAACTTGATGCAGGGACTCGCTGCGTCGCAGTCGCCCTTGTTTTCAATCAATGATGATGACAGATAATAAGGACACACTGCCTTTACATGAATTTATTGGATATTACTTTATTCTCCTTCAATGATAATGACCAGATAATTACGTGTAGATTTGGTTCATTAGCTATTACTTTATTTTTATTAAAAAATAAAATAATATTTAATTTTCATATTCAGTGAAGAACAAAAAAAAATTGATTTACTGTATGATACTTAATATTCCCTTACCTTAATATTATCGCTATCACTACAGTGATATGGGGTTTAGAGATGAAGGTTCAAATCTCATTGAGTATATATATGACCTATTGTGTCTTGGCTAGAAGAGTAGGCAACCTCATAGCTGTTACACGTAGCCTAAGTTTATAGTGGCAGCCAAAATAACTCTCACCAGTTACTGATTATCCTAGATTTAAAAAATAAAAAATAAATAAATAAAAATAAATATTCTCGCTATCAATATCTTTGAGGAACAATGACGTGGCATACATTATATGTAGAGACATTGTAAACGTGCACTTTCCGTGCGTAGAAAATTGTCAAACGGGCACAAGGCAGCCGCTCGGCTACCGGCCGGGTGGTCCTGGATAGATTTGTCAAGAAGTTCTAGAAGCGTTTGGGACTCAATTCACATGAGTGAATACTATATTTTCTGAAAATCGTTAAAGAGCTAAATTAATGCTATTTTGATTTTCACATAATTATAAAATAAATAAATTACATATTTTTAAATGAGCATCTTTTTGTCCACAGCTAACTTTTGTTAAAGTTTAAAGTAATATAATGAATATTTTTGTATTCCCTATTGTATATTTTATTCTTGTACATGAGAGTAACATGCATTTTTATGCCACCCCTTTTTGATCCATAGGTGGTTTTTTCTTACTGTTTGAAGTAATATAAAAAATATTCTTGTATTCCATGGTTTATATCTTATTCTTGTACATTAGATACTTCATCATGGCGATTCTCAATAAAGGCATTTGAACCCCATAATTAACCCTAATTAATAGTAGTTTCCTTAGTGTTTAAATTTAAAAATAATTACTCATTAACTTGTATAAGCTAAAATTAACATACACATTATTATGGTCGTCAAAACCTTTCTAAATTTTTTTCCATAATATATTTCTCTGATTTCGGTTCTATATATTCTTATATCTATATCTCTAATCCGTTAAAACAATGAGAATTAAGCAATACCATCCTACACTATTTTGTGACCCTTATTGTGTGTTATTACAAATTACTCATAAGTAAATTTATTTGTGAATGTTTTAATTATTGTAATGATCCATCATTATATACAAGTATCTAGTTTATTGTGTGTGACTGTAAATCATTTTTCAGCAGATGCAACTTAGTGTGAATTATTTTAATTACGTAGCGATTCATTTTGCTCTTCTATATGTTAACCTCAACTCAATAACCTGAATAAATTTTATTTTATTCAGTAGATAAAGGTAACAGTATATTATTTTATTTCGAAACGAATTGGAATGAATAATTTTACTTTATTTTTTCAACAATGTGAAAGCAGCTGACAAGACGGGTCTCTTATATTTGTGGTGCTGTAGTACGTACAGTTTGCACGAGCTAAATCAATAAAACGTTTCGTTAGTATATCATGTCATACAGAATTTCATTTGCTGACTGTAAAATAGCATCGCTTAACTGTAAAATAGCTCCGCTTATTTTGATTATGGAAATCTTGGGCATTTACAAGATTTCAAACAAAATTACTCATTACGATGCTACAGATTTCAGACAACGTATTTTATTTCAACGTTTAGGACAAGACTTCCAACGATGTGTAAATAATTAATACGTTTCTGGTTATCATGGTTGGAATTTCAAAACACACCACAGTGTTAAGAAAGGATCTTAAATGGTTTTTAAATGTTTTAACCTGTATTACAGGCAAATCACGAGGGAGCTAGCCATAGCAATTTGCCTATCAAATTCCATCCCACCCCACGGCTGGAAAGGTCGTTGTACTTGTGGGGACTGTACGAGGCACGGGCATATTCGGTAAAGCATTTATTTTTTAAATACTAGGTCACATCGAATTTCGATTTGCTGATTCTTCAAAACATCTTACCTTAATCTGAGCATGGAAACCATGCGCCTTTACACAATTGCAAACAAAATTAATTGATTCTAGGTTTAGGATTTCAAACAAAACGTGTCATTTCAATGTTTAGGATAAGAGTTGTAGAAATTTCTCACCCATGCAAACCAATCAGATCGCTTGCTGTAGCACGAGCATAACCCTTTTATAACTCATTCGGGGTTTACCACTTGCGTAATTGGGTCTCGCTTGGCTGTTGTAAAAGGCATCAGTTGATTCTCAGTTCGAGTGAAGCCACCAACAGCAACAGATATGAATAGTTTAGCGGAAACCGATCAAGCAAAGCAAACGTCCCATGGAGGTTCAGATGGCAGAGAGAACAGCGGCCCCTTTGTTTCAAAAAGTATGGCGACTGTCAAACGGGATTTCTGCCAACAGCCCAATTTAGATATTTCTCTGTTACCCCCGTGGGAGACGGTAAGGCCTTTCCCTTATCAGCATAAAGGCCAGTGCTCTGCATGGCCACAGCAGGACTGCCGAGCTTCATCTTCCCCAAATGTTAATGAGTTTAAGTATAACCTTTGCTCTTCGTGCCATTAATAGAACAGCTTTTCCAAAATCTTTGAATCTACCTTTTCATAATTTACAATTTCTTGAATTTCTACATCACAGGTCTCCCGAGAAGCATCCTTGTGCGCAGCTCACAGTTTTCTACGCGGGGAAATTGAACGTTTACAGCGTCTCCCCAGATAAGGTGTCCTCTGAGTCTATTACTTTTCTGTGGTTGTTTGAAATCTGTTACAATATGGGCCACGGAATCTGGTTTGACATGTCATTGTGTTGTGGGAGAGGTGCAGGCTAAGGTTATAATGGCGTTGGCAAGAGGCAGTGGGACTCCCTCATCCTTTGTATCTCCGCCTTTAACGCCGCTCAACTCTGTGGCTCGTCCCATGGACTTACCTCCAATCACTCCCTCCCTATCGCCAGCGGCCATCCTCACCCACACCCATTCATCTCAGACGGTAAAAGCAGGTAAGAAGACCCGTGGCGAAGTAGTCATGATTGCTAATCTAATTTCTTTACTAGTGATTCATATACCCAGAAAATGGAAGATATATAACGTGCATTTTCAACGGGTGTTGCAGCGGCCCTTCCAATAGGGCAAAAAAATTCTATTCTGAGCTTCATAAAGAGGAGGAATGAGAGAATCCACCAAAAGAGCCCTTACGCTCGCCCTGCTCAATAGTATAGTTACAGTCCATATTTCAAACATCTCATACTTCCTGGAAATGGTAACTTGCAATGTTTTAATTTATTTTGCCAAGGCGCGTTAGGGTGAACATTCTGCAGAATCAATCAATGATTTATATTTAGCTTTTAATGGAAACTTATATCATTTTTCCCGAATTATTTAATGAAATGCACGGTTGCATATTATATATATATATATATAATCAACACCACATTTGGTTAGTTGGAAGTTGAAAGCACTTGTGCTATCATCTTTGCAGCAATTATGTTTTTAATATATCTTTAAGTTTTTTATTATATCTTTATTAGTGCATCCTTAAGTTCACTGTACTTTAGCAATCCATTTATTATCATCATTGCATCAATTAAGTTTTTGAATATATCTTTAAGTTTATCTTGTTTATATCGATAAGTATGTGTATTTTAGAATTATATATATATATATATATCTTTTTATTATTTAAAATTAGTTTAGATATTTAGAAAGTGTCAAAAGGATCAAGTTTATTTATATATATATATATACTATTTTATCTCATTTATATTTTAATTATTAGTTTTTATTTTTATTTTTATGTAATTTGATGGAGTCAAAATATTTAGATAACATAATAATAATATAACAAGATATGGCATTACAATATCTCTGTCGTATTAGCTTATTAGCTTGGAGAGACCCTCTCTCGGCAATAAAATTTATTGAATATTTATAAAATATTTTAGAATATTTTAAGTAGTCACAAATCAAAGGTTGATATTTATCTCAAAAGTAGTTATCTCTTTTTTTCCTTTTACTAAAATTGATTAATTAAAAAGAAAGGTCATATGAATAAGTGTTATATGAACAAAAATTATAGTTTTTTGGGCATGTGGTATGAGTAAGCCATGTTGTTGGCCTATGAAATTGTAGCAAATTCTATTTATGGGTTAAGAATCTCCATAGTAAAGTGGGCATAAATCTCCATGGTTAAATGAGCACCATAGCTCCTTAGATCATCTTACAATGCTTTTTAGAGAAAAAAATATTCACACTAGCCAGATTAAGTTTTCACATTGATAATATATTTCATACCAAAATCAAAATGTGCAAAACTACATTCATCCAATTCATGTTACCACTAGGGAATTTGATCACAACTCTACCATAACCAACTCCATGAGAAGAGATTCATCACCTAGGTATACCATCCCATAGTCGTTTCCCTTATACACTAAAAATAAATATCAATGTGGATTTGTATAGAAGGAATATGTAGAGTCTATCAACCATGTAGTCTAGCATACATGAGTAATCCAAGATGCAAGAAAGGAATATCCTACATCCTCTTGAGAATATTTCTAAATCCATCATCATAATCATTATGTTCCTTCTTCTTCTTTTTCTCTTGTTTCTAGTCGAATCTAAAATGTATGACCTTGATGTAGTTTCAACAATTTTCCCTAACACTCTATGAGGATTAGGTCTACCCTAGGATTTCTCCCTACACTATTATCTCCTATTCTTTTTTCCTTTTCTTTTATGAGTAGCCCATGCATGTTTGGCATCTTTAGAAGCTTCAAAAATTTTCCTTGAACACTCTATGAGGATTAGGTCTACCCTAGGATTTGTGCCTACACTATTATCTCCTATTCTTTTTTTCCTTTTATTTTATAAGTAGCCCATGCATGATTGGTATTTTTAAAATATTTCCACCCCATCGCTCTGAAAGTAATGTAGTGATGACATTATTAAGAACCATGTTTTTTAAGAGTTCTTCCTAATTCAATTATCAAGTTTTTATGATGAATTTGGAAAAAAAAAAGTAGGTCATACATCAATCCTCCTCATCCTTTTTCACTCCAACTAAAATCATCTAGGTCATAACATTATTGAAGACATTTAGATACTTATTTATAGAATGAGCATCATACAATATCAAGGTGAACATTTTTTTCCATGAAACAAGATTACTAAGAAATTATTTAGCTTATTACAAATTCATCAATTTGTTCAAGAGAATTCATATAGTTTTTCCTTCAAAAACTTTCATAACATTTAATTCAAGCAAAAAAATCTTACTAAGGATTATATCCTTTATGCCCAACAATATTGGCCTTCATTTATCATTCCAACAGGTTTGGCTCTAAATAACAACCCATATGTCCCACTCTATAAAGGATTTCTCCATCTTAGGCTTCCATAACAAAATGTTAGTCCCTTAAAAATTGTTTATATTTAATCAAGATGTTCTTACCATTTCCTTGAAACAATATTCCCTTCTATCCAAGCTCATAGTTAAACTAGGATTAGATGAGAATCCTTGTCCCTATCATCTTGGATTGGAGATGAAAAGGATTTTGTTCCAATTGAAAGGAATATCTGGTGTAGAATACACTTTCTACAAAAAGTGGGAGATTTTTTTCCTAAAAAATTAAATAAACATAGTTTCACCGATAATAATGTGAAAACATACAATCAGAAAACAACATGATATCTTAGAAAAGCCTTCATTTGTCAACTACGATGGATATTCCACTAAAAAGGTCAAGCACAATAGTTCTTATAATATTTCAAAATATTATTTTTTTCTATTTATTTCCTTAAATGGAAGATAAATCCTTACTATCTTATTGCTTAAATTCATGAATAACTAAAATTTAAAGAGAAAGAAATGAGAAAAAGAACACACCATCAATAGAAAAAAACTCAAGATGTATCCTAGTAAACCCAATTTGGGAGAAAATATAACTAGAATGTGAGTTCTACATTCCATTTCCTTTTCTTTAGTTATGGAAATGTGAATACATGGAAATAAGAACTCACGTTCGAGTTTCATTTGCCATTGTGGCTTGAATGACTACTATAGAATGTTTTCATCCTTTTTTATGCTCTCATAATACCACTCCTAGATGCTTTACTCAACTATGGAACAAATAAAATACTAAATAATGGAATCATTTATCCTCCTAGTGGTCTGGTACTTACAATATCTTAATATCCATATAACGCTAGAGTTTTTACTTTCTCAACCCTCAATTAGTGATAAGTTTTCGACCTTGTAGAAAACTTTTGAAAGTTCACTTGTGACTAGCCCCACATGCATAAGTAATGGGGGCTAACATGACATTCATTTGTACTATGGTGGTCGAGAGGGTAGGTCAATTTGTAGGAGGCATTGCTTCTACACCTTAGCTCTCATGAATGTGATTTTAACACCATTGGAAAAATATAAATATGTAAAATAACGTTGAGGGAAAGGGAGAATTTTCTCGATATTATAACCCCAAAAAATAACATTTCATGCCATAAAATAGTTCTAAATGGTTATGAACCCTAATTTTCAAACAAGTGATCCAAGAAGATCCATAAAGGCCTAAATATCCAAGTCCTCGAAACTCAATAAAACTAGGACCAAGTCAAAGATCTCATCACAAGGAATCCAACGACACAAACGATGCCTCAATCTAAATTTGTATGTGAAAGTTATTCCTAGTCAAACTTGGGAAAAGGACAAATTTAGTTGGCACCAGATAAATCTAGATCGTCACTAAAATTGGTGGTCCAACCAAATTTGGCAGTTGGGGGGGCTAAAGTTAGTGGATCTCTAGATAAATGTAGTGACACTGCTAGATTTCTCAGGACCATGAAATATGGTGGCATCCCACTAAAATTGGTGGCAGATTATTGGCCCAATAGCATGGAGCCATGTGGCATAATCAAATGGCACCATGTGGCACCCGACTTATAGTCAAATAAGCCTTAACCACCTCACAGAGTTATCGTTTTCAAATGGAAGATAATTTAAGCAATGGGTTCGATGGCCACCAAACTTGGTGGACCTGGTAAACCCCAACCAACCCATCATATATATAATATATAAATAAAACAAACAATTGTTGAGGTCTGCAAGCTCTGATCCAACCACACATGCCAACCACATCCTTAATATACCACGTGCTAGCTAACAACCCAATGGATGAGCTTTGTATAGTTCACCACCATTTGTTGTTTAAACTAATTATAAGCCATTTGACCGATAGAGGAGTAAGGGGTTGATAGGGTCGAGGTGGAATCAGGTGGAAGGAACCACGAACACAGGAACAAGGAGGCTGTAAAACCCTATGGGTGCATACACTGAGAAGAATATTCCTTGGAATATTCCCAAAATATTCTATTGTGGAATCTTGAAGATCCTTTGGGGGTCTAGAGTTGATGATGCTAGAATTTGTTCCAGTTTATACTCACTTCACTCATAATTTCACAAGGATTTCATTGGTGTAGTCAGATTTGGGATTTGAGCAACCCATTTTCAGTGCACTCCCAAAAGAGAGATATAATGATGTATTTTTCCATGTACTTGCCTTTCTTTTTGTTAAAATGAATGAAGAAGCCTCTCCATTTTGAAGTTGGGCCCAAAGATGTAGCCCACATCATGTGAGCTCCATTATCAAACATTGGTGGATTGACTTTATGGTCTCTTTATGTGTTTCTTCTTCTTAAAATGTTGAATTTATGGTTTTACATGCTCTTTTATGCAATTATTCTAACATCACTAAAGAAAAGATCCCAGATAACACATATTTCATTAAATTTGGAATTATTGAGTGGATCTAGAATATAGAAATTTAACTAGATTAAGTATTTTCAAAATGAGGAATGAGAAAATCACTTAGTTCGCTAATTGTAATATAGATATTCACCTTTTTTTGTGAAAAAAATCATCACGATAAACTATATAAAACAAATTTATATAAACTTGAGAAACAAATATTTCACATCTTAATCTTGGATTCCTTACATTATCTCTTTTAATATTATTTATGGTTCATATTAAAAGCTAAGTTGATTAAGTTCATTTATGAAAATAATGTTGTGTCTGTTACTATTATTAACCCATTTAATTGTAATCTGATATAGTAAATATCATGTATGTGTTGAGTTACTATTATTACTAGGACAAGGTTGACACAATTTAAAAGTCTATCACCTTTGCAACACTAGTAATATGGTTGAAGATGAAATAACTCTCTTAGATCATCTAGTTTATACATTGGATTTAAATTTCTAAATATTTGTGACACTACCAACCTTCTTGATCTTTTAACTAGACAAAACTATGATGATCTCGAAGCACTTCTTTTAATGCTTTTTTAGCATAAAAATAAAATTCTAAAGAATTTTGAGTAATATCTGTATGACTTCTTATATACAATATTTGGTCTTATTGGATGATAATCATCATTTACACCATCATCATTATATACTATTGTAGGAAGTTTTCACCACTTTAGAGTTCACAAGAGAAAATATTTTTTATGTCTAAGTTTTACCTTTGTAATGATCAAATTAAATTAGGCATTATATACTATTGTAGGAAGTTTTCACCACTTTAGTGTTCACAAGAGAAAATATTTTTTATGTCTAAGTTTTACCTTTGTAATGATCAAATTAAATTATGCATTAGAATAGCAACATAATTTATTTTTATTTATTGTTTGTACTTTTGTGTTAAAAACTAAGTTGATTGAGGCTTACTTCATGAATAATAGATTAATATGCAAGAAATATATTAAGTATAAATTTATTTAATGGCAAATGATCACAGTAAGTGTCCAATACCTATTATTAATAATTCTAATACTCAAAATCAATCATGAAATAAAATAGAAACAAAGTAGTACAATTCAATTATTTTCAAATGCAAGAGGAAAAAGAGAAAATTGACTGAACTAATTATTACAAATGTTTAATTTTTATTCCTTGAGTGTTTAAGGATATTATATTGAAAATAACATATTGACATTCATCTAAATCTTAGATTCCTTACATTATTTCTATAATCGTTAATATATTAAGATTGTGTTTCTTACTATTATTGACCATTTTAATATTTACACTAAGTAACTACTTTTCTTATGTTGAGTACAAAGTTATTGTACTAGTACAATGTTGGCACCACTTCAAAATCTATAAGAGGAAATATTTTATAAGTCTAGTGGTGTTGTTCAATGATCAAAATCATTTTTTTAATAAATTATAATGTAACAAAATAGTACAATTTGATTTATATTAAATATAATAAAGAATATTAAGGAAAAATCACTTCAAAGATTATTACAAGTGTCTAGCATTTATTTATTAAGTGTCTAAATGGTTTATATTAAATATAATATTGATTAGCTACTCCACTATTGTTTTATTAGACCAAGTCTAGAAGATGTTTTTAAGTGCATTATTGAATTTGATTATTCATATTTCATATGGTGAGAAGTCTTGTCGGTCAAACAAAGATTTGAAAACTTAAATATTGAATGGCATTTTCATGTAATTTGTATCATTGCATGATTACATTGAAATGCTAAATAATATAAAATTCCTCCAAAAATAATATGAAGATAATATTTGATATACAAAAAATATTGAAAATTGTGGCTGAATGTATATTAATAGACCCTTTGAAAGAGAAAATTACATTCATGAATCATATCAACCATCTTAAGATATTCGCTCAAGTAGATCAAGAACAACTTCTACACCACATTTATTTATCTTAGTCTTCTTACAATGTTGTTTATTTGGCATACATGCCCACACTATGGTATTAATTGGAATAGAGCCAAGTTCTTTGTCATCAAGATTTGATACCCAATATTGCTCTAAAGTTTTTCCATTGTGTTTCCCTAATATAGGCTTCCACCAATCATACTTTACATGAATATTCTCACTTTCATTATCCCTAAACATATATGAGATGGAATTTTCCATCCAAATCATCTCTCCTGCATCCTCATTTCCTTATCTAACTAACAACATATTTCCTTTCTCAATATCAATCATTTGATTGAATGTTGGCTTTGAATTCTTGCACTTGGGTCCAACATATACTTATTCATCTGTCACATTATCAAAATATCCATCCATAATACTTGAGATTACATGGAGTGCATTATGGTCAACATCAACAATGTGCCTTGTCTTGGGCCAGAAATCCTCAAAAGATGAATCACTTCCATATATTATTCTATGATCATTATACATTCCATCTAATGTCTCAAGAAATATGTCCCAATACACTACTTTATTTTTCCATTCCTCTCTAACAATTGGTGGGTCCTCATTGCCGATAATGTCTTTCCACATTTTTATGTATGATGTTATCCCTTCCTTTAGTTCTTTTAAATAGGCATCATTCTTTTTGGAAGTTAAGAAATATGGCTTCCCTATCGGAATTATAGGTTGACCTTTATCATCTATATTCCATAAGTCAACTGGTTGTAACCACTCAGTATCTCTAATGGATTCTTTGTACCTTAACACTGGAACATCATTGAGTACAAGAAATTGGAAGTATTGGACATTAATATGTCCAAATAGTGTATTTTTTCCCTCCATGATGTATCCATTAAGGAACATTTTGAAGTCATATACCTTGTCAATAAGTATAGGTGGAAACACTCGATTTTCTTCAATTATGAGATATGTATCCATCATTTCAGGAAAATAATATATATCTTTACTTTTCAAGTAGGAAGACATTGTTCCATAGTTTCCATCTATGTATTCATGGTTGTGCCCCATAGGAAAGAACCCAACCTCAATAATGATGAAGACACCATGTGGAGTTAAAAGTGATAGAAACATGAAAAGGTAACGATTATTATTATCACTTGCCGTATTGTCCAATTGTAACAACAAATGTGGAGGAAGAGGTTTAAAATCAACATTTTGAATTTTTGATCTTCCATGAGATATAAAACCATCCTTGTACACTTGACATTTTCAGTAAATATAGGTTTCAAGTAATGCATCCATAAGTGGGTTTCTTGAACTTCAACTCTCATAAAGTAGATCACCATACATATCAATTTGTGGATCTTGAAGGTCCCTTACACACTTTGCAAGGGATATAATAGTAAATTTTGATCCAAAATGTACAAATGGTATGGAGAAATGACCAAAACCACTTATCTTATGCCCATATGTTAGCATACCTATCAATTAAAAACCTAAATTTGTTCCTACAATAGATTTTTGTTTGACATGTAGCCTTGGGATTGAAGTCTTTGTTTAATCCATTTTATCATGGATAATGCTGAAATACTCCTTTGGAAACTTCTCTGACATAATTCTATGGGCATAGTAGAAATATCTTCCACACACAACAGCCTTGTTATGTTTGTTTAGTCTACCTTGTGCCTTTTCTTCCAACTCTTTTGTAGTCGTTGACTTCATCTATTATTTCAACACAATACATTCAATGAGTTTACTGAAGTTAGTGTTCTTTGAAAATGCCACATCTCGAAAATTAGTATTCTAGATCTTGCTCATTGTTGATTATGATATTGATGGGTAATTGAGATTTTGAAGAGCCTCATTGATCTCTTTTAACGAATAATTTTGTGTGTAAGTAAAAGGAAGCAATCTTAAACAAGCATATGTTCCATCTCCTTCAACTTGGCATGTTTGGTTTGGTGAAAAATATGAATTATCCATTACAATTCTATGCAATATGTTTATGCCTTTAACGGTGTCAATATTGACATTTGTAGTTGTTTCAAGCTAGTATTATGCACAACCCTTACACTTTCCAATTAAAATCTCAAACAATTTGAAAAGGGGTGGAGTGACATTCCATTATTGGCCACTAGATGTGAGCTTTATGTTGATTTTTGGTAGCATCGGATGTGCTCTAAGTCTCAAATTGTGCTTGTGCTTTGCATGTGTTAGTGTTACCATGAATGGCTTTGATCTATCCATGGTGTAAATAATGTTGGTAGTTATAGAATGTTCTTTGAGGAATCTTATGTATCTTACACCATGATTTCTTACAAATAAAACTCCCATTAAGTCTCATGTCCTTTAGTTTTCTAGCAATGGGTGTTAGGCTATAGCCATGGATCGTTGACCTCACTGTGTTTGAAATGAGTGAATTCAAGACAAATTCCTTAATACCATTTTCATTTATTTGTCCCACACCCCTTCTAGCACTTGTAATGGCCTTCCTATGAACATGTTGAAGACAACATTTTCTACAACATACACTTGTTGACAAAAGTCGAATTTCTTTCTCTTCATATATTTTTGTTTGACATTTTGCAATTTTTTTTGTAGCCATAACTCATTTAATCCTTTTATATGATCTTGTTACATGCATATCGATTGAGTTTCTATATTTTCCATTACAAATATCCCCGTCACATTTTTTTAAGGTATTTGTGTCCTCTATAACATCCCATATCACCATTTCCTTGGGTGGCTCATTGAACTTTTCCTTTACCCTTAATATATCACCTTTCTTATCCACCAAATTATTTATTGGCCATCTAACCAAACAATGTGTAGACTTGTCCCAAAATTTTCATATTTCACAATTTCCATCTATATCTTCTAAACAAAAACCAAATTCCATTTCACCTAATGTTTCACCCTTAATAATGTCATCCTCACGGACATTGACTACCATTCCTTTGGCAATGTGCATGCTTGTTCCCATGCATTCATGTGTAAGGGAAACCTTTTTGCATATGAATCTAAACCTATCTTGGGGAATATTTATGGCATGATCATTGGGGAACCCCCTAGTGTAAGTTCAAATCCTGTTGGATGTGCTAGAGGAGAATCATGTTTTAACACCTTCTAAATTTTAACCTCTATGCATCCTTTATTTACCATCTTTCCATGCACTTTATGCCCAAGCTCTATCTTTAATATGGATCCCTCACCCACTTTCACTCCATGCTGCAGAAGATCTATCCTATCTCCAATGGAAAATGTAGAAAAAACATTTACACCTATAAACCAATGTAAATAAGGTTGCTTGTTTGTCTGCTTCTTGTGGTGTATTCCCTCTACTCTATTGGGGTTCCCAACCCATACCCTAGGGTGTACAATTCCCGTAACATAATTGACAATCATGTTGGGGAATTCTTCTAGTATTTCCTAGTTTGGGTTGTTTTCTTTCTTGATGTAGGATTTCTTGTTTGATTTCATGCCTTTCCAGTATCTTTGAATTGTCTGCAACCTAGGCAAACAGTCTCATCTTCTGGATCATACCTAAATTTTTATTTTTTCCTTACTAACTTTTCTATACATGGGTTTCAATCTATATAGTTGTGTATACACATGATTTTGTCCAAAAAAACACACGTATATGCGTGTTTCCTTGAGAAAAGTCGCATATACACGCGGGCCTATCATTGCACAGTCGGGTATGCCTAGTTTTATTTGAATTTTTCAAGTGTCGAGGCCAGTAAGGGGTTCTTCCTAATGTTTATTGCTTATGTTTATTCATTTATTTCTTGGGAAAGTTTTTCTTCAGGAAGATTATTAGTTTCTTGTCTCTTTTTGCGAAAAGGCCTAGTCAACCTAGGGTTTTCCTTTTGGTAAGGTGTTGGTTTCTGTGTTTGGGTTAAAGCCTTCTTGGTGAATTTCTTGGCTATTATGAGTCTTTGGAAGAGAGAATTGGTTTCAATTCATTTATAACCCAGCCTTTGCATTACTTTCCCTTTCTTTCCTGAAAGTTGGTGTCCTTGGTTTTTTCTTGATTTTTGAGAAAGTTTTTCTTGCAATCTTGCAAAGTTTTCTTGGTTCTCTTGAATTGTTTCTTGTTTGCTAGAGTTTGTATGTTTCTCTTCAGATCATTTCATTTGAGTTTGTAGCCTCCTGACATTCTATGCCTTATCATGCATATGATATATATGGCTTGTGAAGTTTGAGGTATTTTATGCTTGAATTTGATTTTGAAGCATTTAGTCGTTTTTTATTTCTCGAAAGCTCTTTTGTGTCCTTAAAAATAAAAAGATAAAAACATTGTTTCATTCCCTTCCTTTTTCCTTTTTGGTTTTGTTTTTGGTCTCTTTATCATTTTGAACAGTTGTGAAATCTTTTCATTAGGTTGAATTTGATTGATTTTGGGAAGTTTTTGTGAGTGAATTTTTTCTTCCTCTTGTCAAGTTTGGCCTCTTGTTCGCCTTAAGAAACACATTTGCTTGTTTTTAGAGTAGTATTTTGAATATTTCATTAGACATTTAATTTGCATTAGCATAGTTGCATTATAAAGCATTTTTAGTCCTTTTTTGTATTTTGAATGTGTAAGCGTGTGTTTTGAAAAAAGAAATTTTTTTTTTCTTTCATAGTTTGTTCGTAGAACCTTGTAGAAATCTCTTTTTATCGAAAATAAAAATTGCATGTGCATAGAGCCATGTTTTCTATTAATTTCTTTTGCATCCATAAAATCATAAAGTTCCACTTCCATCCTACCCCTGACCTAAAGAAGATCCATTAAAATCAAGCGCCTAATTTAAAATGAACTAGAATGTTTTTTGATTTTTCATTAGCAACATCAACTAGTCCAGGTCATATTAGGGCCTTGGTATAGGCGAGTGGAGATTTAACTCTCCAAGGCCACTCTAAATTTAAAACATAGAAGTTTATTAAAAGAGTGAAATCCAGTATCGTGAAGTTGACCAGGAAAGATCTTCTCTTCTAGGGCTCAAGCACGAAGGTGAGTGAAGGGAGGAAAGAGAGATACCGCCTCTCTAACTTGTTGGATCTCGGCCAAAGACTGTTCTGCCCAGTTGTCGATACGACCTTGTGTCCATAGTTTCCTTTCCTAGGGACCACATAGGTGACTTTAGGGGGAATACCCGTGGTACCTGAGGTAGACATTGCATCATTTTCATTATTACTTCTCGAGGGTGCCCTTATGAAGCTTGGGTACTTTGCACCGAGAAAGGATTTTTATTGGAGGTTAGCGTAACTATTTCTGTTACCTTCGCTGGTAGGCTTGGGCCATCATTATCTCAAACTATCTTTGGAAGGTACTTTACATCATTTTCTTGTAGTTTAGTGTCCAGTCCTAATCACCTAGAGCAGAAATACTTGGAAGTAGCTTGAATGATTATATCTTTAAGGATATTTCAGTGAGTGCTCTTTGCTCCTAGATTGCAATAACTTTGTAATTTTTTGATTCTTTACAAGTTATCATAATAACTAAAATTGGTTGATTGACCAGTTCGTCGGTCCAGGAGGCTTCGTGGGCTCTCACATACGAGTGTTGAGACTTCTTCTAGAAGGTGTAAGAGCAATTCTTCTGGTGATTTCCAATCAGTAGCAGCAAACACAACGGTGTTTGATCCTCCGCATCAGGCTATAGTCTCACAGGGTAGAGCTTTTTCAAGTCGTGATTTGGGTAGGGATACCCCTATCCTTTCTAGGGTCCTCTTCCAATCAGAAAACAAAGTTGAGGTTGAAAAGATTCCTGAGTCACCTATGATTCCTTCACCTCTTCCTCCTAATTATCTAGATGTTATTTTGTATGTTGGGACCCCGACTCACAGGATGGAAAGCCCTGGTGTTTATCGTCTTTTTCCTTCAATGACCACTGCTGGGAGCATGAATTTGGCTATGATTGCTACTAGTGAGAATAGTCCTCTTTCAGTTTGAGGATGAGGTACTATTTCTATATCTATTATCACTCCTAGTACTGAGGGATTTGGCTCTTCCATTCCATCTTCGTGAGGGGGAAGCCAAGATTTTTCTTCCCACACTGGTTCCTTCCCCTTTGGAATGCCTTCTAGTGAAATTCCTTTGGTTCCTCTATCCATCCCATCTATTGTTTCTACAACCATGAATTCTATGGCTAGTGGTTCATCCTCTTTTCAGGGTTTTTCTTTTGGGAGTGGTCACATTCCTCATTGTAATCCTCTCTTACTTTTTCCACTCAAGGTCAAAGTTATAATCCTTTTCAAGGGTGGACAACCCTTGATTTTAGTGGTGTGGGAACCGGGAATTAATTTTTGTTTGGTCAACAGGGGAAGATGCCTTACTCATCCGTAAGTTCCTTTCAGGCTTTTCCTCCCTTCGCTAATGCATGGAATCCTTACCAATGGCTCTCCTCTCCTTTTAGTACTTCCCTAGGGGAAATATTCCTGTTTAAGGTAACTTTATGACAGGAGTTGGTCAAACTCCTAATTTCTCTAGAACACAAGGTTTTCCTTATGGTTCAGTTCCTTCTATGAGCAATCCTTCACAACCTAGTGCCTCTACAAATCTAGGATATTATTTTTAGACTCTTGGGAATTCATATCATAGTGGATGGAATTGCCAAGCTCCTCCGTGCTTACCATTCCTGGCAACCCCAAATTTTCCAGATCTATCAAAATTAATGAATGATCCTATCTGATATAATCCAACGTGGCCTCTAAATCCTACCAAAATTCCATCAGATATTCCAAAATTCAAAGGAAAGACCGGCGAAGATTCGGATGACCATATAACAACATTTTATTTATGGTGTTCCTCTAACTTCCTAATTGACGATCCAATCAAGTTGATATTATTTCAATGCACCTTAACCAAAAATGCTGCTAAATGGTATATAGAGCTTAATGGGGGTACCTTTGCTTCGTTTGGTAACATGGCTATTGTGTTTTTGAACCATTTCAAGTTTCTCATTCAATATGATGCTAGAACTGAGTTATTGGCTAGTTTCCACCAAGATACGACAACTCATATTTGTGACCTATTTAGGAATGGAGGAGAAGGAAGAGGCTCATTAAAGCCTATATTCCTAATGAATTCCTTCTTGAATGGTTTCTAAAATCCTTACGGCCATAAATCTATAAGGATGTATTACTCTCTGGAGTGTTCACCGAAGAAGAAGCTATCTTTAGAGCCCAACAATTAGAACTCATATATTCTCATTCTAGGATTCTTGAGAAGATTTTACCTGATGCTCCTTAGTCCAAGATCGATTTAGCTAAACCGAAGCCAGGTCCCCATGTTGAAGGAATTTTCAGATCGATTGATAGCAACACGACTAACCTGTTAAGTTAATTGCAACAATTATCTTTACAAATTTCTTCTTCAATTCAGGCATCGCCATCAGTGTATGTGCATTCCCAATCTTCACCTATTAATGTTGTCCAATCTTCCAACCTCAAATGAAATCAACAATCCAATGGAAAGAAGAAGAGATGAGGTAAGAAGAAAGATAAGGATGGGAAGAGTAATGTAAACAAACCCAGTAATATTACTGGGGAGGGTAAAAAGGAGTCTAAAAAGAAAGTTAAGTTCCCTTGCAAATTGTGCAATGGAGACCATTTAATTGATCTTTTCCCTAAGATTCAGGATGCTCAGCACTTGTTAGTGCAGCAGGATTGTTCTAACTCCCAGGCAGTTCTAATTAACCCTTTTACCCGAGGGAAACAAATGTTTGCTGGCACGAATGTTAGTACTAGAAACCCCACAGGTGGCAAACAGGAAGGGGAAAATCCATCCAATGTATATATGATGAGTACTCATGTCGATTTTGCCACAAGATCACATGATTATGGTGAACCATAATCCTCTAAGGCTAAGGTCACTCCCAATGTTTTAGAGCCACTTCATATTGAGAGGCTCGTAGTTGAGTCTATACCTCGGATGCCAAAAGTTTCCACAAAACATTCAAAAATTAACCCTAATTCTAGGGTTGCCTAGAACTATTTCGTTGTTGAAGATCTGGCCCAAATCCCTTATGCAATTTTTGCGTTAGAGGTACTTCAGTCATGTTCGGCATAAAGGAGTGCGTTACTCACTACCATCGAGGTTATAGATCTGAAATCTCTCTTATTATTACATTTGACATGTAAAATATTAAGAAGAGATTACCTCATCACATGGATTTTCAAATTAAATCTACATATTGAAAGATCAATATCTTTCAAATTGTAGTTGATGAGGGAGATTCCATGTGTGACATGTCTACCGCATGTTGGAAAGCTATTAGATCTCCTCAAGTTGTTACTTCACCGACTCTCTTGACTACATTTGATGGCCATTCTCATAGGCCACATGGAATTATTCCAACCTTTCCTATCTATGTTGGGGGAAAGGTTTTCAATATAGAGGTGGAAATAGTTGATGAAAATTTGGATTATAATCTTCTATTGTGGAGGAATTGGATTTATGAAATGAATTCTACCGTATCATCATTATTTCACATCCTATGCTTTCCCCATGAAGGGATAATCAATATTGCTGACCAGATGGAGTATTCTCTGAAAGAACCAAATGTATCCTCTAATTCCTCTATTCCCTTGGTGACTAATCCCAAACAACCTTTTAAGAATTTACGAGTTGGAATATATTCCTGATTGACGGGTACTTTTGATCTTCCTTCTCATCTTGCTCGAATAAATTCCATTTCATCATCCAAGACTCCTTCTCGAAGACATTTTTTAAGAACTAATTATTTTTCGAATTCTTGGTCCTTACCATGTTCTACCACCACATTAGAAGTAGGGAAAGTAGGTGGAATGTCATATCCTATGTCTGCAGTTGAAATTTCTTATCAATTTATTATCAACATTGAAGATTTTGATCCTAGTCCTTTTTCACTGAAGGAATTGGATGGAGATGTGGCTATGGCTTGGTCTTTTCACTCTAATTCTTCTATGGACTACCTTGATATTGTTTTACCATCCGAGGAAGCAATCCTAGAAGAAATTATGGGTATAGACAGACCGTGGGATGATTTGCATCATCAGTCATATTGTCTCCAAGACTTGCATGAAGTATAATCAAGTTTGTCTAGTGAACATATCTTTTATTTTAGAAACTATTCCGGTGAACATATCCAGGAATCTCAATATACTCAAGAATGTTTTCATCAGAGCCGAATGCTCCCTTAAATAAATTTGAATCTATAATGATCTTTTTAAAGAATTTTGTGATCTGCTTTCTTGTTCCTATGAGGAAATGCATGGAATTGATCCATCAATAGTCCAACATGAGATCAAGACTTATGATAATGAAAAGCCTATACAGCAAAACATTCGGCTGGTAAACCCTAGGAAAGTGGCAGCTATCAAAGCTGAGGTTCAGAAGATGCTTAAGGCGGGTTTCATATACCCCATTTGGTTAACTGAGTGGGTCTTGAATCCAGTCCCGTTTTATGAGAAACAAGGAACGATCCATGTAGGAATAGAGTTTATGGATTTAAATAAGGCTTGTCCTAAAGATAATTTCCCCACTTCGTTTATTCATCAAATTATAGATGAATGTGTGGGAAATGAGATTTTCTCCTTGATGGACAGCTTCTCGAGTTATAATCAGATTACTATCCTTCCTGAAGATCAGCATAAGACAACTTTTATCTACCCGTGGGGTACTTTTGCATATAAAAAGATGCCTTTTGGCCTTAAAAATGCGGGAGCTACTTTCCAGCGAGCCATGTCCTACAATTTCCATGATACCAAACATATCATCGAAGATTATTTGGATGATCTAGCTGCTCGTTCACGAAATAAAATTGATAATCCTCATAATCTTCGTTTGGTTTTTGAGCAATGTCGTTTTTACAAAATCCGGCTAAATCCAAATAAATGTGTTTTTGCTGTCACATCCGGTTGATTTTTGGGATTCATCGTATCTACTAAAGGGATTCATGTAGATCCTTTCAAGGTTGAGGCAATGCTTCAGTTGCCTCCCGTTTCCACCGTCCATCAACTTCAAAGTATCCAAGTAAAAGCCAATTTCTTGAGGAGATATATCGTCAATTACGTTGTGATTACAAAGGGATTTATGTGATTTCTGATGAAAGGAGTTCCCTTTTTATGGGAAAATTTTTCTAAGCTCTCATTTGATGCTTTAAAAAAAGCATTGACCTCTACTCCATCACTGACTCCACCCGATTATAGCAGGGATTTTCTCTTATATCTCATTGCAGCATAACCAACAATCGGTATGGTTCGGGTTCAGGAAGATGATGCTCTCCATGAGAATGTGATTTATTATCTGAGCCAATGCTTGGTGGGTCATGGACTACGATATTCTCTCATAGAGAAATTAGATTTGGCAGTTGTTAAAGATATCCAATGACTTAGACACTATATTCTTCTTAGGAAAAATTTTGTATTGGCGGATATCTATCCATTTCAGTTTGTTCTCAGTAGGCAAGTGATTGGGGGAAATATAATAGATGGATTTTTATTTTACAAGAGTTTGATCTCGAGTTCTTGTCATCCAAATCTATGAAATCGTTAGTATTTGCAAAATTAATCTCGAAGTTTCTTGTGAAGAAGAAATAGTTTATGAGGAATCATTCCTTGATGAACATATTTTTATTATTTCTTCACAAGATCCTTGGTATGGAGATATCATTATATATCTTCAAAATTCGAAGTTTCCCCTCTCTTTTTCAAAGGTTGAGTGAAGAAAATTGTGTCACTTAGCAGAAAATTATATTATTATCGGTGACACTTTATATCGTCATAGGGATGATTCAATCCTTAGATGCTGCTTAACCTTAGAAGAAGTTGAGTTAGTGCTGAATGATTGCCACAATCGAGCTTGTGGTGGTCATCTATTTGGGCTTGCTACAGGCAAAAAAATATTTCTTGCAGGGTACTTTTGGCCTTCGATTTTCAAATATTGGGTTGAAGCAGTCAAAAAATGCCATCATTATCATGTTTATACTCGGAAAATGCATGCTCATCAGGCTCCACTTTTTCCTGTTATCACCGTCGGTCCATTCATAAAATGGGGCATTGGTTTTACAAATTGTAACCCTCCTTTGGAAAATGGTCATAAGTATTTTATTGTAGAAGTGGACCACATTACCAAGTAGGGCAAAGCTATGCCTACTGTAGTGAATGATGGTGAAACTACAAAACTGTTTATTTTCAACCAAGTCATTTCTCATTTCGGTATTCCAAAAGAGATTGCCACTGACCTTGGAAGTCATTTTCAGAATAAGATGATGGTTGAATTGGCTCTCAAGTTGTGTTTTTGGCAGGAGCATTCGTCTCCTTACCATCCTTAGGCCAATGGTCAGGCAGAAGTTGTGAATAAATCCCTGAAAGTTATCCGGCAAAGGAAAATTAATAAGGTTCGATCCAATTGTCCTATAATTTTATATCCTGTGCTTTGGGCATATCGGATGTCGGTTAATACTGCTATGGGTTTCACTCATTTTCAATGAGTTTATGGTTTGCAATCGATATTCCCTATGGAATGTGAAATTCCTTCTTTTATATTAGTTGTAGAACTTCTTCCAGACACTTCTAGTCTTGAATAATTCCTCGTTTATTTGGAACATCTTGATGAGAAACATCGAGATGTTGCCACAATAAATGAAGCTCATAAAAAATGAGTGAAAATCCAATATGATAAAGTTGTGCGTCCTAGGGTTTTCTCTGAAGGTGACCTTGTCCTAGTCTATGACCAAGGAAAATATGCCTTGGGGGAAGGTAAGTTTAAACCCATGTGGTATGGTCATTTTATCGTTAAAATGGTCTTAAAAAAGGGATCTTATGAATTGGTTTATTTTGACTATCGAAACCCAGAAATGGGCTATATCTTAAAAAGTATTATGCTTAGGTTTCTGCCTAGCATTTTCTTGGTCGTAGATATTGTATATATTTGTGCATATCTATCTATAGGTTTCATAGTGATATCGATATTTTTGATCTCCTTTGGTAGGTATAGATGGACGATTTGGTAAATCTAGGGTTCTCTGATGGTGCTAGTTGACATACCTAGAATTTGGCTTTCGTGGCTTGGGTAATTTACTATCCATCCAGTTAGTTGTTGGTTTCAAGAAGCATATGTATCAACCCTTCTTAAAATAATGTTTCCGAATATACTGATGTTGTTAACCTACTATTTGAAGCAGTGTATCTTGGCATTTATTCGTTAGTAGTATACTTGGATTCACAACTAGTGGTCTCGCAATTAAACAACATCTATCATGTGAGAGATCCTTATTTATATCGCCAATTTCTGAGAGTGTGTTTATTACAAAAATTATTTAATTTTATCACATTTATTCATATTCCACGATCAAAAAATTCATTTGTTGATTCCATAGCTAATCAAGCATTAGATTCGAATATTAATCATTCATCACATTAAAAGTAAAAAGTAATTGAACATCATCTGTATATATGATCATCACATTATGAAACCATCTGTATATAGATAGAAGCTTTTGTTCAAAATGTTATACAAAATCAGGACAAAAATGTCCTATAAAATTAGGGTTAAGCCTAATCATGCCTCTAGACATTACTAATATATATTTATGGGTCCATCCCTCGATGTGCATCTTAGAAGAAGACAATGGCATTCGCTACTCGTCACAAGAGCCGCACCCAATCTCACGATACTCCTACCACGCATCTCTTCATAGCCTCTGGTAGATCCTCTATCTCCAGTATAGGTACCTGGTGAGTTAACCTCTCCAAGTTCCTCTGTACGGTATGGAAAAGTCTCTCCGTATCCACTGCAACAATCTGTATGTCTCTTCCACGATGCTTATGCCTGGGTAGAACCTAAGGTCTTATTGGTCCCACATCTATATTATGATCAAATAATTTTGAAAGAATATTTGTCTCATAAAAAAGAATTTCAATTCATAATTTTTTGAAATAAAAAAATAAAATAACTTTAAAAAATTTAAAAATGTTTCTACCTATGGCACCCATTGCAGCATCTGGTGGAAGCACTAGATTTGGATCGCCTCTAAAGTCCATAATTGCATAGGGTTAGTCATCGATGGCAATGACTTGTTCTTCCCACCAAAAGAAAAACTCATCATCAAAAGTTATTTTAGCGACCTCACCACCGCTTGGTCTCTTCATCAAATCAACCCATCTACCTATACATGGATCTCTTAGGCTATTGATGGTAGAGAGAACTATGGGTCGAAGACCTGGTATCCTCTCAAAGAAGAAAGTGCAAAGGATGGTACCATACCCAAAATGTTTGGTATTACTCCTTTTTATATAAGTGAGTTTCTTCTTCAGATTGATCAGGAGGCTTGTACACCAATCAAAGACTATGGTGAGGCAATCCTCTGTTAGGCTCATTGTAACACACGATTCTTGGTGCAATGAAGCCGAACCAGCTACCCTCACAATAGTCAAAAGGAAAATTATGAGGGGTAGACTCTCCACATTCTTTATTGGGATATGTGTCCTTAACTCATCATTATTTTCGGGGCAACATATGTGAATATAATTATCTACGCTGATACTGCCTCAGGCCTTCCCTTGTAAGCTAACTAGCTCCCCGCTTCAGGAAATAGTAGTGATGAAGTAGATATCTTCCACTTCAATTCACAAGGGCATTTAATCAACCATAAAATCATCTTCTTATAAATCCCAGTAATTCACGAGAATCTCCAGCAACCTTGTGTTGGTTTTCATATTTGGAATTTTGAAGAATTTGAACAATCCACACCCTCCCAATGAATCCAGTGATAGTGGGTCATTAATTACATTATTGTTCATTGCACTATGATCTCCTTCTTTCCATGTGATAGTCATCCTACAATTGACCCAATTTCATCCATTAAAAATCTTAGTTTGCAATTTTTTACTATGCACACGTGGGTTCACTTCATACACAGTTGCGTATAATGCGTACTCATATGCGACTTTGACATGCCCAACCCGTGTACACACAGAGAAAAATTATAAAAACAAATTCTTTATGGTAAAAAAATCTTTAAAAACTGTTTGAAATGCACAGAAGTTCATTAAAGGATCGAATTTGAGGAATACCTGGACGTTTGGTAACTATTCGGGCCGAGAAAGTGGGTGGATTATGGTTGATGGTTTTTTTCTCCAGAGCTCCTTCTATCAATTGTTCAAAACACAAATGAGGCTTGTTGGGCCAAAAGGTCTATTTATAGTTTATGATTTAAAAAAAAATTAAAACCCACTTTTACAAAGTTTATCTTTTATTCAATTTTATAAACTTTGTGACCTTTTGGCCTTGAGCGATGGGATAGGTTTCCTTTCATGTTCAAATGAATATTTTGATATTTTTTATACCGCTTCGATTCCATGATCGTTGACCCATCATGGTAGGTATCATTTTTCGTCACTGGCATATAGGTTAGGAAAGATCACTTTTTCGTTGCATTATGCATTATAGCCTCCATACTGTGATATATATTGCCTTAGGCTCAACCCATTATGTTATGATTCTTAAAACCATTTTCACTCGCTGACTTATACAATCATGACATTATTATGGAGCCTTCCTTTACATGGTCTTCCTAGTTAGATCCTCGCTGATAGGTGTGGCCCATGTTGCAAAGATTGAGTAGGCTCAGGTGTCCTCTTCAGTCCCGCCATGACTTTTTGTGATGAAGCTTCATTCTCCTTATTCTTCATTGTCTTTCTGGATTTATAAGCTAGAGGCTTCCACATGTTGAGTTGTACTACTGCATTGCATGTTGACTATTTGTACCTTTTGGCCTTAAGCCGAATTCACTTGCACTCGCGTATAAGCCAATTTTTGACCATGTCTTTTTGCAAAATTGATCGTGCAATCACTTAGTCTCTGCAACTTGACACTTTTTTCCCATGGAAAGAATTCGGTTGGAACTTAATCTATTAAACCAGAAAGCCCTTAAATTGCACCTGGATCTACCAAACCTTATTGAACCAGCGCTATGGTCCATAATAGACACATGCGCAGCCCTAAAATCGATAAAAACCGAAGAATACAAGAACAGAAAACACACTTTGAAATTTGAAAAATTGGAAAAGAGGGTGAACACTGGTACAACCCCCTACACAGCCTCTACAAATCGCTCTACATACAGAAATGAAAAATCTGATAAAATGATGAATGCTGGTGTAATCCCCGTCGCAGATCCTACACCGCTTGCACCATCAGCAAGAATCAAACCTGCGCAGATAGCGTTTATCAATTCTCTGATCAGAAATAATGAAACTGTCCACAATGCAATGCAGAAAATGAAGCATAATAAAATGAACTCGGATGCCATCCCCTTAAATTTGAACCATCTGAAAACATACTTATCCAGCGATGATTTCAACCCAGATCCGCTTGAGATTAACAACGATTTCACACTAACAAAATGGGTCGAGGATGATATTAACAGCAGCTCGTTGTCAAACCGAGAAAACAGTTTTAACATTGAAGTTGAGAACATGGATCATAATATGTCTCTCGCACAGAACGATCATCCACCAGAGAATGAAGCAAGGCAATTACCGGACAGCGCAGAGAATAGAACCACCTGCTCGCAAAACCTGAAGGTAGACACCGGAAACAAGAATGAATTTAGCGAAATAATAAGCAAGAAATATGATATAACCCTCGGCGAAGACAATAATGATTCCTTTCCACACCCGGCGATCAGAAACATTGCTGTTGTAGACCACAGCATGTCGCGCGCACACCGAATAGAGAACGCACATCCGCTGGGAAATGTAATGCTGCAAATTCCAGACAGTTTGACAAATGAAGCCCCCCACTCTCAAAAACTACTGGAAGACACCGGAATAAACAAGATCGCGAAATTAGATCAGGATAATTCTTGGACACCGAATCCAAGGGACGATAAAGAAATCATAACAAAGCCAACGCAAGACAAAAAACTCAGTTCATGCGGTGAACCCTCGGTAAAAACAAGTGAAGGTAAAAAATCAATAAACAACAATTATCATATTGCCCCCGAAGACATTATCAATCTAATGGCAAATAACATAAGGGCGGGCAGAAAAGGATCCCAACAAACCAAGACTAAAGATCAGACAGAAACAGATGAAAAAGTAGGTGTAATAAATCTCTCAAACACCCATATTGATGAAGTTACGATGGGTTTGCTTGAAAAAGGCTTGAATTTTGCGATTTCACCACGCACTATCCCCAAGGAAGATATTTTGTGCAACATAGAATATGGGATTAAAAACATGCCTGACAACATTAAAGAAGCCATCAGACAAGATTGTTCCATAATCCTGAGAAAAGCCAGACCTCCCAAGAGCAACATATCAAAACAAGAATACCTAGCTCTCAAAACTTTAAACCAAAATCCCGACATAGTGGTCCTAAAGGCGGACAAAGGAGGTGCGACTGTTATAATGAACACCAAAGACTACAATGAAAAAATGTTAGACCATTTAAACAATAGTGGTTGCTACATCAAATTAAAGAAGAATCCCATAAAGAAGATTTCCAGGAATGTCAACAACTTGATTAAATTAAGCAATGAACACAATATGAAGAATCTCATTGAAACCAACCCTTACACCCCTAGGATATATGGAGCCCCTAAAATTCACAAAGAAGGCATACCTATTAGACCCATTGTCAATACTATTGGTGGCCCTACTTACCACCTTGCGAAGCATCTGGCTAAAAAACTTAAACCCTTGGTAGGAAATACCAGTTCCTTTGTCAAAGATTCCCACCATTTCATTAATGAAATTAAGCACATAAATCTAGACCAAGATGACATCTTAGTGAGCTTTGATGTAAAAGCTCTATATACCAACATCCCTATAAATGAAGCCATGGAGGTTGTGCACAAAATCACAGACCCTAACACAGCAAAATTGGTTGAAATCTGTTTAAAATCCACCTTTTTCAGCTTCAAAGAGGAGATTTATGAACAAACGTGTGGTGTGGCCATGGGATCACCCCTGTCTCCCATCATTGCTAATTTGTTCATGGAACATTTTGAAACTAAGGCCATTGAGTCCTCTCCCCTAAAGCCTAAATTATGGAAAAGATTTGTTGATGACACTTATGTCATCTGGCCTCATGGAAAAGAAAAACTAAACAAATTCCTTGAACACCTTAACAGCCAGTCAAATTCCATCAAGTTCACAATGGAAGTGGAAGAAAATGGTTGTCTTCCCTTTCTTGACATCCTCATCATAAGAAACCAGGATGGAACTATATCTCACCAAGTCTATCGCAAAAAGGCTCACACCGAACACTATCTTCATGCCAACTCTCACCATCATCCGGCTCAGAAACTTGGAGTGCTAAACACTCTAGCAACAAGAGCGGTTCGTATTTCAGATCATGATAGTTTTGAACAAGAGAAAAACCACCTATTGGATGTTTTCAAAAAGAATGGATACAAGAGACACCAAGGGATTAAGGCCTTCAAGAAGGTTGAAAATCCCATGAACAAACATCATAGGGATGATTACGCTGGTACAGTTCACCTTCCTTACATCCTAGGCACCACTGATAAAATCTCTCACGTCTTGAGAAAAAATAACATAAAAACCACATTCAGACCTTTGAAAACAATTAACAGATGCCTTAAATCTGTAAAAGATCCTATTGACCCTAAACACCACAAAGGGGTCTACGTGGTCCCTTGTTCATGTGGAAAGACATACATTGGGGAAACAGGCCGATCCATATCAACTAGGATTCAGGAGCATGCAGCTGACATTAACCATAACCGCTCCAAAACCTCAGCCCTGGCTGAGCACTCTAGTAAAACCAATCACCACATTTGCATCGAAGACTCCTATGTTATGGCCAGAATTGAACATTACCACCATAGGAAATTCAGAGAAGCAATTGAAATAAGAAAACACCCCGATAACCTAAATCGTGACGACGGTTGGAAGATAAGTGATAATTGGATTCCCGTGATAACTGATAATTCAACCACTCCCCAGTCCTCCTGTCCTTTCCCCCCCCTTAATTCCATGTGTCAGATAACATTACCAAATTAAATTAAATCTGTATTAAAAATTATATCATAAACATTAAATCAAGCAAAATAAATATATACATACATATACATATATAAATAAATAAACTAATAATTCAAATTTATAACTAAAGCATGATTAGGTTAAATAAAATTAAAATTCAAATAAAGACAAAATAAAAATTAGAATAAATTCTAAATTAAAATAAAATTAACTCAATCCAAAATATAAATAAATAAATAAACCTATCCTTAATCCTAAACCTGTCGGCTTTTCACTCTTCCCATCTCAACATGTATTTATTCATCCTCACCCTTCTCTGACTTCTTCACAAATTCTAATCCTGATGATGAGCCACAGGGGTTGGTTCGAAACGTCGATGTACAAAATCAACAGATGCGATGAATCCGGAAAACACAATCACATTCCTTTGAGTGTCATTGACCAGTTTCATCACATTGCATTGAGCATAGGAATGTTCCCCTCCTAGGAACTAGCGTATCTGTATTTGGACAATCAACTTTCCACTGTACCATAGGCATTATTTTATTGTTTTTTCGCTTTCCATATATGAAAAAGACAAAAAATATAATATATTCCAAAAAGAGCGAGAACGAGACTTTAATTCCATCATTGTTGGCAGCAAGAGTCAGTTGTGTCACCCTTAAACAAAGCACTTAAAACAAGTATTTCCTCCATTGAGATGGGATTTAGTTTGACTTAAGAGATCCATAACCTTATTATTGAGTTAGTACTCCGGTTGGTTATCTCTTCCAATCATATGACGAGTTTGTTTATGCCTCCTACATGAAAAACTTATACAAAGTTATCATATGCTTCCATATAGTCATAGTTGAGTCATGCTTTTGCTCAAGGGAAGTAAACCTAAGTTAGCCTTTCTATGGTGTCCCTTGACTCATTTTCAGTTGGCCATACTCGGTCTTTCAGGGTTATGTTAAGTATCACATCAACTATTTGGTCCTCTGCTCATGCTGGTTTGAGAAGGTCTCCATTGACTTCTTTTTGGTGGTTTTTTCTCTTATCGACTTCGACATATTTCTCTGAGAGTATGCCTGGAGCCACAACCTATCCCTATTTCCATCATTTATAGGTGACCTTATGCTCAATAGAAATCAATATTATGGGTCTTTCACTTAGTGGTTTCCCTTGTGTTTGACATCATCTTACATTATCAGACATTGGGATTTCTGCAGTACCTTGGTTTCCATTTGACCCTATTGGTGGATTCCTCACCTCTGTGTCAACTTTCAATATTGGGTTGTTCAGAGGGTTTCTTGCGTATGCTAGCCACATCTTATGTACATTGGAACTGTGCTTCAGTTTGGTTACTTCATCTTTCTTCATCTGATTCGTTCCAAATTATTGGCCTACGGGTTACACTCGCATTGGATTGATGTAGGATGTCTTAGTACCTACCTTGCAGTAGATATTTTCCCATCGACTTTGAATCATTGATCTAGGATTAGGATCTAGAGTCCTTTTATTAGTACCTTAGGGTTTGCAGTCATTAGTGGCAGACTCCTTCGCTATCGAAAACCAGAATACATAAATGTCTCCTAATTGATAGATTCTATCAAGTGTTCGATTTCAACTCATTTATTTGCACTTGTTAGACGTTACTAGGGTACATTGATTCTCATCATCATTATCGGTGAGTTGTCTTGCGTTTGTTAACTGTATACATCAATGATCGATAATCAAATGATTTCTCACATGGTCAACTTCAGCTCATTTATTCCCATAGTGTAGAAATGTACCATGGTGGTCGGTGAAGACCTTGGGTTGTATCAACATTTCATGGTTCACATGTTAGTCACTCCAGTTTACTGCTAGTGACACCATCCACATTATATGTTGTAGTTCATCATAGCAACATCCTATATGTTGACACCTGAGTTGCATGCAGTATCGTTATTCCACTTTTTGACTTTGTACTTTTGAGGATTAGTTATATGACTTCAGTGATCAAATATCTACTTCAACATCATTGATCAATTCTTCTGTATGTGATATTGTGACATAGCCTTGATATGCACTTTTACGGCTATGATCAGATGATCCACTATGTATTTTTTAGTGTTCTTTTTACTTGTATACATTTTGGATCCGCTCTACACTTGCTATGCATACATGCTTTATTATCTCTGATCATGGGTATTCCCACCTCAGACATGAGCTTTCTTTCTGATCTCTTTTTCTCATTTGGCAGGTTGGAATCTGGTGATCTCCTCCCAAGTACTCGCATGATTATTTCTATACACTTAATACATTTCATCCATCATGTACCCCTTCTGACCTCATATATTAGGGGGAATTTTTATAGCATCATTTACCACCTTTGTATAACTGATGCTCTGAGTCATGGCCTTGGGTAGCCCTTTCTCATCAGACTTGGTCCAAATATTAAAAATCATCTTTTTAAATTCCATCTGCGATTCAACTATACCCAACCCGCGTATATGATTTAAAATATGAAAAAAATATAATATCCCTATTTTTTGGGTGGGGTTTATGAGTTACACCAGAAGCCTACCTATAAGAGCCCGTGGCCTATATGTTTCCCAACTACAAAAAGTGTGTTGAGGTCATATAAATACACCTCATGGGGAAGGCCTAAGGAGAGAAAGAGATAGGATATTGATATTATATCCAAGTTGTCCCTAATAAAATATGATTTTATCTGTGTGCCTCCTGCACTCCCATCTATAGGAAACTCCTATTTCCTTAATGTGATGTCCATCTCCTTTATATGGCATCCATGTGTATGCTTTTGAAAGAGGATTGTTGAGGCTTGGGCTAGACAGATCCAAACCAAGGTTTCACTTGGAGCCAGAGAAGGATGAGGTTGTTTCCTTCCATATTCTTTTTCTTTCATCAATAAAGAAGCCATGTATTGTTCCTGATGATTATATATTAGTGCTTTAATTCATGTATTAAATCTAATCGATGTATGATTTCATGTTTTATGCTTATAGGCTTATATGATCTAACACTTTTATCATGAACATGCTTTCTATTACTGCTTTTGTATATGCTTTTCTTGAATGAGTTGCACATTTTAATGAATTAGAGAAAGTAGAGGGTTTGGACCCTATGAGAATGACCTAAAATGTAGGACCTTTGGGTAATACTTCTTCTTCCTATTTCAGTAGTTTAAGTATTAAGGTTTCTTGTTTGTTTGCTTCTTGTTGTATGCCCTCTGCACTGTTGGGGTGATCAACCCATACACTAGGGTGTATTATTGCCATAACAAGAAGCCAAACACTTAAATTTTGGTAATGTTTATATAAATTGTTATATTAAAAATTCGCCCTTTATTGTGAAGAAACATGGAAATCCATAATTATATTACAAACAAAATATATATTTATGTGTTCGAATTTTTTTAATTTTAATTATTATAGATCTATATTAATCATGGATCTACCATGTGCATAGATAGATCAAATATTTTGATACACAAACTTCATTTATAGTGCAAACCTTCAAAAAACATTTGCACCTAAGAGATTTAAGCCCTCTCGCGACTAAGACACACACATATATATTTCATTATTTAAATTACATTTTTGAATACTCAAATGGATACAATATTTTGAAAATGTATTTGGAGATTTGAATTATATAGATTACACAACTTAAATTTTCTTTCTCCACAAATCATTACTATATTTTAGACTAAATTGGTTGTTATATATACTTAAAAATTACCAAAATGTAAAATAGTAAAACTATTTGAAATATTTTAACAACATATTTTTTTTCTATTATATGTATATGATATTGAAATATTTAAGACATTAAAACATTTTATTTATGGAGTCTCTTATTAATATTATTTTAAATATATATCAATATTAAGTAATTTTATATAGTGAAATATTTTATTTACGGTTCACATTGATCATTTTTATTATTATTAATATTTTTTGAATGTCCCATATCAATTTTATATTAATAATTGAATAAATTACATATTTTACTTTTATTAAAAAAATATATATATATACACCCCAGCCCAACCACTTCATACTAAACCCCTCAATGAGGCACATGTTATTCATTCTAATATCCGTGTCACACGAATAATCATATTTTGATTTCTACGCTCGTTAATTTCCAGAACATTTGTTTCGTATCTAAACAATCCATGCAAAACCAACTGCAATAGAAATGGAAAACTAATACCTTACATTTGGAAATATCAAACAGATCGAAGATTTAAATTTGTTGACCTCCCAAATTCAAGTTTTCCATTCACGATTCTGATTTTTCCTTTATTTTGTTTAAAATTATCAACTCACGATTCTGATTTTTTCTTTATTTTGTTTAAATTTGGCATCCATTTTTAACGAAGTGCACATGTTAAAGAAAGAACATAAAATTATTTTGTGATCTCTTGTCTTTTACATTTTAACAAGATGACATTATTTGAAATGGTCAACCCTTTGAAAAATGTTAAGTTATTTGCAAACAAAATATTAGTATTGTGTTTTCTAGGATTTTAAAGTAGTTATGATAGGCAATAGTAGCTTGAACTATGTGGAAGATGTAATTTTAAATGAATTATTTGATGCAATTCATAATTTTTTTTCAATTGCTATATTTTATATTCATTGATTAAAAAATGTTATGTAGTTATCAAGTTCAGACATATAAAAAACCATATATTCCAAATATCAATAAATAAAGAGACACAACAATAAAATTGCTCTTCAAGATAGCAAGAGACAAAAAGTCATTTTCCAACCATCTGATACATCACCAAGAAGAAAACATGATAATTCAAACTTGGATACTCATAGCCAAGACCTGGGAGCATTTCCATCATAACATAGCCTCCACTATTCTCCAAAGACCATACATTACATAGGAATGAAACAATAATGCATATCCAAAGCACCTTGTTTGATAAAACTTAACTGAGAAAACTTCGAAGCCATAAGTGTTATCACACAAGAGTTTCCTCTCACATCGAAGGCAAGTCAAAACCACACCAACCATTAACAACATAACCACATCATAGATAGCATGTGAAAATAAATGTATGGGGAGAAATGGAGGCCAATAACAATAGTTGTCTGCGGTGAAATGGAGGCCAACGACAATAGGTGTCTGCGGTGAAATGGAGGCCAACCTAGAACCCAAAATATCATGGTGAAGTGCTCAGATAACATAAATGAACCAACCAATGATGGGTCTAAAAAATGACAAACATTACACCACCATCTCTGAATTTAAATAAAAGCATGATATTGAAATCATTGCTCGCATTAGCCCTATAGAATATCCCAAGAGGCAATAAAACTACCTCATGCCCAACAAGCACATATTTGAAGAAACAAGAACAACACTATGTAAACAAAATAATGATATTGGGAGAGACCAATTTTCCCCATGAAAGTGCAATTCAAAGACACGCATCATAAGTCATTGCAATGAGTGTAAGAGACAAAACAAGTTGAAACCACCATGGTGAGACCTGTTAGCACTCCACGAAACTCTCCTAGGTTGTAAAGCAGAGATGCCTGGTAACATGTAATCTTAAATATTTTTCTCTGAACTATTGGAATAAATGATGGTTTGGATCAAGTTAGATAACCATTTCAGCTCTATTTTTACTCAAGACATGCATGAACACCCCCAATAACACAAGGCTTTAGACTGCAAATGCTCAATAGTTTGTAGATTTAATGGATAGATGGAGAATACTGACAATACCAGCAGATTGCATACATGAACACATATGAATGGATAGCTATAGGAAACAAATGAACTTACTGACTATACTGGCAGATGCATATATAATAACACATATAAATGGCTAGCTACAAGCAACAAAGAAGCTTGCAAATCTAATATATCAAAGCAAAGATAAGATGGCAGTTATTTGGCCTTGAACACAAAGAAAACCTTAATGAATTGTTTAGGTGCAAGCATAGAACAGAAGAGAAATGGACCTTGAACATATAAAGGCAAAATAAGCTTGTATTACTAAAGAATGTAGATGAGAAGCTTGAAGAAATAGAGGAGGAATAATCTCCAAAGGTTGAACCCTTGTTACATCTAGTTTTCTGCATTTTATTGGCCATTTACAATGGACCTGAGCCTTTTGAGGCTTCAAGTGTCTTGATCTATCCCTCTATCTTGTTTAACCGTTTGATTCCCTCAATAGGTCGCATGACTCGGTGGTTTTCCTCTTCTGACAGAGGAATAACCATATTCAGATATTTTGGGTACCCTCCTATGATGCCTGGGAGCTCTCTCCTGCCAGAGATGCCCATAATGTTTGTTAAGATGGTGGTTGCGCTGGAAGGACCATTGATGCTCCATGATATTGTTTGATTCGGGTTGCAGGGTGCTGTAGCCCCTCTGTTTCCCTTTCCGAGATCTGTCCGCCGGCCGCTGTATCCCGACTGAATCCCTCTTCTGGCATGTAAACATTTCTGCACAACACTTCTAAGGATGGTTGGCCCCTTGATCTTGCAAATGGGGTGGTTTTTGGGCCTATGAAATCCTTGCAATAATCCCTTTCAAATGATAATCATGAATGTTTTCTTTTTCATACATAAAATGTTGCAACTGTTTAAATCCTGCCCTTCATTGTTATTTTCGGACCTCAAAATTCCTTAAACATGGCCTATTCTCTCATTAGTTTCGCCATTGGATCTCTGTCATCTATCGCATCCAGCCTAGTCCCTTTGTACCCCTTGTATCTTGAAATACCTAAAAACACAGGAAATACATGAAAATTGGTCTCCCTCCAGACTTCAAATCTTATGGATTTCATTCCCCAAACCTTTTCGGGTCTGAGACTCATCGCAATCGGCTTTACCATCTGTATAAGGCCTTGCTCCTTCGTAATATTCTGATGTGATCTGATCGCAATCATGTATCACTCCAGCCAACGGTCTTCATATAACACAGTGTATGCTCCTGCCAATTGCAAACTTGCGATGCGATGTGGGCCCCCCGACCCTTGGTAATGTCCTGCTGTGATGTAATGATGCGATCTAATTGCAATCGTTGATTTCTTAACGTCGGGGCTTTGTAGATTATGCTCTCCATCACCGTGAATGCCGATGTGACTTGCTGATTACTGTCCCTTTAGCTTGGCCAATTGTGATTTAGCCGGTTAGATCCGGGCCGTTGATCTGCCAGATCTAACGGCAGTTGTGCGTTGCTCTGTTCGCACCTGCAATATTCTATTTTTTCACTAGTTTGGAGTATTTTAGCCTCCCGATAGCATCCTTCCACCCTTCTGAGGACTTTTGGCATATGATTGTTTTCGGTCTTGGGAGGATCTTAATCCACTCTTGAAGACTTTAGGAGTGTTTTGGGTCTATCTTTTGGGCCAAATTCCAACAAGGCTAACACTGGCTCCTTCTGGGGATGAAATCCTCCCTGTGAGGCTTCAAGGATCTCAGAGCAATGCCTTTCCTATAAAACAAAATAAAATCTTCCCCTAGTGTTCCATTGGGCACGGAGTTTATTTAGCATAAACATAAAAACTGAAAGAAAAACATATGTACAACAATAAGGTTTTAAGGCCTTAAATGAAATAGAGTTTCAGGAACCGCCCATTTACCAGGCTACCCAAAGTGTCTCCTCCCTCCAAATTGTGTAGGACGAATGTATTGTTGTGCTGAGCTTGAGAAATGACAAAAGGACCTGTCCATAAGGAGTCTAACTTGCCATGGTTACCTTTCTTTTCCTTCAATGCATCCCATTTGAGCACCCAATCACCAACTTGGAAATTGTCCACTTTTGCCTTCCGGTCAAAGGTTTCTTTGATTTTCTTCTGATGGACATGTCACTTCTCAACTAGCTACTCTCTGATCTGCTGTAATTCAACTAGGTTATTCATTCTTCTTACTAATTCATTCTCTTCATCTTGTTCTTCTTGCAAGAACTTAGCCACAGGGAGGATCAACTGGATAGGGAAAATAGCATCAGTGCCATAAACCAATTTAAATGGAGAGTTCGCTATGGAATTTTTGATGGAAACTCTGCCAGCCCATAGTGTAAACTTCAACTTGGAATCCCAGCTCTTTTTGTTGTCTTCTAACAGTTTTTTGATTATCCTTACCAAACTCTTGTTAGATAATTTTGCCAGGCCATTTCCTTGAGGATAATATGAGGTAGAATGCGCCACTTGAATGCCCATGGATTCACCCATGTCCATCAATTCTTTTGCCTTAAAATTTGCTGCATTATCATTGACTAGTTTGGTTGGGCAATCAAATCTAGTGAAAATATTCTCATTCAAGAACTTTATGACAACTTGATGATTGGCATTCTTAGTGGTTATAGCCTCAATCCACTTGGTGAAATAATTAGTGGCTACTAAGATCCATTTGTGTTGGCCACTGGAATGTGTGTTAATCTCACCTATAAAGTCCAAGCCCCACTGCTGGAAGGGACCATTGACATGTATTGGCTTCAAAGGTAGAGATTTTAACTGTTGTCTCCCTACAAACCTCTGGCACTTGTCACAAGATTTTACAAAGAAAAACACATCAGAGAACAACGTAGGCCAATAATACCCAGCCCTTAAGATTTTGTGAGTTGTCATTCTCCAATAATGATGCCGACCATAGATGCTAGAATGGAACTAGTGTATGACCTCTACAGATTGTTCTTTATCTAGACATCTCAAGATAATTCCTGATGGGTCTTTCCATAGAGCATATTTTTGTCAATGTAGAATTTGGCTGATCTGAGTCTATTGGTACGAGCTTGACTTGGACTAAGATGTGGAGGAACTTCCAGCTTCTGCAAGAAATGAACTATGATGGAATACCATTCGCATGTGGCTAGATTTTCAGCCAAGGGTTGGTTTTGCTTTTGCTCTTCTGATTCTCCTTTTGCTTGCTCATCATCCAAATTTAGACCTATGCAATTTATGTCTAACAAGCTGAAATTTTCTTTGGCCATGAGCTTAGCCAAGCCCTGGCCTTTGACAAGCTTAGTGGGCTTCACCTCTATGTCAAATTCTATGAATTTTGCAATCCATTTCACCCTATTTCCATCAATATTTGGCTGAGTTAAGACATCTTTTACTGAGGCTGAGGGCACATATGCAATTACTTTGGAATGTAGAATATAAATCCTGAATGATTTCAAAGATTTTATGAGAGCATATGCTTGCTTCTCAATAAGTTCATACCTTAGTTCAGCATCCCTTAGATTTTTGCTGAAAAAGGCCATGGGGTGCTCTATGCCTTCATCATTTTTCTGCAACAAAACTACTACCAGTGTATCATAAGAGGCAAACGAGAAGATACAAAACTCCTTAGTGTAATCTACGCTGATTAGAGTGGGAGCCTCCATGATAGCTTGCTTTATGGCTTCAAAAGAGCTTCTTGAAGCAACTGTCCATTTTATCTCCGATCCTTTCTTTAGCATGGAAGTGATGTGTTTTACTAACTCTGCAAGGTTTTGAATGAACCTCCTTACAAAGTTTATCTTACCCAGGAAGGATTGGATGCCTCTTTTCGACCTTGGGATGGACAAGGTCTGAATGGCTTGAACCCTTGTTGGATCAATCTTCACACCTTCAGAAGAAATAATATATCCCAGAAGTTTGCCTTCTTTTAGAGAAAACTATGACTTCTTTGGGTTTATCGAGATTCCAAACTATCTGCACTTTAGGAAGACCTTTTTCAAATGTTGTAAATGGTCTTTGTAGCTGTTGGAGAAGACTGTTATATCATCAAGATAAATAAGGACAAACTTGTCCTTCTCTCCCATGAAGGCTATGTCCATGGCCCTTTGAAATGTGGCCCTAGCATTCATTAGTCCGAAAGGCATCTTGGAGTACATGAAAGTACCCCATGGAGTAGTGAAGGCAGTCTTTTCCTGATCTTCAGGATGTACAACAATCTGATTGTGACTTGAAAATCCATCTAAGAAAGACATGTCTTTAGCCCCTGAAACCTTTTGTAGCAAGTGTTCCATATTGGGCAGGGGATAGTTATCTTTTTTAGAGCACTTGTTCATATTTTGGAAGTTGACACAAAACCTGATTTCTCCACTTTTCTTCCTTACCACCACAAGGTTGGCTATCCACTTCGAATACCTTAGGGGAATTATGATTTTCGCATCCAACAACTTCTTGATTTCTTTCTTGATCAAAGGCAGTAAGAGAGGGCTGACAGGTCTTAATTTCTGCTTAAAAGGGGTCGTGTTCTTTTCCAGTGGGATCCTATGCTGGATAATGTCTAGGTCATAGGTTTTAAGATCGTTGTATTCCCAGGCAAAAATATCAATGAATTGGTTCATAAGGGTGAAATACTTGGAATTTTGGGCAAAAGACAAATGAGTTGATAGATTGATGAATTTCGGATGGGCTGGGCTCCCTATATTATGTTTACAGAAAACAAATTCATTCTTTGTTTTGGTCGGTTTGTAGGGCATGTCATTATGATCGAAAAGCTTCTCTGGAGGCATCAATCCCTTTGGTATGTGATTATTGGGCAGTTGGACGATGCTTTCTCCGTTGATTTCACTTTTTAGCTTGGACTGGCCCAATTCTTCCATGTTTTGATTTTCTTGGTCGATGTGCGTTTCAACAAATTCCTCAACGACTTGTAAGAACCTGTTAATTTCCTCATCTTCTTCAAAAACTCTCCAATATTTGACATTGTCTGGCAGGGACGGTCTATATTTTACCTAAACTTCATATGTCAATTTAGGAGGCAAAGGAGGAGCAAACGTGTTAGCAGAGATAGCAAGGGAGTCGGCAAGTTGGTTCTTCATTCTTGGGATATAAGAAATGCTGAAATCTTTGAAAGAATCTTTGAGCCTCCACACCTCATCCCTGTATGCTTTCAACCTTGTATGCTTTGCTTGGAACATTCTATTTACTTGCTGAATGATGAGGTCTGCATCCCCAAACACTTGCAGGCCTTTGATACCCATTTCTTTTGCAGTGCTTAAGCCCAGGATCAAAGCTTCATACTCTGCTATGTTGTTTGTGACCTGAAATGTTAATTTGAAAGACAGATGAATGTATTCCTATGTTGGAGACACAAGGACTACACCTGCCACTGTAGTTTCTTTGGAACAAGCCCCATCAAAGAACATATCCCAAATCTATGGGCTTCCATCCTCTGCGATCTGGTAGACTGGTTTCTTGAGCTGTGTGGAGGCCAACTAAGATTCTTCGATGTGAATAATACATACTCCAAAATCAGAATCCACAACATAGATGGGATGATTCTTAGGGTTCTTCTCATCACTGATGATATAAGACAATTGCGCCTCTCTGTATAATCTCTTGCTTTCACCTCCAAAAACTGGGACAGTAGCATAAGACAGATCATTTTGTAATGATCCACCTAGTCTCTTGATCCATCCTCTGGAAAATAACATGCCGAACTTGGGTGGTACATCTACTACCACAATATCCATCATCATGCTTTTCATGGGCAGCTAAGAGAAAGTGATGGCTAGGTCCTTGATTAATCCTAGACACTTCACTTTTCTAGAGTCAAAAGAGAACAAGTCATGATAAGGCTTGGTAATGTCTAGACCCAACTCATCCATAACAGCCTTGGGCATTAGGTTATGGCTAGCTCCAGTGTCCAAAAGGCACTTGTGGAGGATTTTATCATGAATGTTTAGAGAGACATAGAATTATGGGGAGCTGTCCTCATAGTTTTCAATCATTGGACTGAGGATAATAGCTGGCTTGTCATCTTGCAGATTTACAAAATCATTTGAGGCTTGGATGGCTTTAGGCTCAAGGGCTTCGAGGATGGATCTTTTGAAGGACTCACTTTTCACTAGGTCAACCAGATGCATAGGTATTCTTAGCTTTTGAATTTCTGATTGAAAACTGAAAGGGGAAGGAGACTTGTCAAGGCCTCTTACCTCATGAGTTGGAGCTTTGAGGATGATGGGATCAACTGCTGGTTGTTTTTGCTTATTAGCTCGCGGTACTGCAGGGTCAGCAACTCCTTGGATAGGAGTTTCCTTGGCATTATTCATCTTCGACCGCAAATTATATCTGCGCTCATCATCAACTTGCATAACAGCTTCATCATCCCATTCCTGGCTGATCTGGTCATTGCATAATGACTTTTCATATGCAGCTGAGGTCAAAAAGGAAGCATTGCCTTTGTCTTATAGACAATGAATCTCATCATCTTCTTCGAACTGCTCTTCTTCCATGACTGCATTCTGGAAAGGAGCCTTCACCCTTTGGTCTTCATTTGTATTTTTGTTTCTTTGCAAAATCTGCAACTACTCATTAGCCCTTCTATATGGATTTGGATTCCTAGGAGCAAAGGTATTGGGAACTCTCCCTTTCGCAGGATGTTGTCCAACCTTTAATTTGGAAATTTCAGAGGCTAATGACTTTATCATTTTGGTCATTTTATCCATATTAGGATCAGAGGATGACGAAGACTCGCCCCTCTATCTTCTTCTATCAGCATTTCCCTTAAGTTTTTCTGTAGCCATGATGTTTGATTCTACTTCCAAGGCTGCATCCTGCATGTCAGCTAGAGTAGCACATCACCTGTCTCTCAACAGTAAGCAGAAGTCAGAGTCAAAATCATTAGCATAGGTGAGTTTAGCAGAGGTAGTAGTGGGTTTTACTTCAGCTGGTATCTTGTTGTACATGTGGTTAAATATCTTATTAAAATTGGACAGTAGTTCACCATTTTCTCTTTTCAATTTCTTGAGCTCAGTGTGGTAGTAGAGGAGATCCTTCTTATCCCCCCAATGTTTTAGGAATGCATCATCTAAAGCTTCAATATCTGCTATAGATCTTGGGGCTTGTTCTCTGAACCATTTTCTAGCCTCCCCATCTAGGCTTTGGACAAAGACTCTCATCCACACATCATCTTCACTAATGTCCAGATTATCAGCATAGCTATAAAATGATTCGAGGTGTTCTTTAGCAGTAACACCTTCAGTCCCAGTGAACTTAGGCATATACTTCTGATATTCTCCAGTGGGCATAACATTCAAAGGAGTGGGCAGTATTAGAGGTCCATACCTAGCAGCTATGATTCTTTCCATTTTGGTAGGTGCTTGTGGACCTGCCATAGCTGTAGTAGCTAAAAGAGTACTGGCCGTCTGAATGATAGAGGGATGAGGAGCAACTGACAGGAGTAAAGGAGTATGATGGATAGAAGGTGAGGTTTCCTTTGGGCTTAAAGAAAAAGAAGAACCTAAAGAATAAGGAGCTTTATGAATTTCTGAGAGTTTTTCTTCACTACTAGTATTTGAATCTGTACCTCAAAATGGCTCCGGAAGATCATGACCTGAAAAACTGCTAAAAATAGTAAATTGTGCTACAATTAAGGAAACCCAAAAATTGAAAGAGATAGTTGTGGGGGTCCAAGCGGGATAGGTGGGTGGCCACCAACATCCACCAGGATCATTGTATCTTGTCGAATCTGCATGTTGTTGTTGATCACATGCAAACATGGACGATGAGATACACAGGAACCCCGCTTCACTTGCCTAAGATGATGAAGCCCAAAGTGGTCAAGCTGAAGGAATGCATCCGGAGTCAGATCCTGAAATATGAAGAGGTCTTGCAGCTCATCATTGGCCTATAGGCTTCTCATGCACGTTTATTCAAGAGTATGGATGTTGTGGTGCACTCACATGCGATGCTATCTATTGGGACTCTCACATGGGTGAAGACAAAGGCATAGGTCCGACTAGAGATTGACTCGTACTTTGACAAATTGATGCACATAGCCACCAGCCCATACTTGTCGATCAATGTAGACACCATGCACAAGCATGTTGCTGGTCCGGCCTCATTGAAGACAATGATGCACATTCTTTTAGATGAGTTGGACAGAGGATCCCAAGTACTGTACGTAGATGCTATGAAGCCAAGAGTCATGTTCCAAAAATATGTCACCTTGGAATACATGGACACCATCGCGGACTATCGATGTTGGCATCAATATACTATTGCTGATCATCGCGAGGATGTTGAAGAGTTTGAGTTCCCATGGTTGTCCAAGTCATAGTGATATCTTGCATGGTTTCCTTAGGCCATTTTTGTCTCACATGGGTACATGTGCATTGTAATGTAATGTCATGTCAAGTGTAAGTTCAAGTGTTGATAGTTGGATGTAACATTCATAGAGTAGATGACGATTCATGAGGGTAGATGAACTGTCACAAAGGGAAATGTCAAGGGTCACCCCACCCTTTTTTATAAATATTCCCTCATAACTCATTGTAAAGGATTTTTGTCAGCCATGCTTCCTATAGGACTATTTTAGAGAAAGCTTGGACAATATTGTAACGAGCCTTGGCTTGTCCACTATGCAGAGCTAGTACATTTCTTCGAAGGAGCAGGAGGTTGTGGCTATAACATTCCATTGTCGGAACTAGTGGTTGGACATGGATGTATTGTATGACTGGAACTTACACTTCTTAATATAATAAGAGGCAACACATTTCATGCATATGTTGTATTGTATTTCAGCTATCTATTTACTCTAAATGATATATGTATTTGTTTGCTTATGCATGCATGTTTAGCTATTTTTGTGTATGTATGTATGAATCTTTCTGAAATGTGTTGTTGGTTTAACCATCACTTTGGATTTCTAGCTAACTTGCCTTCCATGTTGTGATGCATATTTTCTTGTGTGTTCCCTTCTTAACTCCGTGCTATCACAGGTTTCCAAGGGGCGCACTCACCTCAACTCCCATGTGTTAGAACCTCTCATGCACCTTCCTTGGCTTACTGCATATGTTTCACCCTTGCTACCAACAGAGTTATCTTATTTGCCTCTGTGAAAAACTGCGGTCAAGGCATTATTGTACGAACCACTTCTGGGACTCCTACACCAAACGGTCTGAGGTCTAATTGGGACTTCTTACTGGGGAGATCCCTTGACATGTTGGCGGGTCCATCACCATCAACATTTCTGGTGCTAAAAGGAGGGCTAGATAAAAAGTTGTGTCCTCTCATTCTATTTTGAAACTTTGCATATCTGTCATGGAGTCTTGCACTCCACTCCCTCCACGATGTTTTTCACATGCCGAAGATGTAATCATCACGAGGGAGTTCTTTGATCTCTTGTCTGCTTACACGTATGATGGTGGAGGCGAAGTGGCCTGGCCTGAGTTCTTACATGAATTTATTTCCATGCTTCATGAGGAAGATGAATGTTCTGACGAACAGGCCAGTTTGCTGCTTACATACACACTTTGCGAATCTCCCCATCGGTGGTTGTGCATCCTATCAGCTAACACCACACACTCACTTGAGCACTTATGTGATCTCATTGAAGACATTTTCTATAATTTTGATCAAGAACATCTTGATGAAAAATTGTTACAACAATGGAAGGCTCCACTTGAATCGCCTATGGATTTTTGGCAGCACTTTTTTGATTTGCAGTTTCAAGCTCCAAAGAGCTAGATGAAGGTTTTTTTAATCTTTAGGACCGATTCAAGTATTTCCTTAAGAAATATGTTCATCCCAAGAAGAAGTTTTAAATCAAGCCTCGCTCAGTATTATTCAGTGATGGAGTTGCGCAATCACAGACAAATATGGTCACTGTCGCAAGTGACTATTTGTTGTCCTTCATCAAACAACTCCACCATTGCAAATTGATGCGGGAGATCATGCACACACTACGTTCATCTGTCACATTCTCCCAACATCACTTCGCTTAATTTTCGCAAAGATTTAGTTGTGTGTCTATCGAGTTGTCATTTGAATTTTGTTCCACAACCTCTCTCTTCGTACTCAGCTAATCCTCCAAATGATATTGTCTTGTGTTCTTCCATCCTGGACTCTACACTTGTTGTGAACGAGGATCAAGCCATCGATGGATTTGGTGTTGCACAACCAACATGCGCTGTCATTCATGAAGAGTATGACTGGGAGCTTGAGCATAAACACTCCTCGAAGGATGACTCCCTTATGTTCAAGCCCCCTCTGTTCTTTCCTGACATTTTTGGCGAACCTGTCATCCATGATTTCGCATGTGTATCTCCATCTATGGATGCACCCATTGTTGATCACTCGCAGGACACACCAGATGTTAGTCCATCATTCAAGAACGGAGAGGATGAATTAGTCATTGAAAATCCACTTGATCCTTCGTATTCTTTTTCGAGAAACACATAGGATGAATTTGTTTGCTTCTCATCTACCCCTCTATTTGATTCATCAGATCATAAGGATGTTGATGACATCATTGATTTTTCTAATCATAGCTATCATGATCCATTTACTCCCATATTTGATCATGATCATGATTATATTGCAGTTGACTTTTCTAAGCCACCGATTTATGATGATCTATCTAAAGATGAAGTCGAAACCCCCAAGACTATTAAGGAAATTTAGCTTGATCTGATGGTTATGTCAGGACCTTACTATCCTGAGGTTGGTTTCGCTTCTAATCAGGAAATTTTTCAATCACCCAGAGCTCCTTATCACTCATCTGTATGCATTGAAGATCAACCTCACACACAGATCATGCTTCCTCCACTCAAACGATACGATCCCATCACTCATTCATTGGAGGAATATTACATTGCAATCACACATGTGCAACACAAGTTATCTTTTTTTCTTTCATTTTCTTTCATGTCACAGTCAAGTGTATGTGTATGCTTCAAATCTGCACGTAGTGTCGCACAACACCATGATAAGTCCACAGACTGCTTATCATGTACTTTCACTCACTTATGTCCTATGGACACTTTTAAACATGAAGTCTATTTGTCTTCATTGTTATATCCTTCTTGTTTTCTGGTTCGCATGACCAAGCTGCTCGCAGACCAAGCCTTCACCAACAGGGGTCAACTAATGCACCGGTGGCTGCATTGGAAATATCACTTCACGTGATCAGGCCCACACACTATTAGCTTAGGAGTAGGAGTAGTGTTTTCTTTCAGTTTGTTTTCTTGCATGCTTGTTTTCTTACTTGATTTTCTTGTTTGTTTGTCTTCTTGCTTGTTTGCTTAATCACTTTTCTTTCACATTTACTACTGCTTCTTCCTCACTTTGTTGTTTGTTTGCTTGTTTTTGTTTGTAGGTTAGTTTCACATGAAACCATGTATGACTCTTGAAACAAGATGGGTAAAGTACAAGAGGCCTTGTACTGCTATCACTACTTGATTATCTATCATCATGCCTCTATATGAAGAGCTTGTTACTTTTAGTCCATGATACATCGAAGGAAAATACGTATTGTTCGAAGTGAACCTTGGTGAAAACACAATTCCTGCGCACTAACTAGTGTCACCTACTCTAGTCGGTTGTTTTTGGGTTAACCCTTGTCATCTCAGTCAAGTAGAGTAAGGTGACGGGGGAAAAATTTACAAGCAAGTTAGAGGTATATAATAAAATACTTCTCTAAAGGAACAACCTCTTCTTCTCTCAATAAGTCGGGATCCCTCTTCTGCCTCTGAAATGAATAAGTTCTATGCACATTTATAAAATAAAATATGAAAAAATGAAAAGTGAAAATTTTCAAAAATGAAAAATGAATAAGGTGAAAGAAGAGGAAGGCTTCCTGCGCAGAGAGGTGATGAAAGTAACTCTGTTAGGGTACTGACCAGGCTTGTTGGAAGTAGATCGATTCTTGTGTTCCTGCGTAACTCCACCGGGGTACTATCCAGGCCCATTGGCAGCAGAGCAATACCAGAGATGAAACTAAGACTGGCAACTATATTTCTTGTCCAATAATATACCCCTCAACCCCAATCGAAACAACTGTGTTGACTGGGATTGGAATGTGAGTCAATCAACCAAGAGCTTGCAAATGATAATCAGGCGAGTGTGAAACCAAGAAAAACTGAGAAATGAACAATACTTGCAGAGGTGTTAGACTTGATTTCTCACAAACAAAGTCTATTCAGAGAGCTGAAGTTCTACTAGTGTGTCACCAAATGTTGTAGTGGTTACAACCACCCTCCAAAAGTTGGCCTTAGCTTCGTTTTGGAGCCTCCCTACCAACCTTTCACATCACCTTGTATTGTTTCGTCAAGTACACAAGCTTCAGTGATTTTCTTGTAGAAAGACAACATGTTTATCAAAGCTTGTTCCATCTCCCTTACAGGTTGTTTCTCCAGACTTGGTCTAGCTGCAGGTTGAGCAGCTCCCTCAAGAAATTACGCATTTTTTGAGGGCAACTAGCCTTCCCTCCAGAAATTGTACAATTCTATCTAACAACTTGCTGGGGTCTAGAATTGTGCAATTATGCCAGTCAAGCTTCATCTAGAAAATTGCGCAATTCCTCCAAGCACAGCTTCTCAACCCAGGAATTGTGCAATCCTAGGCAGTAGTCAACTTCTCTGCCCAAAAATTGTGCAAATCTCCTAGATATCTATCCCAACTCCCTTCCAGAAATGCGCATTTATTCCCAATAGTTGAGTAGCCGCTTACATGTACAGTTGGGTTCACCAGTTCTATTCACGACCAAAGAAACTTAACTTGCATGCATAGCTTATTTTCCCAGAATAGAAAAAGTAAACATGCAAAAAGCATCCCTTGTTCAGGGAGCTATTTTTAGCAGTTGGAGGTTACATGTGAATATCATTTTAGAATATTTCTTCCAAGTGTCACTCTTTCCAAGATTTGTGGCATGCACGTCATGAGAATCAAACTTATTTATTTCCCACTTTAGCGAACATTTCTTCACATTGATCTTGGAGCTCTGACATCCCATAGCGCATCCAGGACTCTTCGACACATCTAGCTTAGCTATTCATTGGTAAGTGGTCTCAAATTGTCTTTTGCTTTCCCTTTTGTGATTGTTGTTTGCTTGATTTCTTTGAATGCTTGCTATCATTTACATGCATACTAGCTTGTACTAGCACCATTTGATTTTTCGTTAGCATCTCACTACTGTCGCATGCATGAAACTCTTTTGAACGAACGGTCATCGATTCGACGAATCGCTTCACCCACATGCATGTTGTTCCATTTTCTAAATTTTTCATTCACTATTTTCATGCATGATCATTTTCTTCTCCTTACACTCAGTATCGCATTGCATTCACTTTCACATTTGCTTTCAGTTTCCCATCAGAAGATCTGGGTAGCCTTGGCCGAGACTTTGCCTCACCAAGACACATTGCGCAATCTTCAGAGAGAAGGCTATGTCTTCCACTAAGGAAATGTGAATTTCTAGTCAGTAACTATCCTTGAGGCTTGCTTTATGCAATTCTAAGGGATAGTGACTGCTGGCCCAGAAAATTACACAATGTAGTCATTGAGCCTGCAGTGGTTGCTAGCTGAAATTGCGCATTGCACAATTCCAACAGTCATCTTGGATTGGGCATTACGCAATTCTAGCAGCCATTCATGCCTCCTAGACAGCCTAGACTACTTTTGTACAAGTCTAGTAGCGAGTCTCCCAGCCTCCTAGAAGAAATTGCACAATCCTTGCCAGTCAATCCCCAGGTATGTGTTATGTCGTTCCCGAATTTGCTTTGGTTTTCGCTGACAGATTTCTTGCCACGAATGTCTCTTTGTCTATAGATCTAGTAGGTGTTCTTCTGCCTCTTGACATTTCAGGATCAATGGCCTCTAAGGGAGCAAGATCAAAGGACACTGACAGAAGTGAAACTGGAGCAACAGTTGAGCGAGTGTCTGCAAGTCTACTGACCTATGAAGATACCAACTGACTCTAGACAAGGACATCATGCTGAAACGGAAAGAGTTCAATGATGCATTTGCAGGAACATTTGGGGAAGACCTCAAATACTGCGAGGCATACGTGAACATCCAAAAGTCTATCTTGTACCAGATTGCATGCAGATACCCCATGTTCCCATGCGCAGACATGATACACTAGATTGTCTCCCACACTCATTTCGAGACGATGACCTTGAGTAGTGTCAGCAGGATGAAGATTGCAAATGTCGGGGCATAGGATTATGATGAGTTGTATCATAGGTCAGATCCTGTAACTATCATGGGGACTCCCTTCAGCTTACCCAGCAACAATTCCAACTCCAGAGACAGTCTAAAGAACTAGGTAAAGGAATTGGCTAGATTCAAGATGACAGCCAACTAGATCTACAAGACGAAGATATTGTGAAAGGCATATCAATACTTGGTCATATTTGCTTGTCGACTCTATGGCTAAGAATGAACGGAAACCTTCACAACGAGTTGGGTGATCGCGTTGGACCAAAAGGCCAAAGAGGGAAAACCATGCAATTGGTCCGGCATGTTGGCTCATCAGATGAAGGAACAGGTAACAAGGGCTTGACATCTGTCTAAAGGTATGCAACCAGAAATCTACATGTTCACCTACATCTTGGATGCAGTTTGTGCCCGACAGGAGTTTTTGGCCTTGAAGTGGGCATGGTCATCGGCGAAGACTGTTGTGAACACTTATTATTAGATGTTGTCTAAATGCAGCTTCAGAGGAGTTATCACACGGCTGTCCAATCATTTTGTCACCTCGGTTTACAAGATGATATTCGAACAGGATCCACCGTTCATGTTGATGGCAGGAATGGAAGCACTGATAGACATAGTTGATTGGTATGCCTCACCGTCTGGCACCTTCATATGGATGTACAGTGCGGAGAAGCCTCTGCATGTTATATCGAAGTTTTCCTTGGATATGCTCATCATGCATAAAGTAGTATATCACATCTTGGCAAGATTGACAGCTAGGCTGCACCGGAGGAAGAAGGCACCTTGGCCCACTCTTCTACTATGCATTGGGTTATACGATATCTAGAGTTTCAAGCATGCAGATGTTGAAGCAGAGCAGATGAAGAAGTATCCATTTGACATCTGAAGTTACAATCCTTATGACCCGCATTGTCTTATGAAAGATCAATGCATGAGAGTATAGTTCAACTGGATCCATGGGGCATGTCATTGGGCGGAGGAGGACCCATGGAGATATTGTTACAACTCCTCCAGAACCAATGAACATATCGGGTTCGCTGTGGAATGGTTAGCAAAGCAACGTGAAGAAGCATCCTGGAGAGCACCAAAAGCAGTATTAGTAGTAGAGGTGAACATAATAGTGCACGATAAGGGCAAGAGGAAGATTGTTGATCACATGGAGGAAGAGCAAAGCTGAAAGTTGTGAGAAGATCCACTTGTGGAGAAAGAAGCTTTGGCCATAGAGGAAAAGAGGAAAAAGCGCGACATGAGAGAAGGAGTTTCATGAGTTGAAGGAGCAACTTTGAGAGGAATAGGAGCTGCACAAATAGGAGAGGAAGCACAGTAGTAATAGGTACAGCAGGGGGTGCAACATGTGCAGATGGATAAAATAGCGCCCGTACAGGTAGTGGACTCATCAGAACCACTGGCATCAGCAAAACAAGCTGAACCATCATAGGAGCAAGAATTGACTCACAAGATAGAGCGAGCACTTGAATGGATGTATACAGATATGGAGCAACAAGAGTTAGAGCAGGACATCGACCTCATGCATCACCACCAAGGGGTCGATCCACCAGCTTCACCGCATCCAGGAGATGAGTAAGTCCCAAGTGACGAAGGAGACACTAAGATCCTTGGAGATCAGCTGGAAGGAGAGATGCACAACATCTCATTCAATGAGTCTCAACATAGAGTTGTGCAATCTTGGAGAGTGTCAACTCCAGAAGATCATACATCTCCTATGTAGTATGGGGAATGAGTGATCGTGTGTGACAAGCCCAAACATCTAGTATCCTTGGCCGATGCTACCATAGCATATGCCGAAGCCACTAGCTCAAGTGTTCGCTTTATGATAGATGAGAATGAGTGAATAGCTAAAGAGCTATAGAAAACCAAGCAAGGAGGAGAGTTGGTTACAACATTCACCCGAGAAGAACTGAAGAAGGAAATACTCGATGAAGTATTGTCCCTTGACACAATCATGCAGACATTGTATTCCAAGTTTGGTACCGGGCATAAGGTAGTTTTCCATCTCAACGGATGGTAGCAGCAATGTGCTAGAAGAGCATGTATCTTGTCGAACGTGCATGATTCTATTGATTACATGAAAAATTGGATGATGAGATACAAGGGATCCCCACTTCACTTGCCTAAGATGATGAATCCCACAACGGTCGAGCTGAAGACACGCATCCGGAGTCAGATCCATAACTGTGAAGACCTCCCACATCTCATCACTAGTCTATAGGCCTCCCATGCATGTGTATTCAAGAGTATGGATGTTGTGGTGCATGCACATGCGATCCCATATATTGGGACTCTCACCTAGGCAAAGACAAAGGCATATGTCCAACTAGACCTTGACTCTTACTTTGACGAGTTGATGTGCATAGCCACTAACCCAGACTTTCTAATTAGTGCAGACACCAAGCACAAGTATGTTGCTGGTTTGGCCACATTGAAGAGAATGATGCACATGATTTCAGACTAGTTGGACGGAGGAGCCTGAGTAATGTACCCGAATGTTATGGAGGCAAGAGTCAGGTTCTAGAAATATGTCATCTTGGAATACACGGACACCATCACAGACTATCGATCTTGGCATCAGTACGCTACTATTGATCATCACATGGAAGCTGAAGAGTTGGACTTCCCATGGTCGTCTGAGTCATAGTGATTTCTTGCATGGCTTGCTCAATCCATTTTTCTCTCACATCAGTACTTGTGCATTATAATGTAACGTCATGTCAAGTGTAAGTTCAAGTGTCGATAGTTGGATGTAACAGTCATAGAGTAGATGAAGATTCATGAGGGTATATGAACTGTCACAAAGGGGAATGTCAAGGGTCACCCCACCCTTTGCTATAAATAGTCCCTCATAACTCATTGTAAAGGCTTTTGGTCAGCCAAACTTCTGATAGGACTATCTTAGAGAGAGATTGGAAAGTATTATATCGAGCCTTAGCTTCTCCATTGCACAGAGCTAGTACATTTCTTTAGAGGAGCAGGTGCTTGTGGCTGTAACATTCCGTTGTCAAAACTAGTAGTTGGACATGGATGTATTGGATGACTGGAACTTACACTTCTTAATATAACAATAACCAGCATGTTTCATGCATATTTTGTATTGTATTTTAGCTATCTGTTTACTCTAAATGATATATGTATTTGTTTTCTTATGCATGCATGTATAGCTATTTCTGTGTATGTACGTATGAATCTTTCTCAAATGTGTTGTTGGTTTGACCATCACTTTGGGTTGCTAGCTAACTTTCCTTCCATGTTGGGATGCATTTTTTCTCGCGTGTTCCCTTCTTACCTCCGTGCTATCACAGGTTTCCAAGGGGTGCACTCACCTCAACCCCCACGTGTCAGAACCTCTCATGCACCTTCCTTGGCTTACTATGTATGTCGCACCCTTGCTACAACATAGTTATCTTACTTTCCTCTGTGCAAAATCGCGGTCAAGACATTACCGTACGACCCATTGTTGGGACTCCTACACCAAATGGTCTGAGGTCTAGTTGGGACTTCTTACCGAGGAGATCCCCTGACATGTTGGCAGGTCCAACACCATCAACATTTTCATAGATAATATTCTAATATACTTGAAAATAAAAGAATTCCATGAAGAATAATTTAGAATAGGCTTTGTAGACTTTGAGATAACACTGGTTGTGTGCAAAGTTCAACAAGTCTGACTTTTATAAATACAAATTTCAATAGATGGGTCATGTTATCTCTAAAAGAAGGCATATATGTTGATCCTGAAAAGGTTAAGGCCATCTTGAATTGTCCAATTCCGAAGGAGATATCAGGTATGAGGTCCTTCATAGGAATTACTAGTTATTATAGAAGATTCATTGATTTTTTTCTAAATTAGCATATCCCATCACTTCTCTACAAAATAAAGGAGTGGAATTTGATTGGATAGAAAATTTTCAAGATAGCTTTGACAAATTAAAACATCTATTAAAAATAGCTCCAATCTTAAAGATTACATATCCATAAAATGATTGTGGTACAAATGCATGCCTTGAAGGGTTGGGTGCTACGTTAATGGAGAAAAACTATGTAGTTGCTTATGAATCAAGAAAACTAAAACTTCATGAAAAGAACTGTGTTGCTTATGATTTGGAATTAGCTATTTTTATACATGAATTGAAGATGTGGATACATTATTTACTAGGAAAATAGTTTACACTTATTACTAACAATATCAGTTTAAAATATTTTTTCAATCAATCTGATTTGAATGCCAAACATGCTAGGTGGATGGAATTCTTAAGTGAATTTGAATTTGTCATCAAACACATCAAACGTAAAGAGAATAAAGCTGTAGACTCCCTAAGTAGAAGTGAAAAATAGTTAACTAGAATTTTTGTTAGTAGTGCCACGATAAACTTTTTAGAACAAATCAATATTTCAGCATAGAAAGATGAAGTAAATCTATAGTTGCAACATAAATTATAGCATACAAAAATACCTAACAATGAAAAAAATCAAGATAAATTGTTAACCTTCAGGCACCAAATTTATGTTCCAAACAAAGTCACATTGAAACAACTCATTCTAAACAAACATCATCAGAATTCTTTTTTAGGACACCCTGGATATCATTTAATGATCACCTCATTGAGAAAGGAATTTTACTGGCCAGGAATGAAGAGAGAAGTAGATGAGTATTTGGCTACATTTTTAGAGGGCCATCAGGTGAAGATGGGGTACCAACACCCAACTATTCTTCTAAACTCTTTACCCGTTCCAGAATGGAAATGGGATGTTATTTCTTTAGAATTATTCACTGGTCTTACAAGAACCAAAAGACAACATGCCTATATTATGGTTATTGTGGATAAATTAATTAAGTCAACCCATTTTATACCTTCTCATTGTACTTTTGGAACCACCCAAATTGAAAATATACTCATGAAGGAAATATTTTGGTTACATGGAATATAAAAAATAGTGATATCAGATAGAGACGCTAAGTTTACATCTAACTTCTAGAAGGAACTCTTTAAAGGAATGACTACACAACTAAAAATTAGTAGAAATTACCATCCTTAAACAGATGGTCAAACAAAAATGGCAAAATAGATTTTGGAAGAAATGTTAAGAATGTATGTTTTAGAATAACCCACTAAGTGGGAGGATTATTTACACTTAGAATAGTTTGAATACAATAAAATATATCAAACGTCGATACAAATGATCCCATTTGAAGCTATGTATGGGAGGATTTGTGACACTCCTTTAAGTTGTAGTTCGTCGGAAGATAGGTTTTTATTAGGTCATTATGTCCTTCAGGAAATGGAACGGGAAGTAAATAAAATAAGAAGAGAATTTTGAGACTAGGAACCTGTGTTGAAATAGCACCAAGGGTTTGTGGACCCTTCGAGGCACTATCTATAGTTGGGTTGGTGGCCTATCTATTATGACTATCAAGTCATATAAAAGTGCATAATGTTTTTCAAGTCACTTTATTGAAAAAATATGCTCCTGATAGTTCTCACGCAATTGAATAGAATGTGGTACATGTGGAATCATAAGGAGATTTATAGGTAGAATCACTACAAATATTATATCGGACATAAACCATGCTTTGTAATCAAGTCATCACCCAAGTTAAAATACAATGGAAGCACTTTACCCTAGATGAGGATACCTAGGATGGATGAAAAAAATTGTGAGGCATTTCCAACATTGTTCCAAGAAAAATTGAACTGAAAGGAAACACAGATGACAAAGTTTATTTTAAGAGGGGGAAGATGTGACACCCCTATGTTTTTACTTTTTAGACATTAATATTTTTAGACTTTTAAAATAATATTGGACTTAATGGCTATGCAAGCCGTGATGGAAACTATGTGATGATGTAATTATTTTTTATTTAATTGAATTAATAAATGAGTTGTTTTGAAATATTCAGGAAAGAGAACTTGATTATAAGAGACTCCTTTCCAATTTATAAAAAGTTGTTAGTGGTTAAAATCCACATGGTGGAACTTCCCAAAAAGTATCCTAAAATTCCCTAGGAGAAAGCTGTTAAAAATGTTAGCATAATGGGAGAGAAATATTATGTTAATTACATAGCTAGAGAGAAGTGCTAAGTTGGGTGAAAAAGTAGAATAGCAGAGCAGGAGAGAAAGACATGATTTATAGAAAAATAAAATAACTTATTCTTAAATTAAAACAAAAGTTCTAGGAAGCTAAGGGGTGCAAAACCTTAACGAAGGACACTCCTAAATAAAAATATACTAGGAAGAAACGATAAGAAGTACCACTCAGGAACCCAAGAAGGTTGTTGATTTCTAAAGGAAAGGAGGTCTGAGCTTGGGGGAACTGTTGGAGACAATTCATGGTTGGGTGGAACATGCTCCGTTCTTGAATTTTCCCCAAGCATCTCACTATGGTTAGATGCATTTTTATTTGTATTTAATAAATTTATTTTGAAATGGTTTATCATTGTTATAGTGAGAATGTAGGTTTAATGTGGAAATCAGATAATCAACTGTATATTTTACAAGTTTTTCATGCATATATTAATTATTTTCTAAGCAATAATTTCAATGAGATATTCCTCGAAACACAAAAAATGGACACACATAGTAAATAACCAGATACTTTTTATTTTTTACTTGCATTAATTCATGTGTGAAGACCACAATGTAAGACAGCGCACACTTTTCCTCAAACTCGAATCACAACTTCTGTGTATGCACAAAAACTAGCTAGGGAACTATGAAAGTAGTCAAAAATAGATTTTTGGGCCTTGAGATCTAGGAATTCCATTCTCTTTAGGATTCTTTAGGTTCTAACCTTACAGGGGGATGCTTTGGAAAACTTTAATGGATAGCAAAAGATCCATACTGATGATCATTTTCCTAATGTGAAAAAATGACATGTAACAGATTCCCCCCTAAAGTGCAAAGTCAGAAGAGATGTTTGATGGCAAAAGAACTTTACCATGCCTAGGTTCACGTTAGAGACCATAGTTGGAGACCTGAAATAATCAATCAAATGTTACAATGTAATATAAAATCATCATTGAGGTAGGAATTCCAATACCCAAAGCATAAATGTCTCAGGGAACCAGTATGGAAATGGACCTAAAGTTCCATGTTTAATAGAAGACATAGTATCAACATAACCATCAATGGATCTATGTTTACAAGCACGAATACTTAATAACTCCATGCAACTTGGATGGATAAAACTAGATCCATGGTCTTCATCTCCATCTCTCGATCCGTAGTATGAATCTAACCATGTGAGTGAATGGCTCATAGTTGAAGATGGTAGAAACCACTTGATTACTAGTCAATGATGTGAACAATAACAAGCATGAGAGAAACCACCAATAATCACAATGGTTCTCAAGGTACTTATAGCACAATCTATGAAGCGTGAAAATATGTCTTGAAGTCGAACACTCATAAAATCATTCGATCAAAGGTAAATGATGAGAACCTATCGCTGAAGGCGAGAAACCCGTCATTAAGGCATGCATGCTCCAAGTTAGTGAATAAGGCTTCTAGATAAATTTCCTACATAGTGAGTTGAAGTCGATAGGAAGAAACCCATCAGAGGAGGGCCTACAACATGAAACTTATGTCAAGTTTTGAAGAACAACGGTTTAGAGTAATCTAAGATTGACTCATGGATGGTCAACGTGATTGAAGGCTATGAATTGTAAGGTAATTTTGACTGATGTTGGACTTCTCTTAAACATATCGATGTCACGACATTCTGACTTCGCAAAATTTGACTGAAAATAATAGGAACAAACATAGTTTGAAGAATTTCAATGAGGTATGGTCAACTGAGATGCAAACGGATTTCCCAACCCACACACAAAGGTGAGAGAGTGTCATGTTCGAGAGCGACATACTGCATTTTACAATTTAAACAAAAGTTCTTTCCCAATTCCCCCCCACCATTACTGGTAAGTACCTCTTTATTTTTTGTGCAAAATTGAGGAGGATAACATATGCTTGTCCTTTAAGCTCATCCTTTCGATTAATCCTTTAGAATATTTTTAATGAACCATAGGAAGGAATCGTCTGGTATTGTTATGATTAATGAGTCCTACACTATTTGTGTTTAACGAGTCTAGTGAAGGGGTAACTTAATGTTGTTTCCATGTTTAACGTGTTTGAAAAGACAAAAATAAAACTCGTTCAATTCTTTTAACGTAAAATTTTAACGATCTTGGAGAAACTAAATTTCAGTGTTTTTCATTTTTAGGGAGTCAGGAGAAAAACATAAGTAAACTCCACAGTGTCCTTTTTCATAAATTTAGCCTCTCAAGCTCGCAAAAGGGTAAAATAATGTTGGAGAGAACTCTATTGACCATGATTAGTCAAATTATACTTTTTTTGTAAATATTCTAGTTCAGTCCGTAAAATGGGTAAACTTATAATGAATATACGACTATTCATTTACTTTTACGAGTTCGAATAGTCAAGTACTCGACGATCGTTTCATGTTTAGGGAGTCTGAAAAAGGCTTAAAGAGAACTCTTGGGTTTCGGTTTTTTGTAAGTTATTAACAAGTTCGAAAAGGTAATAAAAATATACTCATTGCCAAAATGATTCATTTTCATAAATAACCTATGTTCTGAACGTTTAATCTCAAAAATTATCATTACCGCTCAAAAACATAGTAAAAACATTAAAAATTTGGATTTCAAAGGCTAATAGGAAAAAAATAATATTTTAATGGGCCTAAAAAACTTATAAAAATCCAAAAAGTAAAAAAACCTTTTACCATTTGTGTTTTATACCATTTGAGAGTGATTGAGTGCATTTTTCACCAAAAACTTCAGAGGTAAATTTTGGCCAAACTGGTGGACTAAATCAGGAGCCACCTTCTCCGGGTAAGAGATCTCTCCTATATATTGATTTTGATTGCTTTCATTTTTATTTTCACCATGTATTTAGAATTTGGGGGGAGTTTATTAATTCAAAAATTGTCATCAATGTGAGCAGTCTCTCGTCATCGGGCCTGTGCACACTGACCCGATTTTTTACATGTAAAATTAAGATTTATGCAGTTTCTAAAGCTAGAACTATGCAAATATGTGCTCTTAAAAGGAAGTCGTGCACGTGTGAAGGGATTTGAAAAAAATAAATAAAGTGACCAATTTTTTTTTGCAAAAATCATCACAATGTTTTCTAATGATCTTCCATGTTTATTTCCATGGTTTTGATCTACAAAAATGGAGTGGATGGAGAGAGAACAAGAATAACATGATGTAGCATCTTTGAATCATCCAGAAAAACTACAGGCTTTGAGAGACTTTGTCCTATACAAATTTTTCATTTGAAGTAAAATCGAGTGTGACACATAAAAAATCATTAGTAAAACTTAGATAGGACCTAATATTTAGAATTATACATCAAAATGTTATTATAAAAACACCCTCCAATTACAACAGACAATGTGTTTGCAACTAGCAAGAGTACTAATACTATGAAGTGCATTAGGGATGTTCCTGATGATGCGATGACATTTAGGAAAGAACAAGGACACTTGAAACTTATGCAATATCATGAAACAACACTTGGTGATTGAAAGTGACACTTTATATGACAATAGGAAGGCTCCAAAATTCAAATGTAGCAAATTTTTGAAACATGTTGTAGTAGAAACAACACTTGGTGACACACTGGGTGGAATTCAGTCTCTCTCCCTAGGAATAAATTTTAGTAAATGTTTAGCCCTTCAGGAAGTATTGATTCATCAATTGGATTTCATTAAATTTCCCTCTCAACCTGGTTATAGATGTAGTATCCACCATTATTTACTTTGATTTAACACACAAGAGATTATGCCATGTCATAATTGTCTCTATCTAGGAAAGGGTGATATATAATTATGAGTTTAACATATTATGAGTATGAATTTCATATCGAGTGTTTCTCCACTTCCAACAGGGTTGGAAAGTACCTCAACATAGTCACTACAGGAGCACAAGAATTTCTTCACTTTTAGTGAGCCCTAACAGTACCCAAGCAAAGTTACTTTCTTCACCTCTGTGTGCAAGAAGCCTTTCTCTTCTTTCAGCCTTTACTTATTTTATTTAGTAAAACTATGCCTAGGCACTTATTATTGAAATGGGGTGGAAGAGGGATCTTGACTTATTAAGAGAAGAGGTTTCCCCTTCAGAGAAGTATATATATAACCTTTGATATACGTTTGATTGCTATATATTTCCCCTTATCTTTTCTCTACTTTATTAGATAAGAAAGTAAAACACCAAGTAGATTCAACACCAAGTTTTAGGAGTGGAGATGATAAAATGAATACGAGTATCATAGGTTCACTCAAGTTTCTCTTATTGAATGTATGATATTTTATATTTTGACCTTACTCTACTTGGGGCATCTTCCTCAACAAAGCAAAAGAACTAACAGATAGTCAAGTGTCGTAGTTGTCATATCCTTTATCTATTTCACCACATAGTCTTGCAAAGCCATATACACTTTCACACAAAGGCCTTATTCATGTAAAATGAAAAAATGAAGGGAGACAAGATAGGACATGACTTGACATGACAAACATAAAACAGACAACAAGAAAAAAAGAAAGAAAAATGTATGGAGGAATGCAGCTTAAAGATGTTATTGAAAACAATGTTTCAAATCTCGGTCATTAACGGAAAGAGGATCAGTCCTCTCATCCAAATATTTCATCTTGAAAGAATTGTGGCTGATATTTTCTTTGATGGTAAAGAGGCCAATCCACAAAGATTAAAATTTCATCTTTTTTCCTTTCTCTTCATGGGCTTTGTCCCACCTCAATACTAAATCACCAACACCAAAATTATTATTACCTTCACATTTCTTATCAAACTAGTGCTTGATATGGTTTTGGTGCATGAAAAATATTTATTTGGCTTTGAGCCTTTCTTCCTCAAGTTTAAGCAAGGTATCTATCCTACTTTGAACCAGTATACATGGTTTTTCTTGAGACTCTTGAGAAATTTTCATGTCCGGGAGATACATATTTTGTGGCAGGACAACTTCTTTCCTATATACAAGGAAGTAAGGAGAGGTTTTAAGAGAAGGTTTGGGAGTTACACAATCATCCAATAATGTATTCAACAAATGATTGTGCTAGCTCCTTTGTTCAAAGTTTTCTTGATTATGAAAATGCAATTTTTATTAGTCGATTCTGCCAAAGTGTTTCCCTACAGGTAATAATTTGATGCATGCTTCAAAATAATACCATTTTATAATGTGAACTCATAAAGCTTAAATTAGGAAAATTAAGGTGCATTATCAAAGACAAGGGACATTGGAATGCAAAATGTGGCTATGATATTCTTCTTAAAAATTGGATGACTTCCTCGTCATTGACTTACCTTAAAGGAACCACTTCAACCCACTAAGTGAAATAATATGTTGTTGTTCAAAGGTATTGGTGTTGCTTTGATGAATGTGGAATGATCTCACCAATAACATTTAGTCCCCATTGTTGGAAAGGTTCCTCGACTGTTATTGGTAATAGTGAGGTGACTTACTTTGGGCCTTGACTAACACATCTCTAACATGTTGGGAACTTTCATGCATAAGCATGGCATATTCAAGTAAATTCATCCAATAATAACCAGATCTAATTACTTTATGTGCATTAGTATTACCTACAAAGTGTGCACTTTCTGATTCATTGTGCAAATATTTTAATCCCCTTTCTGTATCTGGAGGCTATAGGCATCTTAGCAGGACACCATTATGGGGCTTTAAGAAAAGCACTCCATGTATGAGCTGATAAGATAGAGCTTTAAGGCGAATTTAACTTCTTTTGTTTATTCTATAAATGTGAGGGCAAGGTGCCATGCTCTAGATATTGTAGTATGTCATAATAACGAGGTGTTGCTGAACTTGTCTGAGGAACTTGCTAAAGGTTGTACCTTTCCATTTCTTATTCCCATCTAGAAAGATCTTCTTCTAGAGAATATCTTACTTCTACTACGAGTTGACAAAGGTCATGAACCTTAACAATATGAATTGGCTTGAACTCCAGATCATATTCCTGTAAACATGTCATCCAATTCACTCTCTTCTCACCCAACTCCTATTGCATAAAGAGCAATCTAACTTCTAGATGAGGCACATATATATTCCTGTGAGATTTAACGAGATAGGGCCTAAAATGCTTAAATTCCTTATATAATGCATAATAATGTTTATCAATAGTAGGGTAGTATAGCTTTGACCATTGTAAACTAGCGCTCATAAAAGAAACAGGTCGTTCATTTCTTTCACTACTCTTTTGTGTCAATATGAATATGATAGATGCATCAAAATTGAAAGTATATAACAAGAAATCATTGCGATAATCTGGACAATATAGTGTGCAAGCATTGGTGATAGTTTGTTTAATATTGGAAAATCATATTTTTCCCTTATATCGCATTTATAAATTGCATATTTCTTTATCATCTCTTTCATTATCTTGAAGATCTATGCATAATCAAATATGAACTTACACAAGAAATTTATCTTCCCTAGGAAAAATTACAAAGCTTTCTTATTCACAGGAAAAGGGATTTGAGCTATAGTTTTAACCTTTTCTGGATCAACCTTTATTTCTCTTTTAGAAACAATGTGTCTTAGGAGAGTACCTTTTGACACACTAAAGATTCTCTTTTTTTGGATTCAAATAAATCCATAATTACGACAACGCTCGAATATCTACTTTAGATGGCGCGAATGGTCTGATATTTTTTTGGAAAACAAAGTTAAATCATCCAAATATACTACTACATTGTTTCCAGTTAAGCCATATCCAGAGAATCCATCTAGCAAAAAGAACATCTCTAACCCAAATATTGTTTACATTATCTATTCCATAGATGGCACTAGGTAGTTAACCTTATCTGATGCTCAGTTAAGGTTGTGAAAATCCACACATAGGCGTATCTCACCATAATTTTTCCTCACAAGGACTAAGTTGGAAACCCGAGTAGAATTTCCTACTTTGAAGATTATTTCAGCATCCTACAACTTCTTTAACTCCTTTTGGATCAATGGTTTAAGCGTTGGATAAAATTTCCTTAGCTTTTGTTGAAACGACTTTACCCCTTCTTTAATATGAATGGCATCTTGGATAATATGTTTATCATACACATTTAAATCATTGTATGTCCATACAAACACATCGTGGTATTTCTTTTAAAGACGAATAAATGTTTGTCATTCTTATGGAGAACAACATGTACTCAGGTTTACATACTTTGTATTATCTTTGGTTCCTAAGTTGACTTGTTCATATGATAACCAATCCAGGTGGATATTGGTGGCCAACCTCCTATTCCAATTAGACCCCCGACACTGTCTCTTTCATTTTTTCAGTTTCCTTAATTGAAGCACAGTTTACTATTTTTGGCAGTTTTTCCAGTCCTGAACACCCAGAGCCGTTTTGAGGCCCTAAACAACATTTTTAGGGAAAATAGAGAGGCTAGAAAATTCTTGATCCAAAATTTGGCTTTTCTTTCAACCTACTCTTTGACATCTTCGAAACAAGGTATTATGATATTCAAATGAAGATCCTATGCCAAAGTTACGACCCCGGGAAATTGATGTACCAATTTACTGAAACAGGGCCCACAGTTTTTGCGCTTCATCTCGTAGGGTTAGATTTGTGGATGTTTGGAGTTTTCCATTATTTTTCCATAATAAATAGGCCTTCGAGCCTCATTGTAACATAGTTTAGAGGCATGTAGCTACCACACCTCTTCTCAGAGATAAGCTACCATCGCCCGAGCTAGTTTATTTTCATTCTGTTTGTAAGCATACTTCAATATTCTAATATTAATGAAATGAAGTGTTATTTCTGCTACATTTATGTATTTATGGTTATATCTGTAATTTGTTGCGTTCTTCTTTAAGTTTGGATCAATGGTATCATAGTGGTTTTCTCTTTCTTTGTTTTTCTTTGCATGTCCCCGACGAGGTGGGGGTATAAGGAGTTAGGGCTCGATCTGGTTGAAACTTTCCAAGACTAGCCTCACAAACAACAACGACCTCCCATGGCAGAAGAAAATAAAGACGAGGGGGCAGGAGATCCTTTCAAAATATTGACCGAGGAAACTGTCGAGCGACAGAGGAATGTGATGATGGATAACTTTGCCCAGATCCTTTAATGGTTACCCACATGCAACACATCTTGATCCAACAGCCACTCCAGAGGGGTCACTCCTTTTAAGGTACAAGTTCACTTTTATATTCCCATATTTGATGGCCAAATAGATGTAGACGTTATAGATAAATGGTTGAATTTGTTGGAAGGATATTTTTCAGTTCATGACTTTTCCAATCAGGAAAATATTTCTTTTGCACTGCTCAAAGTCGCCCCACACGTCAAGGATTGGTGGGAAACCTACTATAAGAAAAAGGACAAGAGGGAGTCCTCACTGGTTTTAGCTGCACCCACTTGGGATTCTTTCTGAGATGCCACTAAGGAATAATATTAATGTGTCAGGAGCTATGAAGATAAATACATAACGTGGACCATTCTATGGTAGGGAAGGGACCAAGATGTGCTGGATTTCAAAGCTTGCTGACCGAGGCCCATGGAGATCGCGTAGGAGGCAAACTGGCAGTTAGGAAGCCTAGATCGAGAAACAGCGGCCATTTCTGTTGGGAAAAGCCCCAAGCACTTGGTCTCATGGGAAGCCAGGAAACCATAGGGAAAGCACTAAGGCGAAAGCCGGGTCTCGCGCTCCAAAACTGACGGAATATCAGAGGCATATTGGGCGGTAAGCAGATTTGGGCAGAGAACAAGCGATTCCATTCATTGCACGATGCATGTCCGGTAGATGAGAGAGAAAACTACCTCTCATAACAGCCTAACGATTGAGCAAGTCAACTGCGCGATAAGAGCGAACACCGTAGGATCTAGGGGCTTTAGATCTAACAGCGGAGAGTGTGCCCGATAGGAAATCGGATTTGACGGGGGAATTGAGCTGCAACATATAAAAGTCTGAAGTCTGATTTGACCACTGAGTTGGTAGATGACTCATTCCACAGTGAAATACTGAACCGTTGAGGAAGAGCTAGCGCAGTTCATGAGAGGACAAGTGGCCACTTCCCTGTGAGACGTTGGCGATGACGCAGAGGCAAGGAACTCTAAGCGAACAGGAGAAGGTGATTTGAAGGGGCGGAAGAGGAAGTGAACAGTCAAGGAAAGATTGGCTTTAAGCCATGAACAGATAGAGAATAGAACAAGGAAGAAAGGAAGGGAGAACTAGAGAAGAAAAAAAATAGTGAAAGAAAAGACGAAAGAAACAGTGAAGCAAGAGGTAGAAAAATAGAGAGCCGAGCTGACCTAAGGCAGCATCGAGTAGACAGAAGGCTTGAGAGGATCAAGCAATCCTTGTGAGGATTTTTCGGGAATTGAGTACCACATTGGGCTCCTCCCATTAAAGACTAGAGAGGTCAAGATTTGGTAAGGAAAGAGTCTGTGCACTTTAGTGGCTTGGGGAATCCAAGAACCACCCTACCAAGCATTATCTGTTTCAGGAGACTCAAGTTGAGCTCCTCATTGTAAATCTATGATTTAAAGACACAATGAAAGAAGGCCACCACTGGAAGCTGGACCGGAGACATAGCCCTGGAGGATAGGGTGAACTCCTTATTAATTTGTTGTGTTCTTGTATTTGCTTACTGTGTTTCTCTTATAGTTTTCCATTTTTCCAGTGTCTGTGTATTTTGCAATTTGATCAATTCGTTGCCTAAAATAACATAGACACACACCAGCACATGAGTCTGTAATACCTTCATTCATTAATTATTTAACTGATATCACTCACGAGTGATTTTTAGATCAAGTGGTATCAGAGCTCTAGGCTATTATGGTTAGACAAACTTATGTTGGATTTAGCTGTTGAATGCTAACTAGATCAAAGCTCAAATTAGGAGAAGGAGAGTTGGTCAAAACTAATCCTAAAATTGGGAGAGTCTATCCTTGGAAGAAAATGTCAGAGGAAGGTTCTATGGGGCCAGACCCTCAATTCATAGATAGTTTCCTAGCCATAAATTCCATGGTAGAAGAAATGTTTAGGGACTTTAGAAAACATAAGGATGAAGATTCATTAGGATCTAAACAAGACGAAGGAGAAGATGAGTCTCATTTCCATGACCGCTCAAAAGGCAAAGGGAAAGAAGAAAGCTTTCTCACACCTCCTAATTGCCCTGAACACAAAAAGAAAGAATCTTTGATCAAACTAGATGTCAAATTCGATTTACCTATATATGATGGAGATTTGAATGCAGAAAAGCTGGACAATTAGATTAGACAAATTGATGTTTATTATAGAGTGCAGAATATCGATTTAGACAAGAGCAAGATTCAGCTGGCAAGCCTACACCTTGGAGACACTACCTTGGTTTGGTGGGAAGTCAGGACCCAAGCTGACATGAAGAGACATGGTAAGACTATCTCTGTCTGGAGTGAATTTGTTTCTACAATCAAAAAACAATTCTATCCATTGGCCTACATGCAGCAAGCTATGATGAGCTAGCAAACTCTTCGACAGTTGAAAGGGAAAAGTGTGCAAGGGTACACTCAAGAATTTAGAAAGAGAGCATTGGTTCTAGGAATCTCATTAGACTCACCTGAGACTCTGTTGAAGTACATTGGTGGTCTACACAACTACATGAGGCACACTATCCTCATGTTTAATCCCACTAGTATAGATGAGGTATCTGTACAAGCTACTCATCTAGAAGCTAGAGGAAAGAATGGAAGTCCAGAAGTTTGGGGATCATCCCAACCCACTGCAAGCAAGAATAAGGAGAAAATAAATCAGAAATGGAAAGCAAGGAAGGCTAACACTGCACAGAAAAGAAAAGCTTCATGCACTCACTGTAAAAAGGATGGGCATGATGATGAGCACTGTTGGATTCTGCATCCAGAACTGAGACCTAAGAAGTTTGAGGGAAAGAAGAAGAAGAAGACTGCTACATCTATTCAAAAAGATTTTGGGTTAGACGACTCAGGAGATGAAACAACCATTGCAACCACAGGTATAAGAGGTAAGAATTCTGAAGTATCTACTAGTAATTCTGCACAATCTACTATTGATGAAGAAAATGAGAGAAAAAGACATGAGCTTTTCCATATTCGAGTTATTTCCAAACATCAAAAGATTGATACTTTGTTCGATAGTGGCTCACAAGTAAATTTAATTTCTAAAGCAATTACAAAGAAGTTGGGATTAGTAACTACACCTCACAAGAAACCATACCCATTAGGATGGTTGAATGATAAAGCACAACTACAAGTGACTAGACAATGCAAACTCAAGTTTTCTTTTGGGTCAGCATTTGTAGATGAGGTTGACTTAGACACAATTCCTATGGATATATGTGGAATTGTTTTAGGAAGTCCTTACTTGTATAACATAAAAGCTATTTTCTATAGAGCTGAGAACAAGTATCTACTTGTTAAATATGGAATCGAATACTTTGTAAGAGCTCATAAGCTCAAGAATAATTATACTCTCATAAGCTCAGGGTAGATGAAACGAGTGATAAATTCATGCAAACAATTCTTACTGATGGCTTTAGAGGAAAAGAAACCTAATAAAACCAATGTATTTGAGGGCTGTGATGCTAAACAGTAAGTTGATTTAGAAAAGGTTATTTCAGAGTATGATACCTTGTTTCAGGAGCCTAAAGGTCTGCCACCCAAAAAGGAAATAGTGCATGATATTATCTTGCAGCAAGATGCTCCATTTCCTAACATTGGAATGTATAGGTTGTCCGCTTTAGAGAATGCTGAAATCAAGAAGCAGGTGCAGGAGTTGCTCGAGAAAGGGTTCATCAAACCTAGCACATCACTGTGTGGGTCACCAATTGTTTTGGTGAGAAGGAAAGATGGCTCATGGAGAATGTGCATTTATTACCAAGCACTGAATAAGATAACAATAAAAAATCGTTATCCCCTTCCTTGCACAGATGATATTTTAGATCAATTGAAAGAAGCTATTTATTTCTCCAAGTTAGACTTGCATAGTGGATACCATCAGGTCAGAGTTGCAGAACAAGATGCATGGAAGACTGCTTTCAAAACAAAGCATGGATTGTATGAGTGGATGGTTATGCCTTTTGGCTTAACTAATGCTCCTGCTACTTTCATGAGATTAATGAATGATGTACTCAGACCTTTTCTTTATGATTTTGTTATTGTGTATCTAGATGAAATTTTGATATTTAGCAAAACATGGGAAGAACACTTAAACCATGTTAAGCAGACACTAGATGTTTTGAAAAGAGAAAAACTTTATGTTAAACTCTCAAAATGTGAATTTGGAAAAACATCTCTGAATTATTTGGGTCATATAGTAGGGGGTGGTGAATTGAATATAGATCCCTCTAAGGTAGCAGTCAGTGTAAACTGGCCTAAGCCCAAATCTTCTATAGAAGTTAGAAGCTTCTTAGGAGTAGCAAAATATTGGAGGAAGTTCATTTCTAACTTTTCCTTAATTGCAGCTCCCTTACATGCTTTAACAGGATTGATCAAGGTGTTTCAGTGGGGAGGAAAACATCAAAAAGCCTTCGACACCTTGAAAGAAAAGATTAGTACAACACCTGTACTAGCACTGCCTGATCTTCAAATACCATTTGAGATCCAAACGGATGCCAGTGACTATGCCATGGGAGCAGTGTTGACACAGCACAGTAAACCCATATGTTATCATTCCGAGACATTTAATTCTGTAGTGGTTAACTACCCTACATATGATAAAGAATTGTATGCATTAGTATAGAGTGTGAAAAAGTGGAAACATTACTTAATGGGCAAAGAGAGAGTAATACATACTGATCATCAACCACTTCAATATCTACACTCCCAAACTAAGTTGCAGCAATCAAGACACTATAGATGGATGGGTTTTCCACAACAGTTTCATTTAGTCATCAGATATAAAAAAGGCATACATAATAAAGTTGCATATATGTTATCTAGATCCATTATAAATGCATCTACTATACTTAAGCATAACTCTGTGTTACATGAGAGCTACAATGAACAAATATGCTCAAGATATAGACTTTAAAGATGTATATGCAACTTTAAGTCAAGGCAAACGAGTAGAAGAATTGGATTATCATGTAAAGGACCGACTCTTATACCATTGTGGGAAGTTATGCATTCCACAAACTAAAAGAGTAAAGATAATTTGAGAAGCACACACTTCTCTAATATCAGGTCACTTTGGAGTAAGTAAAACAGTTGCACAGCTACAAAGATTTTGTTATTGGCCAAAACTGAATGAGACAGTTTCTAGATATGTAAGAGGGTGTACTATGTGTGCTAAAAGCAAGCCTAGCAATAGAAAAATAGGCTTGTACACTCCATTACCAGTTCCTTCTCACCCTTGGAAAAGTGTTTCCATGGATTTTGTTGGAGGACTGCCTAAATCTAGGAAAGGTGATGATTATCTGTATGTTGTTGTGGATAGGTTCAACAAAATGTGTAATTTGATACCTTGTAATAAACATATTACAGCTGAACAAACTGCAAAACTATTTTTTGAACATGTATGGGTTCATTTTGGATTACCGACTTCCATGATCGAGACACTCGATTTGTGGGGAATTTTTGGTCAAGTATGTGGGAACTAATGGACACCAAACTGAAGAAAAGCACAACTTTTCATCCACAAACTAATGGCCAGACAGAAGTAGTTAACAAGACAGTGATCCAATTACTCAGAGGATATTGCAGCAAGCATCCTAAGCTTTGGGATGAACATTTATGTTATGTACAACATGCTTACAACAGAGCAAAACATTCCTCTACATGGATATCTCCTTTTGAGACATGTTTTGGTTTCGCCCCAAGGTCTCCTTTGGATTTTATCTTTGGGAAAGATACCATAGTTGAGGGACATAGTGATGTGGACAAAGAAACTAGGTTCATTGAACAAATCCAAGAGATCCACTAGGCAGTATAGGAACAGCTAGAAAAGAGCGAAGCCAAATACAAGGAAAGGCATCACAAGCATCGGATGGAGCATAGTTTCCAAGTTGGTGACCAAGTCTGGCTGTATATCAATAAGGACAGGATGCAAGGTGAAGGTAAAAATCTAAAGCCTATCAGGTATGGACCTTTAAAGATACTTGAGAAGATTGGTGAGAATGATTTTTGCCTTGATCTACCAGCTTACATGCACATCTACGCAGTCGTAAATGCATATTTCTTGAGGCTGTTTGAACCTTCACTAATTGAGGATCCCGAAGAGCAGAGTCAATTGCCTTCTATTGATGACCTGCTACTTGAATATCTTAATGAATTGTAGGAAGACACAGTTTTGGACAAGAAGGTGAGGACGACATGCAAAGGAGATGTTGAGTACCCTAGAATTGCGCTCAAGGGTTCAAAGCCGAGCAGTGCAAATTGGATAGAGATTGGACAAGTAAGACAACTGTACCCTCACTTAGTCGATGCTTGAAAACCAACTTTTGGTGGTCCAAAAGATTTTTCAGTGGGAATGCCTTGATTCGAATTGGGTCCATGAAAATTATCAAGGTGCCATGACTGTATCAAATCAGGATAGACTTCGAATTTATGAAAAAAGAGCTATCAGGAAGACCTCTAGATAGTGGCAGTTTGCAGCTAGTAAGGAACGACGAGGACCTCGGTCAAAGCGCACTGACTAAGGCCCATGGAGACCGCGCAGGAGGCAAACTGGCAGTTAGGAAGCCCGGATCGAGAAACAAAGGCCATTTCTGATGCACGATTAATCACGCTAAGCGCGCATTGCTGGGCAAAACCCCTCGAGGAGGAAAAGCCCCAAGCGCTTGGTCGCATCGGAAGCCGGGAAACCGTACGGAAAGTGCTAAGACGAAAGGCAAGACCTACGCTCCAAAACTGGCAGAATATTGGAGGCATATTGGACGGTAAGCGAACATGGGCAAAGAACGAGTGATTCCATTCATTACATGATGCGTGTCTGGCGGATGAGAGAGAAAATTGGCTCTCATCGTGGGCTAATGGTAGAGCAAGTCAACTGCGCAATAAGAGAGAACATCGTAGGATCTAGGGGCTTTAGATCTGACGGTGGATATTGCGCCCGATGGGAAACCAGATTTAACGGGGGAATTGAGCCGCGACATATAAAAGTCTGAAGTTCGATTTAACCACTGAGTTGGTGGATGAGTCATTCCACAGTGTAACTGAAATACTGAACCATTGAGGAAGAACTGGCGGAGTTCATGAGAGGACAAGTGGCCACTTCGCCGTGAGATGTTGGGAATGACGCAGAGGCAGGGAACTCCAAGCGAATAGCAGTAGGCGATCCGAAGGGGTGGAAGAGGAAGTGAACAGTCAAGGACAAATTGGCTTTACGCCATGAACAGACAGAGAACAGAACAAGGAAGAAAGGAAGGAAGAACCAGAGAAGAAAAAAAACAGTGAAAGAAAAGACGAAAGAAACAGTGAAGCAAGAGGAAGAAAAACAGAGAGCCGAGTTGACCTAAGGCAACATCGAGCAGACAGAAGGCTTGAGAGGTTCAAGCAATCCCTATGAGGATCTGTCGAGAATTGAGTATCACATTGGGCTCCTCCCATTAAAGACCAGAGAGGTCAAGATTTGGTAAGGAAAGAGTCTGTGCACTCTAGTGGCTTGGGGAATCCAAGAACCACCCTACTAAGCATTATCTGATTGAGGAGACTCAAGTTGAACTCCTCATTGTAAATATTTGCTTTAAAGAGACAATAAAATAAGGCCACCACTGAAAGCTAGACTAGAGAGGTAGCCCTGGAGGATAGGGTGAACTCCTTATTAATTTGTTGTGTTCATGTATTTTCTTACTGTGTTTCTCTTACTGTTTTCCATTTTTCCAGTGTCTGTGTATTTTGCAATCTGATCGATCCATTGCCTAAAATAACATAGACACACACCAGCACATGAGTCTGCAATACCTTCATTAATTAATTATTTAACTGAGATCACTCACGAGTGATTTTCAAATCAACCCTCCACACTAAGTTGGGTATCAATGATTCTGAGTGGAATTTGGTACTCAAGTACCGCAGTTGTCTACACAAGTACATCCAAGACAAGATGGAGTTCCCTAACACCTCCTTCCTCAGCACGACATATAGATACACTATCAAGATTTAGCAGAATTTTAAACAAAAGAAGCGAGACTTTGGATCTGCAAATCTGAAGCAAGGAAAAGCCACCCCCAAACCACAAAGGAAAGGCTAAAGCTAAGGCAAGGTTGCCCAAGACATCTCGCCGAAGCTGCAAGAAAAAAACAACACCATGAAGACGAAGAAGGACATGAGAAAATTGTATGAGCTCCATAAGAGCTCCACTCACAACACAAATGAGTGTCAGGCCATGCAATCATTGGTGGCCGAGTTCAAGGCTTTTGAATTAGATGCATGTTCCAACTCTAAGTTAGAACTCAACAAGGGCAATGATAAAGGGAAGTAGATCATTGACGCAAATCCAAGTGCCATTGTGGCCACCACCAAAATCCATAATAATTAGCCTAAAGATCTAGAGGATGGGGAACACATCTTCCACTCATAGATGTGGGTGAAAGGTTCTCTGTTGCAATTCATTATCGGCAGTGGGAGCCAAAAGAACCTCATTTTAGCAAAGATTGTGAAGCAGTTGTTCCTATCGACGATATCACATCTGTTGTTGTACACCATCAGGTGACTTTACCAAGGATAAGATCTCCGTGTAAGACAGTAGTGTCGCCTTCCCTACAAAATCAAGCTCTTCACGGATGAGGTACCACGTGATGTTGCTCCTCTTGAAGTTTATGATGTATTATTAGGACAACCATATTCATGGAAGCGACATGTTTCATATGAGTCTAAACCTCGCTCTATGATTATTACTTTGGGAAATAACTTTTAAAGGGTACAGGAGGTTGCCTTGCAAACTGTCATGTCTTTAGTAATTGCAAAGCAATGCAGTAAGATCATTTCCTCAGGGCAAGAAGAAGGTTGTGGCCACAGCTCCCAGATAGGCCCCCTCCGCATAGTAGCAACAGATGGACAAGGTTGTGGAGGAGTATAGAGACATTTTCACCTCACCTACAGGGGTACCTATGCACTGTCAAGTCAAGCACTCCATCGATCTGACCTTGAGTGTGCTGGTACCCAATGGACGAATCTATTGACACTCTATTCTAGAGAACGATGAGAGCAAGAGGCAGATTCAGGCATTGCTGCAGAAAGAGCACATGAGGCCAGTCTCATCATCCTATGGGAGCCCGATTATGTTGGTACAGAAGAAGGATGGTATCTGGAGACTCTCTATTGACTATCGGGCATTGAACAAGCTCACTGTCCGGAATAGGTACCCAATCCCACGGATTGATGACCTTTTGGACAACCTCAAGGGGGCTAAATATTTCATCAATATTGATTTGATGTTTAGTTATCATCGTGTTCCTATCGAACCCTCCAATGTGTTGAATACTACCTTCAAATCTAAGGAGGGCCTTTTCGAATGCTTGTTCATGCCTTTTGAGTTGACGAATTCCGCCGCAACCTTCATGATGTTGACGAATGACATATTGTGACCCTCCACCTATGCATTCGTGGTGGTGTATTTAGATGACATCTTGATCTTCATTCAGAGTTGGGAATAGAACCTCCACATATTGGACAGGTCCTTCAAAACCTGTGACAACACAAGATGTGTGCCAGTTTAGAGAAATTCACTTTTATCATGACCTAGGTTCAATATTTTGGGTACATCATTGATGACAAGGGTGTACACGTGGACCCATCCAAGCTAAAAGTCATTCGTGATTAGCGATCCCCAAACACTCTAGCAGAGCTTCCCATCTTTCTGGATCTTGTCAATTTCTAATGCAAGTTTGTGTTGGGGTTCTCTCATATCCCCTGGACTTTAAGTCAAGTCACCAAGGGCAGAGTGAAAAAAACATATTTAGTTATAAAACCCAACAAAAGGAATTTTCCAAGTTGAAGCATTTCCTCTGCTCTGCACTAGTGCTCACATTATCAGACCTGCAACAACAATTTCAGATTTAGATAGGCACCTCTGACTATGTTATTGGTGCAGTTATTACTCAACAGGGGCATATAGTGGCTTACCACAGCGAGACACTTTCATAGACAATACGAAAGTATCCCACTTACAAAAAAGAAATTTATTCCATCATGCAGACATGTCATAAATGGAAGAATTACATTCTAGGGAAGGAAATGATCATCCATACAGACCACCGACCCCTATAGTTCATACAGACACAAGGGAAGTTGCAGAATGATCGCCATAAAAAATGGCCCACATACCTATAGCAATTCCATTTGAAAATTAAGTACAAGAAGGGAAACACCAATAATGTTTCAGACTACCTCAGGAAACCACCAGTCATGGCGCTGATCACTGTGCTCAACTTCTATGGGAACGAGACTTAAGGATGGCCACATATTTATGAGAGTGATCCAAAATTCGGTAGCACATACCACACAATCCTTGATGGTAAGCAAGTTCTAAATTTTCACCTCCAGGATGCATTTTCATGCCACCTGGGACACATTTTTGTTCCTTCAAGCAAGCGCAACAAGATGATTTGGGAGGCACACTACAGTCAATCCCCTGGTTGTTGCAGAGTAGATAAAATAGTGGCAGTACTACTGAAGTAATTGGTCGAACCTTCGTCAAGATCTTGGGAGGTACATTGAATCCTACACTGCCCGCGGCATTGCCAAACCAACCATCAAGAAATAAGTCCTATATACTCCTCTGCCTACTCCTAGTCTACCTTTGGAATCAATCTCCATAGTTTACATGTCGGGCCTTCCTTTTACTAAGCACGATAACGACTGTGTTTTCGTGGTCGTCGACATATTCTCTAAGATGGCCATTATGGCAGCTTGCAAGAAGAGCATCACAGCAGAGGCCAGTGCTAAGATCTGGTTTGAGTGAGTGTGCGTAAACTTTAAGATCCCACAGCTCATTGTCATTGATCAAGACAACATATTCTTAAGTGCATTTTCGTCAAGTCTCTAGTTGACACGAGATGCCAAACTCACTAAGTCCATGACTTTCCATCCCCAAACTGATGGCCAAACAAAAGTCATCAACAGGATGATCATACACATTTTGCGCATGTACAACTTGAAGAATCCACACACATAGTATGAAAACCTCCCGTATGACTAGCACATCTACAAAAGATCTCTCCATAAAACCTTTCACATAGGGCTAGGATTTCAGCCATTATTTCCCATTGATGTGGCCATAGAATTTAGAGATACTTAGGCAGATTCAGCCTGTGTCCAGTCCTAATTCAACAAGGTTAACGACTTCATTGAGTGCATTCAACACATCTGCCAATAGGTCCATGATATATTGGATAGAGCCAATGCTAAGTAGAAGCAACACCATGATCAACATCGGGTGTCGCACAAGTTCTAGGTGGGTGACAAAGTTTGGCTACATTTGCAGAAGGAGTGCCTCGCTGGACCCCATCGCAAGCTTCGCCCGCTTCGAGATGGGCCATACCCCATCACCAAGGTTGTAGGGGACAATGCCTTCAAGCTCAATATTCCATTGTTCCTTCATATGGACCAAGTGTTCAATGTAGACCGCCTTCAACCATACTTTCCACCATTGGTGGACACATCCAACATTGCAGAACAACTCACACCAACAGAGCTATACCAGACTGCATAGAACAAGCCATAACTGATCGAATCATGGACACACAGATCAAGAACACTCCTCAGTAGAAGATACAACTGTATCAGGTTGTCAAAGCTAGCCAACTCCCGCACCAAGGCAAGTGACTCACCAAGGACCAAGTTCAACAGAATTTTCCCCATCTCATGGTGGCACTCAACTCAATGGGGACCATTGCTTCCTAAGGTGTGAGCAGTAATCCAGGTGGATATTGGTGGCCACCCTCCTATTCCACTTGGACCCCCAACACTATCTCTTTCAGTTTTTTAGTTTCCTTAATTGTAGCACAATTAACTATTTTCGGTAGTTATTCAGGTCTTGAACTTTTGGAGCCATTTTGAGGCCCTAAACCAAAGATAGCCAACTCCCACACCAAGGCAAGTGGCTCACCAAGGACCAAGTTCAACAAAATTTTCCCCATCTCATTGAGGCACTCAACGCAATGGGGACCATTGCTTCCTAAGGGGTGAGCAGTAATCCAAGTGGATATTCGTGGCCACCCTCTTATTCCACTTAGACCCCCAACACTGTCTCTTTCAATTTTTTAGTTTCCTTAATTGTAGCACAATTAACTATTTTTTGTAGTTATTCAGGTCTTGAACTTCTGGAGTCGTTCTGAGGCCCTAAACGATGTTTTTAGGGAAAATGGAAATACTAGAAAATACTCAAACATGATTTACAATTTCTTTTGGCCTACTCTTTGAGATCTTTGAAACGAGGTATTATGATAGCCAAGCAAAGATCGTATATGAAAGTTACGACCTCAGGAAACTGATGTAGCAATTTACCCAAACAGGGTCCACAGTTTTGGTGCTTCATCTCCTAGGGTTAGGTTTCTAGATGTTTAGGGTTTTCCATTATTTATCAATAATAAATATGCCTTGGAGCCTCATTGTAACACGGTTCAGAGGCATGTAGCCACCATATCTCTTGTGAGAGATAAGCTACAATTTCCTGAGCTAGTTTATTTTCATTATGTTTGTAAGCATATTTCAATATTTTGATATTAATGAAATGAAGTGTTATTTCTGCTGCATTTTTGTATTTATGGTTATATCTGTAATTTTCTTCGTTCCTGTTTAAGTTCAGATCAATATTTTTGAGCTCTGAGTCTTTGTATTAACTCCTCCTCTGAAATGGTTTTGCAAGTCATAGAGTTTTTCTAGAGATACTACACCTTTATACATAGTATTCTACCTCATTGCTTCAACTACTCCTTGCAAAGCCTTATCGTGCTCATCTTCTTCAATGGTCACATTTTTAAACACATCTGCATTGGCCATAAAATGTAGTATCTTTTAGTAGTCATTAAAAACATGAAATTTAGTTATGTTATCAAGCACAAATGGTTTATAAATAATCTCTATAGAAAAACCATCACTTAAAGGTGACATCCTAGCAACTGCATTAGTTAATGTATCGGCGACAACATTTCTAACTCTAGGAACATAAATAATATTAAATGCTTTAAAATGAGAAATAAGTTGCCATACCTCTTGTTGGTAGTTTTTAAAATTTGGTGAGACACAATGGATAATATTCCATACCTGACGGGTGATGACCTGTGAGCCACCGATTACCTTGGGCACCTCCACCTTGAGGTCAATGTCTTTCTTTATTCCTAAAATGAGTGGCTTATATTTGGTAGTGTTTTTCATACACTCAAACTCCAAGTGGCATGATAAAATGTACCTATTTTTATAGGGGTCTATGAGGACACAACCGACTCCAAAACCATCTTGAGTCTTAGAACCATCGAAATACAAAGTCCAAAAATCAGTGACTACTCAGCTAGTTCCTACATTACTACTACTATGTACATCTATATTAAAAGATTAATTTGCACGAGTTGGACTGCAAGAAAGGAGCTCCAACTGTGTATCTGATGGGATGGGTGATGGTTGTGGTTGATAACACTTGTATTCAACCTCTAAGAAAAATTTCCAAAAATAATGTCCACAAATCCAACTGGTTGATTATGTCCCTCAAGCAGTGTTGGGATATACTTCATTTAGGGCTCACTTTCCACTCGAATTTGATTGTTTCTACCCTTATACGGAATCCATAAATGTTTCCAATCTATTGAAAAATATCCTTATATCTTAGTATACCAATCTGTACTTAACAGTGAATCATAGGCTTTGAGAATGTCCATAATAACATTGCTAATACATTACTGTACTCTATGGTCTGGTGACAAATGAATGCTCACATTGTGGAGTTCACCAATTTCCTAGACCAATGATCTGTCCAGCAGAATGATTCATGCATCGGTTTTATCCTATTCCATACCTGACGGGTGATGACCTATGAGACACTGATTACCTTGGGCACCTCCACCTTGAGGTCAATGTCTTTCTTTATTCCTAAAATGAGTGGCTCATATTCGGTAGTGTTTTTCATACACTCAAACTCCAAGTGGCATGATAAAATGTAGCTATTTTTATAGGGGTCTATGAGGACACATCCGACTCCAAAACCATCCTGAGTCTTAGAACCATCGATACAAAGTCCAAAAATTAGTGACTACTCAGCTAGTTCCTACATCACTACTACTATGTACATCTATATTAAAAGATTAATTTGCACGAGTTGGACTGCAAGGAAGGAGCTCCAACTGTGTATCTGATGGGATGGGTGATGGTTGCGGTTGATAACACCTTTGATCAACCTCTAAGAAAAATTTCCAAAAATAATGTCTACAAAGCCAATTGGATGATTATGTCCCTCAAGCGGTGTTGGGATATACTTCATTTAAGGCTCACTTTCCACTCGAATTTGATTGTTTCTACCCTTATACGGAATCCATAAATGTTTCCAATCTGTTGAAAAATATCCTTATATCTTACTAGACCAATTTGTACTTAACAGTGAATCATACGCTTTGAGAATGTCCATAATAACATTGCTAACACATTACTGTACTCTATGGTCTGGTGCTCTGTCCAGCAGAATGATTCATGCATCGGTTTTATCCCATTTAGCATCAATTTTCCTAGCTACAGATAAAGGCATTATATTTACTGATGCACCGAAATCAACCAAACAATTATGGAAATTATAATTAAACATTTCAAACATTAAAATAAAAGGGGGGCACAAAGTGTTAGTATTTAAATTTACAACCTTAGCTACAGATTTAGGAATTCCTAGAGACATATCAGATATAGCTTGAGAACTAGAAACTTGGTCACCTAACAGAGGTTTTGATGAAAATGCTTAGACAATCATCTCACCTTGTCTTGTTATCTTTGCGAGCTCAAAGATTGAAATGTTGGCACAAGCTGTCTTCATATCTTCAATGATGTTATAATCAATACTTTCATTTCTAATAGGCAGTGCTAAATTATCTCGAGTTGTAGCTTTGTTAGAAACTTCTAGAGTGATGGACTTGGTCTTATTGCTCATACTTCAAGTAAAATTGGTTGGTGGTAGAATCCTTCTCAACAATTTATTTTTCAACTATTGGTCAGAAACTTGTCCTTCGCTCCTTAAATTATATTGACAGGTTGTTTGTTGTGGAGGAGCATCACTCACCGGTCGTTCATCAAAACTTTGCTTGTCAGAATTGTGTACAACACCAAGCATATTCACTAAGTGTCCAAAAATTGAACATTCCTTGGCCACAATAGGCTCATTTGCTTCTTCACTCTGCTTGGGTTGTTCATCTTCTAGAAAGGTATCTACGAAGTTTGTAATCATAGTAGTTATGTTATGATCCCATTTGCGACATTTTTTCTCTGAATGCTTCTCTTGATGGAAAGTATAGTAGTTATCCATTCCCCAACTTTCAACATTAAACACTGAAATAGAGCTCTGAGCAGATTTAGCCAGTTGAGAGTTCTTATTCTTTTTTAAGAAAGGCAACTTAGAGATCTTGTTGTTGGTGGTTGCCTCACTTGGCCTCCTCTTTAATTCAGATACGTCATTTGTAAGAAACTTCAAAGACTTGGTCAAGCTTTCCATATCAAAAGAATCTTTCTCCTTAGCTTTGGCGGAAGAGGCTTGAGTATTCTTACCAATTTCCTTGGAGTCTTTAGGATCGTTAGGGTCTTCAATGACTAATAGAATGCAGATCATTTTCAACATCAAGAGCTTCTGCAAAGTTTAAAGCCAAAGTCTTCTTTACATCTCTTTTAATGAACACAAAAATGTTGGTTGGCAAGACAACTGTATAATAACATTTCATAATTAAATCGTGTAGTTACACATCCGCGGGGAACTTGTTCAACATTTTTTAAGAACTTATTCAACGTTTTTTTGAGATTTTTTTTAAGAGCTCGTAAATATTTTTTTAAGATTGGAAGGTTATCAAGTCAATTTTGTCAACTATACACTTTTAGGAATTTGAAATGGTAGTAAATTGTATTGTTAGACATATACATAACCATTTTTTTAAATTGAATTTAAGTGAGAGTTTCTTTCATTGTAATTTTTTTTATGTCATATCTTATTATTAATATAAATTTTACAATTTCATTTTAACAAATAAAAAACACAATAACAATCTAATTACCATGTGTTAAACTATCTTAACATAGTATATCACTCTTTTTTATCTTTAAAATATAAAATAATTTACTTATATTAATATTAAAAATAATTTCCTCAATTATATTTCCATGAGTCATACTGTCTTTATGCCTTAACCTGTTTTGTGTTCCCAAAAAAGAAAGAATGCTTGATTCAACATTCTGCGCCATTACTTCTCAACAACCACATTTAACATGAAAGTATGGCCGAGAAGGAAAGGACCTTCCTCGAGTAGCTCAACGCATTTATCAGTTATGGAGTTCCACTCCACTTTCTCAAGAAGTACAATAGAATATCAAAAAAGATCAGTTTTTGTTCATAAAAGCAACAGACTACAGCAGAGACTCCATCAGAGAGTTAAAGTGGTTGGTGGTCATTTTTGAGTTTCTCACGCATAACCTGGTAGATATAAAGTTTTTAAGTCAGTAGTAGTGTGTAAGTAATAGGAATGTGTGAAAAGCACAGAAGTGCATCTGTAACACGCAGCAGCGCGTAAATGCAAGGAAAGCCGCAGTAGTGAAATAGCATATAGAGTAGACACAGCAGTGTGTGATTGTTTTTGAAAATCCCTCTGTGAGAGAGGAAGAAAAATCTTTTGTAATAGCAGTCTTTTAATGAATACAAGTTTTTTTTTGTGTGTGTCTATTGTTGAAAACCCTATTCTCCTGCAAAACATTTTTTTTTGTTGTTTCCGTTGTGCTAAGATCCTGTGCATTCGAAAACAGAGCATCATTCTCTCTTGTGTTCAAATTCTTTTATTTTGGAATTTACCAGAAAATTTCCCAACAAGTGGTATCAGAGCTAGTTCAGGCTCTTTGAAGGTGTTAAAGAAGTTGAAGGAAGGATTTTCTTACTGCAGCAGCTTCTCCAACAGATTGGAGACTCAGTCAAGAAAGATTCAAAGGTATTTCTCAAATCAGTTATTTAAATACCTGACTGTATATTTGAAGCCTAGTTTAGAGTGCAAGTATGGCCAGCACCAGCAATAGCATGGGTATGCAGCTCCCACTATTTGATGGAAAAAACTATGACTATTGGGTAATAACCATGAGAGCCCTGTTTGCCTCACAAGATTTATGGGAAATAGTTGAAGATGGTTTTAAAGAACCAGCAGATGAAAATGAGTTTAATAATCTAACTCAGGTAGAAAAGGATCTGTTGAAGAGCCACAAGAAGAAGGATTCAAAATCCCTCTTCTTCTTGTATCAAGCAGTGCATGGAAGCATGTTTCCGAGGTTAGAAGCAGCTAAGACATCCAAAGAAGCATGGGAAACTCTTAAGACAACCTATCAAGGCATGGAGAAAGTGAAGACAATAAAACTATAGTTGCTGAGGAGAGATTTTGAGAACCTGTGCATGAAGGAGTCAGATAATATTGACTCATTCTTCACACATGTGATTGGTGTGGTCACACAAATAAGGACTCATGGAGAAGTTCTTGAAGAAAGGAGGATTGTGGAGAAACTATTGAGGAGCCTACCCTCAAAGTTCCATGTGATTGTCACCACCATAGAATAGACAAATGATCCCTCAAACTTTTCAGTTGATGAACTTCATGCATCACTGATAACACATGAGCAGAGGTTGAGTAGAAATGAAAAATCATCTCTAGAGCAAGCCTTCAAGACCCAGATGTCCTTTGGAAGAGGAAGAGGTCAAGGCAGAGGAAACAAGAGAGGAAGAGGCAGAAGCCAAAACAAAGGTGGAAGAAACAGTCCAGCAAATGCTCAATGAAGAGGTAGCAATCCAAATCAGAACCAAGGCCAAGGCAGTAGCCAACAAAGTGAACAACATCATGCTCAAGGACAAAGGTATGAAAACTCCAATGTCCAATGTTATTATTGTAAGAAATATGGGCATTATGCCAACGAATGTAGAAAAAAGCAGCATGATATGAATAATAGATCTAGTGAAAATATTACTAGAGAAAATATTAGCCAAGATAATGTGTTGTTAGCTTGTAATATGGCTGAAACAAACAGTGAAGATATATGGTTTCTAGACTCTGGTTGCAGCAACCATATGATAGGAAACATAGCCCTGTTTTCTGCTTTAGATCAGAGTGTGAAGTCACAAGTCACACTTGGGACTGATAGTAAAATTTTCTATTATGGGAAAAGGAGACGTAAAAATATTTACAAAGAAAGGTGAAAAGAAAACCATAGCAGATGTCTATTATGTTCCTGGAATGAAATGTAACCTCTTAAGTATTGGACAACTTGTTCAAAAGGGTTACAATGTTTTCTTTGTAAATGATGTATGCACCATCATGGATAGAGCACCCAGCAAACAATGTATTGTTGAAGTGAAGATGATGAGGAACAGGATGTTCCCTCTCAGAATAAAGGCAAATTTGAAAAACAAAGAAGAAATTGCAGCAGTTACCCAAGAGACTTTCCGAAGCCAACCAAAAGATGAAAATTGGTTGTGGCATTTGAGATTTGGACATCTCAACTTTGGAGGTCTTAACTTGCTGAGCAGAAAAGAAATGGTAAAAGGATTACCATTGATAGAGAAATCGGATAGCCTTTGTGAAGGTTGTATCTTGGGAAAACAACACAGAGAAAGTTTTCCATCAGGGAAAAGCATAAGGGCAAAGGCACCCTTAGAAATTGTCCACTCAGATTTATGTGGACCGATGCAAGCTCCATCACTTGCAGGCAGCCAATATTTTCTAACATTCATTGATGATTTCACCAGAAAGACTTGGGTTTATTTCCTGAAGAACAAAAGTGAAGTGTTTAAAAAATTTCAAAATTTCAAAGCACTTGTGGAAAATCAAAGTGGGTTGTGTATCAAAGTTTTGAGAACTGACAGAGGAGGTGAGTATATCTCCAAAGAATTTATACATGTTTGTAGAGAAAATGGAATTCACAAGAAATTTACAGCTAGGTATACCCCGCAACAAAATGGAGTAGCTGAAAGAAAGAATAGGACCATCATGGATATGGCGAGGAGTATGCTAAAGGAAAAGAATTTTCCAAATTATTATTGGGTTGAAGCTGTATACTGTGCAGTATATATTTTGAATACGTGTCCTATGAAAGCAGTCATGAACAAAGTGCCGGAAGAAGCATGGAGTGGGAGAAAGCAAGGAGTCACCCACATGAAAGTTTTTGGATGTGTGGCTTATGCACACATTCCAGATCAGCTAAGGAAGAAGTTAGACAGCAAAGGGGAGAAATGTATTTTCATTGGATACAATGAGGAATCCAAAGCTTACAGGTTGTATATCCCATCTACCAAGAAGCTTTTTGTGAGCAGAGATGTTCAGTTCATTGAGGAGGAATCTTGGGATGGAAGCATAGAGAAAACAGTTAATGTTAAAAATTGTTTCTCTCATGATGAAGATGATGAGGAGATGGCTGAAACACATCCTCAAACAACAACACCAACACAAGGACAACAAGAGACACCCTTGAGGAGAGATGACAGTGCTTCTCCAAGCACACCACAAGGAGGAAATTCAAGTGCTTCTTCAAGCACTTGTACATCAAATGAAAGAGGTAAGAAGTTCAGAAATTTAAGTGACATATATGATGAAGGTATGAATTCTTTGTTTGATTTATATTGTCATGTCGATGACCATGTTCATTTCGAAGATGCAATCAATGATAAGAAATGGATAGAAGCTATGGATGAGGATATGAATGCCATAGAAAGAAACAAGACATGGGATTTGGTTGAGCTACCAAAAGGTAAAGAAGTCATTGGAGTTAAATGGGTTTACAGAACCAAGAGTAACGCTGAAGGCAAAATAGAAAGGCACAAGGCAAGACTTGTTGTCAAAGGATATAAGCATCAGTATGGGAGAGATTATGAGGAGACTTTCGCACCAGTTGCAAGAATGGAAACCTTGAGAGCAGTGCTGTCCATAGCAGCACAAAACAAGTGGAAAGTTTACCAAATGGATGTGAAGTCAGCATTCCTAAATGGAGTGTTAATGGAAGAGGTTTACATTGAGCAACCTCTAGGCTATGAAAAGAAAGGCCATGAGCACAAAGTATGCAGATTCAAGAAATCTCTTTATGGGTTAAAGCAAGCACCAAGAGAGTGGTACAGTAGGATAGATTCCTATCTACTGGAAAATGAATTTGCAAAGTGTGAGGGAGAACCCACCGTCTACATCAAAGAAAAGGATGGTAAAATTTTAATTGTAGTGTTGTATGTTGATGATGTGATTTTTATAGGTAATGATGACTACCTCATTAAAAATTTCAAATTAGTCATGAAAGAAGAATTTGAAATGACTGACATGGGTTTGCTGAGATACTTCTTAGGAATAGAAGTAGATAAAAATGAAAATGGAATTTCGATTTCGCAGGCAAAATATGTAAATGAAGTGTTGCGCAGATTTAATATGCAGGATAGCAAGGCAACAATCACTCCCACAATGATGGGATTAAAACTCAGCAAAGAGGACAGCAGCAAGGATTTTGATCCTAGCGTGTACAAGAGCATAGTTGGCAGCCTTATGTATTTAACTGCAACTAGGCTGGACATAATGTTTGCTGTTAGTTTAATTTCTAGATTCATGGAGAGGCCAAAAGAATCACATTGACAAGTAGCAAAAAGAATTCTGAGGTCTGTCAAAGGTACAAAAGGATTTGGCATTTTGTATACCTTTTCAGAAAGTTCATATTTAGTTGGCTACACCGATAGTGATTGGGCTGGAAGTATAGATGACCAGAAAAGCACATTCGGTTACGTTTTTCACATGGGTTCAGGAGCCATTTCGTGGGCTTCGAAGAAACATCCAATTGTGGCGTTGTTTATAGCAGAATCAGAGTTTGTGGCAGCTACAGCAGCAGCGTGTCAAGCGGTTTGGATGAGAAGAATGCTAAGGAGCTTAGGCCAAGAGCAGGCAAAAGCAATGATTATTTTTTGTGACAATAGCTCAACTATAGCATTGTCTAAGAATTCTGTGTTTCACAAGCGAACGAAACACATTGATACACAGTTCCATTACATCAGAGAATTGATGAACAATGGAGAAATTGTTTTACACCATTGCAACACTCAAGAATAGGTTGCAGACATTCTGACCAAGCCTCTGGGATAGAAAAGTTTTGAGTATTTGAGGAAATGTCTGGGTATGACTGATAACCCAGCAGTTGAAATTGAAGGGGAGTGTTGAAATTGTAATTTCAACTGTAGTGACAATTGAACAAGCGGCAGCTACTTTACTTCAGCAAAAACATGCAGATTTTTCCCTTGCGATGCCATCTCATCGCAGATCGCAAATCGCATTCATGACCATTGTCTCCGTGTGTTCTCTTGAATTTTTTCCTGACGCGACAATGCGATATTATCGCATATCGCAAATCGCGTTCACGACCTGTTGCCCCTCTACGTTCTTTGCTTTTTGTCGATTGCGATTCTGCGATGCGATCGCAAATCACAAATCGCAACTCTCATATGAGTTTTGTTTTCATTCTTGTCTCCCGCCGATGCGATGTTGCGATGCAACCCATCAGCTATCGCATATCGCACCTTCGCCAAGATAATCGTCGTCGTCCATTTTTTTTATCCAACGACCATTATTTATTCCCACCTTGAACACGCCTTTGTCATATTGTCTTTATGCCTTAACCTGTTTTGTGTTCCCAAAGAAGAAAGAACGCCCGATTCAACATTCTGCGCCATTACTTCTCAACAACCACATTTAACATGAAAGTATGGCCGAGAAGGAAAGGACCTGCCTCGAGCAGCTCAACACATTTATCATTTATGGAGTTCCACTCCACCTGCTCGAGAAATACAACAGAATATAAAAAAAGATCAGTTTTTGTTCATAAAAGCAGTAGACTACAGCAGAGACTCCATCAGAGAGTTAAAGCGGTTGGTGGTCATTTTTTACTTTCTCACGCATAACCTGGTAGATATAAAGTTTTTTAGTCAGTAGTAGTGTGTAAGTAATAGGAATGTGTGAAAAGCACAGAAGTGCATCTACAACATGCAGCAGCGCGTGAATGCAAAGAAAGCCGCAGCAGTGAAATAGCACATAGAGTAGACACAGCAGTGTGTCAATTTTTTTTTAAATCCCTCTGTGAGACAGGAAGACAAATCTTTTGTAATAGTAGTCTTTTAATTAATACAAGTTTTTTTTTATGTGTGTCTGTTGTTGAAAACCCTGTTCTCCTGCAAAACATTTTTTTTGTTGTTTCCGCTGTGCTAAGATCCTGTGCGTTCGAAAACAGAGCATCATTCTCTATTGTGTTCAAGTTCTTTTGTTTTGGAATTTACCAGAAAATTTCCCAACAAAAAATGGCTCTGAGCAGCGCTGCGGCTAATATGGATGGATCGGTTCATTCAACTTTTGCTTCAAGATATGTTCAGGTATCCTTGTCTCGGTACGTCTTCCTTCCTTCACCCCCATTCTACATTTTTGCTTTTTCCAAGGATCGTTTTAATTCCACTAGCAAATAATGGGTGCATTCAGGATCTTTGCCATCTGTCTAGTCTAGTTTGAATGTGTGCGTTCTCAGGTTTCAAATGCAGGACAGGTCCATTCCCAAAGATGCCGCGTATCAAATCATCAGTGACGCACTGACGCTGGATGGGAACGCCAGGCTCAATCTTGCCTCTTTCGTGACTACATGGATGGAACCTGAATGTGATAAGCTCATTATGCAGGTCATCAACAAGAACTATGTTGACATGGAAGAGTATCTTGTCACCACAGAATTGCATGTATTGGCAGTTCTTGTGATAAACTTCTGCTTTTATTATTTCTAGATCTGAAATCTGCTCTCAGATCTGTTTTGATCATTTAGGCCCTCGAAATTTTCTGAAAGGTTTGGGTGCTTTCCTCTTTTTTTGGTTTGGAAAAGAATCGATGCGTGGACATTATAGCCAATCTGTTTAACGCCCCACTGGGCCATGGAGAGGAAGCTGTTGGCATGGGCACAGTCATGTCAGACAACGTTTTTGGATAAGTCACATAGGCAAGTTAACTCATCGCTATCCTCAAAGTATGATGTAAACAATTCCTATCAGTATGTTATTTAACAGTTACATGCCAGTCTGCCACTCTCAGCAATTCAGACTAAGCATTAGCTATGGAGGGGCGTCTTAATTTCTGTATTTTAATATATCTCAGTATGTTCCTAGTATTCTGTGAATCAAAGTTAACGTACGCAGAGATAAATGCCACAAAGCCTTTAGTATCAGCCTTGTACATATTTACAAATTCGACTATAGATCCTGGTAATGACAACAGACTCAATTTGAGAAAGGCTATCGACATTCCCAGAATTTGAATAATGATGGGCGCATCAGGGCCAAGTTTAGGGATCAAACGTTGCGTATCTCCTTGCCTTTGCATCACATCTCCGAACAACAGAAGCAAGAGGCGATTCCTGCCACAGTCAAAACAAGATTCAATTCAGGAACAATCTAGGGCGTTAAAGCGCAAGGCGTCCGGAGGCGATTAGACAAAATGATGAAAATGCAAAAGGAATTGGTGGAAGGGAGAAAAACAGAAGCGGCGGCTAAGCTTGGCCAAGACTCTTCTCCCAGGGAACCACCAATATCGAAAGACACGCAGGCAGGCAGTATGTGCAAACGCTGGTGCTTGAGAGGAATCTCAATTTATAGAATTGAAATCCAAGCAAGCCAAGGAAGAAGAAACCACCGAAAACAAAGAAGTTCTGGACAAACAATTTCAAATTTTCCTTTCACAACATCGACTGTGGTCATTTGTACCTCTGTCACATATTATGTTTTCCACTAAAAATTGAAAAGCTTTATTTATATATGTATTAGTGTACAAACAAAAAGGACGTTTAGTTCAGCGTTATGTGCACGGCATTCGGAGGATGCTTTTCAACTCGATTTTTATCTCTGCCCTTGACAGAACTAGAGCAATATTCATGTATTGGCTAATAAACTTTAACCGCTCCGGTGGTGTCGCTTAATATTTTAATAGGAAAAGAATAATTAATTAATGAAAATTAGATTTATTTTAAAATTTTTATATAATTAATGGTTAGATTGGTAGAACATGGTTGGGGTCTTCTTATACTGCCTAATAATTCACATGGACCAACATCTCTTCTAGAAAAATTCAACAATTCTAATTTAATAATCCCATCGGCCTCTCTTTGTACCTTTTGAGACAATTGCTAGTTTAAAATATGATAAAAATGCTTGGTCGAATTTTTTAATTTTAAAGACATAAAAAGTCTCCCTTACCTCATGTTGAACTTTATAATTGATTCTAAAGTCTTTTTCACGCCCAGCCAAATACATTAATAAATAAACCAATATATTAATAAATATAATTATATTAATAAATATATTTTCACTTTTTTCAACAAATCTACGTTTAACTTTATAAGTGATTCTTTTTCACCCTCACATTAATAAATAAATCAAAATATTAATAAATACATTTTTACTTTTCTCAAAACCTTTTTTTATTAAAATATTTTAATTTTTTTTATTAAATTGAATATGTTATATATATATATATATATTAAATTAAATTGTTTTTATGATTGGTTAATGATTATTTTTTTGTGATTTTAAATTAAATTATCAAACAGACAAATTATATTAAAAAATAAAAAATTTAAGAAAAATATTTTTTTACAATAAGATGAGTTAATATCATGGCTTATCAATATCACATGCCAAAAACTATAACCCATTTCAAAATAAAATTATTTTGTAGATATTTTAATTTAATTTAATGTTATAACATCTTTAAATCAAAATTTAACATTTACTTCTATTTTATCATAGATATTATTAACCTGTAAATAAGATTTGTTACAATGCTATAGCCAATAACATGATTTATCATTACCACTTGTCCAAAAATTATAAATAATTTAAAAATCAAAATATTTTATAAATATTTAATTTTAATATTTTAAAAATGTTTTTTTAGTAAATTTTTATATTATATTAATTTAAAAATATATATATATATATATATATATATATATATATATATATATATATTTATTTATTTATTTATTTATTGAACTTATAGAGTTTTCCACATTGCCCATCTGCTCTTCAAAAACCCTTTTCCACACAGCCGATTCAGTTTACAGGAGATAACAGCTAACGACAGTTTTCCAGGTCGCCCATCTTCTCTTCAAAAACCCTTTCGTCTCCATAAAAATGCATACAGCTAACCGTTAAAATCGCATCCATAAAACTGCATACAACTAACCGTTATCATATTCAACTTTCCATTAACGAACTTAGACCGTTAAAATCGCATCCATAAAACTGCATACAACTAACCGTTATCATATTCAACTTTCCAGATTTGATGGACATATGAGCAACTTTCTAAGAGTTGTGAGATGGCAAGTTAAGTCTTAATGAATGGTAAAGCTGATCGATGAGATTTTAGCAAGTATATTTTTTTAACAATGTTGTTAATGGTTGCTTTTTTAATCTCTAAGTTTCCAAGACCTATGAGATGGCAGGTGAAGTCTTAATGAATGGTAAAGCTGGTTAGCTTTTAATCTATGACATTTTAGGAAGTATATTTTTTTAGCAAGGTTGTTAATGTAAAGTTGTTAATAGTTGGTTTTTTAATTGATGAGATTTAAGAAGTATTTGTTTTAAGTAAGGTTGTTAATAAAATCTGTAAAAAGTTAAGGAAAGTGATAAATAGCTTATTTAGAATACTTAATATAACAAAAATATGTGTTATATACCCATTGAATTTAAATATAAATTTTTTTGAGTAAATATTAAATTATAATATTTAAAGTTTGTGTTATATAGAATAATAAATGTTGTTATTAATAGTTATAATAAAGAATTTAACTTGATTAAATTAATGTTATTGGAAAATAATAAACATTTGTATATTTAAACAATTTTAAAATATTAGAAAAACAATATATTTAAATATTTGTAGATGTCAATTCTCGAATTTTTTCAGTATTAAATTTTAAGCAATCATTTTTTGGAATTCGAACTTGAGAACTATGGTGTAAAGGCACTCGATCCTTGACATCACGATCCAAGTTACTGCATTGACTTATTTTAACCTTCCGATAGTACTCATCTATGCTCTAGTGAATGCATGACGGGCCGAAAATTATATTCCATTTAGTGGGAAGTGTGATATTAGATTAATGTAAGGTATATGGACCTAATTATTTTTAGGAAGGCGTTGATCGATTATTATATCAATGTGGCCATGGTCAACTTCGGCATAAAATTTATTTATTAATTTGCAATAGTTTTTTTTACTAAATTGGAGAATGTTATAAGCTTTGTACGACAAGAAAGATTATTGTTTAAGCATACTATTTATAGACTTTTTTTTTCCATTTTTGTGTAGGTAATCTCTATTTTAGTTCTCTTTTGTTTTACTCCTCACATATAGGGAGTAATGTGGTTAGTCTTTTTTATTAGAGGTTTCTTTTCTTCAATTTCTCTAGTGATAGAAAGTTTTCCCTATAGTTGTATCCACCATTTATATATATAAATATATTTTATTAGTAGAATATTAGTAATAATTATTTCACTCAATATAGTCATAAGCACTTATAATTATAATAAGATTCTATTCATTTATTCATAATCCTAAACAATAAAGTAGCTTATTGTATACATAATTTTCTAGACATTCATATACTTATGAAAAAGATTCCTAGAAATAGATTAATGGCTACCAATTTCTTCCCAACCATGAACTACATTTCTTAGTAGTTCCACTTAAGCTCTACTCCTCCCGCTAGGAAACCAACATAGGATCTCTTCTTTTAGCTTCACCTCCTTAACCATTTTACAAATGTCATGTTAGTTTCTGGGTTCTTGTCTAGTGTTTCTCTCCCACTTGCCTTTTCTTTTAAATCTTATTTCATTTATCCTCACCCGGTTCTCTTTACCCAACTTCCACTAGTAACATTTATCTCTAGCCATGAAATCTTTAGTGGTTTACTTTAGCCAATAGTTCAATTGTCTTGGTAAGTAAATATTTACATCCTCATATGTACTTTTCACTTGTCCAATTTAAAATCATGAAAGTCATTTCAAAACTTATTGGGCCAGTATAGAGTAGGTGTGTAGGTGTAATGTAAGTATGTAAACAATTCTAAATGTTGGATTACTTAAATAATAATAATAATAATAACAAAAGTCAAAAGTATGGGGATGAGTGCAAAAATATAAATGTTGGCTCAATTAATAATAAAAAATTAAAGTAATAAAAATAATAAAATTCAATTTGTTATATTTTGATTTTTCTATTAACTTGTGAATAGGTTTTGTTACAATACCATGAGCCAATACCATGGATTATCAATACCTCAAGCCCAAAAAACATAACTTATTTCACAACCAAAATATTTTATAATAGTATCACAAGATTCTTAAATGTCCATATTCACCCCGACTTTATAGTGGATATTATTAAATTGTGAAAAATTGAATTTGCTATAATACCATGGGTCAATACTATTTTTTTTATCAATACCACATACCCAAAAAAAACATAACTTATTTCACAATCAAAATATTTTGTAACAATATTAAAATATTCTTAACCATAGATATTCATCCCCACTTTACCATGGATATTATTAACTTGTAAATAGACTTTATTACAATATCATGGGCCAATAGCCCAAAAAACACAACTTATTTCACAATCAAAATATTTTATAACAATATGACATGATTCTTAATCATGGATATTCACCCCACTTTGTCATTGATATTATGAACTTGTGAATAGACTTTGTTACAATAGCATGGGCTAATACTATGGTTTATCAATTCCCAAAAACCATAATTTATTTCACAATAAAAATATTTTATTTTAATTTTATTTTTTATACTTTTTTAATTGAAGCTAATTGTAAAAGGGTTATATAATTAGTTTTGAGATATATATAGACCCTCTATCCTCACGACTACTAAAAATATTTCCATATAAATTAAATTAAGGTTCTAATAAAATTAAAAATGAGAATACTTTTATATTTAAAGATGTGAAATTTATATAATACACATATTAGTAAGAACCAACATAGATCTATCTTAACTAAGGATCCAATTGATGACAGCAAGCAAAGTGAAGGGAAGAGAGGGGGAGGTAGAAAGAGGGAGGGAGATAGTGAGAAAGATGGAGGGTGGATAGAGAGAGAGAGGAAGAGAGAGTGATAGGGGGGAGATGGAGAAAGGGAGGTGGGAGATGGAGGTAGGAAGAGAGAGAGGGGAGAGATAGAAGAAGAGAGGGGGAGAGAGAGAGATGAAGTTGGAGGTTGAGAGAGGGAGGAAAGAACAAAGACAAAGGGAGATAGTGGTGGAAAGAGAGAGGGAGTGACAAGGGATAGATGAATAGAGAGAGAGGGAGAGAAGAGAGGAGGGAAGAGAGAGAATAGGTGGGAGAGAGAGAGAGAGAGAGGGTGATGGGGTGGGGGGAAGATAGAGGGAGGTGAGAGAGAAAGGGAGAGAGATGAGAGAGAGATGAAGTTGGAGGGGGAGAGAGAGGGAAGGAAGAAGAAAGACATAGAAGTATAAAGGTAGAGAGAGAGGGAGTGACAATGGAGAGAGAGCGAGGTAGAGAGGAGAGATAGAGGGAAGAGAGAGGCAGAGATGAAGAGGGAGCAAGAGAGAGAGACATATATGGAGAGAGGAAGAAGGAGCGAGAGAGAAAGATAAATATGGAGGGAGAGTGTGTATGTTTGGGGGGTGAGATAGAGAGGGGGGATAAGAAAGAGACACATAGATACAAATATAGATATTATATAGTATTATATAACCAGCCTAGATCAATCTTAACCCGGATCTATCAAGCATCGAGAGGGATCAAATCGATTGAGGTGAAAACTTTTCCTCAAGTTTCATACTCAAAAAAGAGGTTTGGACATGGAGAGATTGGATCCCTCTCGGCGGTTGATAGATCTAAGTTAAGATGGATCTAGGCTTGATAAATCCAAGTTAAAATATATCTAGACTAATTTACCAACACTATTACAACATAATTCAATATTATAAATGTAATATATGTCATATGATGAAATTATTTCTACCACTGGCATTTACTAATTTAAATTTTTAGTCAAAATTTACACATAATTTTGAAGTATAGAGTTTTGCCTTAATAAATACTTTCGAATTTTAAGCATCCCGTCAATATTCTTATAACAAATTTTCAACTAATTACAAATAATTCTTTAAAAAAATTATTATAAAAATAATTAAAATTTTATTTGATTTGATTTCTAATTTAATAATAATTATTTATTATAAAATAATTAATATTAAAATAACCCTTTCAACTTGATTATTTTTTTTAATGAGATAAAGAGTCTCTCTTTACCTCCATTTTGTTTTCGAAATTCTGATCTTTATAATTGATTCTTTCGGGAAGTCTTTCCTCATGGCTTGTCGAATACATTAACAAACACTTTTCCATTCCTTTCCTGAAAACTATTTTATTATTTATTAGTCCCTGTCATCTGTCAATGGCGAGGTACTATAGTAATAAAAAACGGATGTTTTAGCATTACTTCACATACTTGTGTTACAATTAACCTAAAATTTTTAACAACTTTTTAACCATGCATTCTATTGACCATATTGAATTTTATTTGATCATATTATTTGTTAAAAACTATATATTAAGTTGAATTTGCTTGGTTCATATTTCCGAAATGTCAAATAATGTTAACATTAGTTTAGGGGTATTAATGTTAGAATTATTATATAGGTTATGTTATGATAAACTCTATCATCATTGATTGCGAGGTGGTTGATTGCATGTGCAACCACACTCTGTTCTCTCCAAGTGGCTGATTGCAACCGCCCAACTGCCCTGCAACATTCTACTTGGGAAGCAACCGCGCAACTGCCCATGATGCAGGGTCTAGTAAATTAATCAAAAATTGAATCTTATGCAGGAACTTCTTACCCGTAGAAGTAGCAACTCCAAACTAGCACTAGCAATAGTTGCAACTGCAGATTATGCAGTCAAACCAGCAGTAGCAGTAGCTCCAGGTTGAATCAACAGTAGTAGTAGCTCCCAGTTGAACCAGTAGCAGTTCCAGATTATGCATACGATTCGGCACTAGCAGCATCTCTCAAAGATTCAGCAGCTCCAGGTCCAACCAGCACCAGCACTAGCAGCAACAGTTCCAGATTATCCATATGATCTGGAGCATCTTTCAATGATTCAGCACTAGCAGCATCTATGAATTCTATATGTATAAAAACAATAAATGGTGATTTGAGTTGGTAAATTACAAAAATTGTGGAGAACCCAGAAGAAAAGCACTGCCAAGATCCAATCCCTCATAATGACGATAAAAAAAGTACTTTTCCTGTTGTTATTTACAAACAGTTTTTCTGGCTTAATACTACCTTGCTACTAGCATTCCGGTAACCCTAGGGATGCATCTCTAGTTCTTAATCTCCTCTAGTAACTCCCATATCAACTGACTCTACCCTTGCACTGGATGATCGAGCTCCTATCACCTTTTCTTGATATACTGGAAGATTGATTTTCTGTCACCTGGTCCCAGCTGCGATGATAACAGAAGCATAGAAAGCTGCGATGAATCTCAAGACGTGTTGCGACAAACAATTTTCATGGTTTTGGGGCATTTTTTTCAATTTGACACACACTACAGGCCTAGCAAATTAACATGATGCAACGTTAACTGGCATCCTTGAGGGTTGAGGCTTACACACTACATTATGGAGACTGAACGGTCTATGAGTGGTAAGGACAGGTGACCCTCGTGTGAATTGTGAAGGGTGACATGGTTTATCATGGTCATTTCTAATTTATTTTTTATTCCACGTGTGCTTTAAAATTCATTATTGACTAGCGTTGTGTTTAAAATTCACTTTAATGAGTTGGTGTTTAAACATTATTTGATGCGTTGTGTTTAAAAGTCACTTTAATGACTTGTTGGACTATCAACGATTGTTCTCCTTCTCTGTTGTTCACAGCTACAGTTTTCCCCCTCCAGAATTTACACAATTACATTTCCCCCTCTCCAAAATCTGCAATATTAAGGGAAAATAAGCGAATTGAATAACGCAACATCGACTCTGTAGGAATATCTATGTTTAGTTTGTTGGCAGGCTTATTGTTTTCACTAACTTCCGCGGTTTTCACCAAAAAGAAGGATGTAGAACAAGTAGCTAAGATGGCCTTAGACAAGGTTTGAACTCTGGTCCAATTCATGTTTTCTGCATCTTTTGATGGTATTTTGAACTTGTCCTTTAATTTTGCTATGCTTTGTCCTTTAACAATGAGATTGAAAATGCTTAGCAATATATCCATGTAAACATGAGTCACAGGTTGGATATAAAAGCAATATAAAAGAGTATTAATTGAAATCCTTTTGAAACTATTTTGTTCTGCAAGACTATCATATTAGGAAAAAAACTTATTTCATTCTCTTATTTGTGCACAAGTTGTGTATAGTCAAATCAGGTTATTCGATCCTTCCTCCTTGTGCTAGATTAATTTTAAACAAGCTTCTAGCACTGTGATGGACCTTTATAGAAAAGGGTATCATCTATTAGAAAAGGGCATCATCTATTTGCTATGCTCTCTCATAATTGGTATTGACTCACAGAGGCTACTCCAAAGACTATCATGAGAGCCATGGGCGTGAAAGGGCTTACACTTTACCACCTGAAAAGTCATCTTTAGGTACCTGCCATTTGATGAATTATTTTCAATGTAAATGTTTGAGGTCATAGTCATGTAATTTCTTATGTTACATGCACTTTTTTCACTGGAGTTGAGTAGAACTGTCAACTGTATGTACTCTGAATGTTCACATGCTAGTTTGGTACAAGTTTGCATTTCATCTTGTTATGAATCTTACACATTGATAGGGATATAACTCTTTTTATTATTTTTCTTAAATCTCACACATTGGTAGGAATTTGACTTGTTTTATTATTTTGTTTACTTTGCAGAAATACAAGCTTGTAAAACAACCTTTTAAAGAGTTCAGCGATCAATCAAACAAGCATGGTAACAGAGATCCCCAACTTACTTCCCTTTCAAGCCTATTTTGTTCAATGTGTATACTGCATTGTGTTAGTCTGTGTTAATCTATAGGTTTTCAAATTAAAGTCAAACAAGATTCAGAAGATCTTGAACCATATAATGCTCTCTCAAAAGAGCTATTGATGTTAAAGTATTACGTACCTTCCGACCAAAATTTCTGTAATAAGTTGCTTTATTATATCTTTTCTGAACTTGAGCATGCTGCCTTTTCGTTTTTTTCGCTTGTCGTGTTTTTTTTGGTTTTTTACTTTTTAAATTTACATTGTATTTAGCGTATATTTAGTGTCTAATTCAACAGATTTTTATAAAATTTAAAATGTTTAATAACTCAGAGTAGACTAAGAAATTTATTTTTAATTTCACTATATCTTATAAAATGTTATTCCCATCACTTTCTATTTTGGCAATTAATTGGATGAAGTTAGAAAATGAATATTACAATAAAACACATACAAATGCATCAGGTTATATTAATCTACGCTTTAATTTTACAGGCATTAAAACACAAAAGAATTATGGAAGAATATCAGCTTAATATCTCCAAATAGTTTAGGGTACAGGTAGACTTTCAACTGATGCTAGAGGTTTGTTATTATGTAAGGCCATTACGATTTACAATTTTAGTTGAATTTTTTGGATGAACTAGACTCCACGGGGTAACTTTTTTTATATGGACCTTCTCTGGTAAAAGCTTGAGTCAGATTCTCTCAACTCTTCTATAGACTGCTCTTCAAAACTCAAGTCCATCGCACGATTATGTGTTGTTATCTTTTAATTAATCCATATTGCGCCTTCATTTGTTTATTTGTATGTTCGAAGTGTAATTTGTTTTCTGATACTCCATCAATGATCAGATATTATTTTTCAAAGTGCTGGATAGTGTGTTCAATTTTATTAGCTTTTATATGTTGGTCTAAAAATCATAATTTACAATACTAACATCAATATTTTTGTAACTTATTTTTTTTTATGTGATAAGAGTTCATTTGCATAAAATTGATTGTCACACACGTTGGATTTGGCCCTTCGTTGGGATTGGACAAATAGCTGATGCAACTTTTCAGACATATATAGGAAAACCTTTAATGAGAAAATATAGTTGGAATAGTGTGGTTTTCTGGCATTGAATGGCCAAAATATTCTTTTCAGGAATCAGCAGATATGTATGCAGTGTTGGAATTTGAGTATGAGAAGCAAAAACTTGATCTTGGAAATCTGAAATATAGGACCCATAAGATTATATACAGTTGTTCTTCCATGCTAGGGTCTTTGAGTTAAGGACTTGCTCTACATTTTTCAGTATTTTCAATGTTTGAGGATTTCTTTGAAATCTGTAATGGTTAGATATTGAGTACTATCTTAGAAGTCAATTTTTCTTAAAAATGCACAGATTTCAAATTTCCTTACAATATGCATGGAAATCCTGCCTTAGCTGAAATTAAGTTTATGCTTTGAATAGTTTGGTTTAATTGGAGTCATCTGTTTGCCACTTCGTGGTTCAAATTATGACTTAAAAAATACTTAGAGAAGTTGTCAGCAACGGGATTAACTCGATGGTTGTATTCTCATTCTTGCATTTATGTATATTGTTGTGTTTGGCCATAAGAAATGAACATTGTGGCTGAGATGATAGAAACCCACACTTTTAAAAGTTTTATTCTAAATTGCTAGTTTGGCAAAAACTGAATTCTGGAAGCTTGTTTTCTAAATTGCTAGTTTGGCAAAAACTGAATTCTGGAAGCTTGTTTTAACATTCTATAAGAAAATGCTTGTGCTCGTTGTAGAATTCTGAATACATGTGTGAATTCATAGGTAATTCCCGTTCAGTTGAAAAACAAGCTCGTGAACATGGTCCCATGAATCTGGTATTGCTTTGTAACCGAGAAGCTTGGAGATACACTCTTCTTATTTCTAGTTTGTCAACCTGCATTGATTTGTTTTATTGCTTATACCTTAAAATTAAGGTAAGTAACTCTGCTAAGAGGCTGAATTTTATTTTTATACCTTAAAATTAAGGTAACTCTACTAAGAGGCCGACCTGCAATTAAATGTACATGCACACAATTTCCCATTAAATTCTGAAGGAGAAGTCACATCAATGTGGTTGAGGATAAATGATGCGCTGGATTTTGGTGCTTAAAATGTTGGGAGTCAGGTGAAATACTTTCCATGGTAGTTTCTAAACCTTTCTCGAACAACAACCCATGTAAAAGGGAAAATTGGGATTCTTTGCACTTTGTCTCTTACAAATTCCATTCTAGTGAGGACTAGGCAGTTATGGCTTAAATTGATTTTCTCCAATTGACATTGGCGAGCTTGATCTTCTCTGAGAACGGGAGATCATCGCTTCCTAGACGATAGGGGGAGATCATCGAAGAAGTTACTATTCTTGAAAATATTGTAGATTTTTTGGAGCAATGTCATTTTTCCAACACCACACATGCCATATATACCAATGGCGTTAATGTGGGGAAGTTTGGTTCCTAACAGGTATGGATGTTCCTTGTATCCTTTGCAAGTGATACCTTTCAGGTATGGCTACTCCTTGTATCCTTTGCAAGCGATATTTCATTGTGTCTGGTACCCTGTTTAAATATCTCTATTCTCTTTATATCTTTCAGCCCTCTGTCCCTTCCTTAAAGAAACGCCCAATTCAACTCTGTACTATTAACGGGGAGTGCTAGCACTATTTTCTCTATTGCTTTCTCTACTCCTTCCTTTGTGGTGAATCTGCTCGAACTCCAACCTGAACTATACTGAATCTATGCAAACCTTTCTCCCAAGACTCTTTTTGTATTGGCAGGGACTTGCTGCTTGGCAACCCTCCTTGTTTAATGTAAAAATGTTTGAGATCTATTTGGCAAGCAATATTTGGAAGTTATCCCTTCATTATGTTATGAAAGTCCAATATAAAATCGTACATCATGACACATTTCCCATGATACCGCGTTTATTATGACGAGACACTAGCATCCCTCTCACACTATTGCATGGACATTCTTCTTTAGCAAATGGATTATATTAGGGGAGGGACACCATTACCTGTGCACCCTCCCCTCCACCTGGTGGACAAGCACGTGGACAACATGCATCGATGTATGACACGTGTCCAGCTTGGAGAGCCACATGTTCTGCAGTGTGTCAACCATTAAAACTTCAACTGCCGACCTCCCGCCCGCTCATTTCTGCCTTTATGCCGCGATGTGTGGTTTGCCTGTGGGTTTTCTGTTTGGGTCCGGTGTTTGTTCGAAGCCCTCCGCCGATGATGGCACGGGAGGGCTCCATTACCTGTGCATGATGTCTGCCATGGTTGAGCTCATGTCCGCCATTGCTTGCTTGCACGAATCCATGCTTGGAACAGGGTTTCTATTGTTCTTGTGGTTTTCCACCTGCAATAATTGTTCAGTCTAGACCGCTGGTGGTTTAGAGTTTCCTAGGTGGTTGTTTAATTCGTGCTATTTGCTATTTGGGGAGGAGCCAGTACCAATTTCAACCAGTTCGAGGTCGAAGGTGGCATTTACAGGTAATTACATGTTTTGGTGGTATTTGTGTGGTTTTCCGGGTTTTTTTTCTCTCCATTTTCTCATTTGCTAATTTTTCCCACTTGTTGCAGGTGTGGCAGGTCCAGCAAGTGCTGGAGAAGGTCCGTCGAATGTGTGGTGAGCTTTGGACTTATGCCTTCGGCAAGCTCTGGACTTATGGCTTCACCGAGCTCTGGACTTATGGCTTCTATCCGGTAGGATTTTAATCCTACCAGCCATTTTCTGAAGTGTTTTTCAACACCTCACCATGTGTTTCTCAACACCTCACTTGGTTTATTGGAATTTTTTGTTAAATTTGGAGACAAGTTTTGGATTTTGAGAAAATTAATACCTGTATATAAAGATCGAGTGCCTCTTTTTTTTTGTCAGATGTTAACCTGAAAATCTTGAAAAGTTGTTGTACTTCAGAATCTCCAATAAACAGGGCTTGTAGTCTGACCATTTCAGCTGCAAAATTAAGAACAGTTTCCATGTCAAACACCCTAGTAGACACATGACTCAACAAATTGAAACATCCAAGTAATCTGTCTAACAATGCTTAGCGAATATACAACCAACAGACCAGATGTCTACATGTGTAGAGTAGTGAGTAGCCCCCAGAAGAACTTCATGAGCCCTGTACCAGAGAGTGAAAATTTGCAACACGAGCCCACTAGCTTGTCAAAGGAGAAAGAACCTTGTCATGATAATGATAAGAAAGATTTCTCCACCCTCAACCCTTTTTTATTCCTTTGTAATATAGAAAGCTATGAAGGTAAGTTTTATGAAGAGGATATATAAAGTTACAAGCAATAACCCACTCAGCACTGTAACTCCCGAAATTGAATTCAAACTTGTTATTGCATTAAATTTTATGTTGTTTGATCGAGAGGTCTAACAAGCTCTGTAAAGGGTTGCTTTTGAAAGGCCAAGCAAACGGTCAAACATGGTCTTACGTCCCCACTCGAGAAAGAAAAGGGTTACAAATACGATGTGAATCCTTAGCCTATGACAGTAATCCTATATGTCCAAAAACCCTAAACCTCTTCCCTTATACCCGGAAGTTAAATGGTATACACTATGAAACCTAAACGACCAAAATCAGGAACGACCAAATTTCCTGCTAAACCCAGAAGCAAATGTGGACTATTCCCAAAATATGAATACAGAAAATGTGAGTCTGACATGCTCTGCAAAGGGTTGATCCTAAGAGGCCAAATCATCCAACAGGAAGTTGAACACCCGAAACCTCTAACCTTAGTGCTAAAAATTAGATATTATTCACCAAGAAACTAGAACCAAACCATCTCTAAAATCAGCGAGGAAAAAATTTCTACAAAAACCAGTAGCAAATGTGGAAAATACAGTTAAAGCACTCACCTCATGTGTATATTTCTTAATAGGAATTGTAAATGCTCTTCCGAAGCCAAGATCTGCTATTTTTACTACACCTCTTTGCTTATCCACCAGGAGATTGTGAGGCTTTAGGTCCCTGCCATATTATAGGCTGCCTTTCAGTATTGGAGCGTGAACAGAGAATGTTTTAATGACATCCTATTCCTCCTTGGATATCCGTTGCATTTATGGGAATTTTCTTGTGTAACCAAATTCCTCCATGATAGGTTTGCAATAGTAACAACCTTACACTCTTTATCATCATCAAAGAGTTTCCAAAACATGGGATAGGCAAGAGGATGGTAATACTGGATTTGAATAAGCGATTGAATGACATGAAAATCTTGGTCTTCACATCCTTCAATTTAAGTGCTTCGGATTTTGAGTTTAGATGTGCCCAAAGAGATTATTTTATGTTCGAACTCATGTAATTTGACAAATTTGGCCCTATTGACTTATCTTTTATTGTTTCAACTGCCTTTCAAGCTTTTGTACCATTTCATATAATTTATTAATGCTTGCAGTAGCTTGGGTTAGGTTCCTAAAGACTATCTCCCATGTCTGCCTATGCCATTCAATTTTGTCTATCACATGCATTTTGTTCGTTTCCTTGGAACAATTCTTAGCTCAATTATTTTAGAACTATATATGACTACATATTTGATTATATTAAAATCAGATTTGTTGGATTTATTTACTTATTTATGGTTGAGAATTTATTTGCAGCTCCATGTCTTATTATCTCAGTGTTTCAGGTTTTCTTCAGCAAATTTAAATAATAATTACTTCAAAAATGAAGAAAATGACTTCAAAGAGTCCACTAGTTCCAATTGTAACTCTTTATGATCTTTGTGGAGTACATATGTTGTGTAGGCTTTAAGTTTAGTTCAATTTTGAGGGTGCATGCATGGTCCATTTTTCAAATAGCATACATCCTTAGGCTGTCCAAGGTGCTTTTATGGGAGTTATCTATTTCTAGATGAGACCTTAGTTCTATAGGAGGCACCAACAGATTTGCCTGATGTGTAGTTATCCATGGAGCTAGGGTGTACTAGGTGTTTTGAGTAGGGTTATGGTTTGACACAGTAAAACCAAGTTCTTATTGCACATGTTTAGATACATTATTTTACCTTATTCTGTTATCTGAGAAAGGAAATGTAGGGTGCGCCACTGTGTTGGTTAGTGAGTTTTGGTTTTGAGCTATTGTTGTGTATTAACTTCTTTCTGTATTCAATAGAATATGGATGTGTTTGAGAGTTAAGATATTTTACAGAAGTATGTGCTTGTAGGTAAGCTTACTTAGATCTAGATTATTCTTTCAAAGATGAAAAATTGCTTACAGTGGCCTGGTTTCTATGATCCTTGTTGACTGCAATGAATAATTAGATCTGAAGCATATTGCTACTGTGACTTAATAAATACCATAAGACAATAATAATAAGCCCAAGACCATTGCACATTGACCATAAGAGGCTAATAAAGTCATATTTTTTTTTTTTTTTTTTTCTGTTGGTGACTTTCCAAGTGCTTTTCTAAGGTCTGGTATATGTTTTCTGATATCTGAAATATGCTTTTCGAGATCTGGTGTACTTGTTTCAATAAGAAGAAATCAATTTGCTAAGGTTTAATATCCACAAGAAATCACTTATCAGTCTTGGGAGCATCATTTTGATGCTAATTGTGAAGTATTAAGTGATTTATTTTGTGAAATATTATTCATCTTTGTAGTGGAAAAAGATGCCCCAAGACATAATATGAATTGACATAACAATTTCAAAAGGGGAATAAGTATCTAATTTGTCATTGTAGCATCTTTTGTGGATTGATATCATTTGTGCTTAGCTCGCAAATAAAACTGCTTTACAACCAACCAAGCTGGTGTTGTCTTTTCAATGTAGTGAATGCATAGAACCATAATGTTGTTAGCATTTCAAAGCAATAAAACAACCTAGATTGTAAGCCAGAATGTTTCTATGACAAGAAAAAGACACAATCCATCCAAAATCCACATCATAATGTGGTTACAACCAAAAACATATGACACCCCTATTCTTTATGGCACTGAGAATCTTGAGTGCCAAAACTCCCCCAGTTACCTTCTTGAGCCAGGTAGGTTGGCCTACCTGTCAAGGGTTGATTAGGAAATGGTTGATTGCTGCCATATGATTGAATCCAATTTGCAGCTTCCAACCATGGAGGTATTGAGTACCCATACCTCACATTTGCACTACTGACCCTTGCATTAAGTGGAGGTGTGTAATGAGCATACATAGAATTGGCACCAACTCTAGTAGGAATAAGGCAAGTGGGTAAACCCTCAGTTTGATAGTGAGGCACTTGAATGTTTATGAGATCTTGGAATAATGTTGTATTATCTGCAATGGAGTCCAATGAGTTTGAAATAATCCTATTTTCATTAACTATTCTTGTATCATTGTCAACCATATTGATGATCCCTTGTTCCTTTTCAAGCATTTGTTGCGCCTTTCGTTTTTCCTTTTCTGGTCTTGCCATTTGCTTTTGTTGGTCCTTAACTTGCCTTGCTTTATCTCTTTCAATCCCTTCATCTGCTCGACGTTTTGCTGCAATAATCCTTGTTGCCTTCTTCTCCTTGACTAGATCCTTCTTTTTCTGTTTTAATTCTTGCATTTGAAATTTATTTGTTTTAGACTCAACTAACAAGTTTATATAGTCCTCTGAGGTGAGTAACTGTGAACTTCGGCCCAGACGAAGACTACCTGGTGCACCTTGCTTTTTTTTCATTGATACTCTCTATACTGGTAGCTTTAGGAACCGTCCAAGTGTCTTCTCCACCCCTCCCACCTGCATGTCATTGCTTGGTACTTCCCTTTCAGTATATGTTGGAATGATTAAACTATATCATTATATTCATTATCTTGATTTGATGCCTCATTATGTCCTTCATCTTCTTCCATTGATCTATTGTCCACAAAAAAATGAACAATTTCACTGTTCAATTATGCTGGTTGTGAGGGCATGTTCATGCTTTCTTCATTGGTTGCTGAGACACTATGTGCATTCATATTGATCATTGCTTCTGCTAGCCATGAAGGTGGGGTTACTTGGCTTGGCAATGTCAATTGGTCATTGTCAACTGCATGTTCAACAATATCATTAACAATATCAGCAATAGGAATTTCATGTTCTTGAGTTGGTGGAACTATCTCCATGTTACTGCGAATTTGTTCATTGTTATATTGTTTTTCACATACAGTTTCATCATCTTCAGCATATAAGTGTCCTTGAGACAAGGAAATCATATTACCAGCCACAACAACATCATCTTGGTCATCTACTTCTTGCACTTCAACACTTGTTTGGGCATTCCCTTCTTCTTGACCATCCACATGAAACGCTTGGCTACAACCAGTATCATGCATAAGAGCATCATAGTTCAGTGGCCAGATTCCTGTCCTCCTAAAACCAACCTTAATATTTGATGGTGTCAAAGCCCTTTTAAAAGCTTTACTTGCAATATCTTATAGCTCAAACCTTTTCACCTCAACCCCTGGACTCTTTGCCATCCATGCAGCGCGCTCCTACCTGAAATAATTCTTGAAAGGGCCAAACACACTAACATCAAGGGGTTGTAGTCTATGAGTGGTATGAGCTGTCAATGTCAACAGGTCGATGCCTAAATTGTTTGCTTCCTCAATTGTTTGTATAGCCATGTGGCTCCCATGGCCATCTAATATCAAAAGGTGTCTGTTATTAGGCGAGACGCCAACTGGTACCGATGCAGCAAAGTGAAAAAGCCAACTTCGAAACAGTTCTTTAGTCATCCATGCATGGGGATGTGCAGCCATGCATGCACCTGGTTCACACTTCTGTATATAGTTTTTCAGTTTATTTTTACCTTTGAATAGATAAAATCCTGGGATTGAAGTACCAATTGCATTGACACAACATAAAATAGTTATCCACTCCCCGCTCTTGGGCAAAATCTTTGGCACATTTCAGCTCCCTCTCTTCCCAATTACCCGCATGCCACAATTCCTCCCTGCCTGTAAACCTGTTTCATCACAGTTCCATATATGGTTTGCTCCATAAGAATGTTTATCGTAAGCACTAGAAAGTGTGTCATAGAACTTTTGCACAACTGCAGGGCGCAAATTTATTGCTCTGTCTCTGTCAAGGTCCTCAACAGTATTCAATACAAGTTCTAGATTCCTTTTTTTAAACCCAAACCACCATGATTTACCAGGAAAACCATCTTTGAATGGGTTTGGTCTCCCTTGACAGATTCAAACAACTGTTGATTTGAGTTGTATCAACTCTAGCCCATGTCCCAGTTGGGCCATCTCTTTACACCACTCAACCACCTCGGCCTCCTCCTCCTCAGTCATAACTGTAAGAGGCCCTCTACATTTTGTATGAGTCATTCCATTTATCCAATAATGTATTGATGAGGGAGGAATACCATGTTCTTTTGCAGATGCCCGAACTGAGTATCCATGAAACTCTATGTCTGTTAGAAAATTATATATTACGGAGCAATGGAACACATAAAATATTGCAGAAGTATAGACACAGAGAACGCACAAAACAAGAGAGACATAGATATACGTGGTTCACCCAGTTTGGGTTACGTCCACCCTGAATAGCCAGTCCTTCCTTTCTATTATCCAGCAAAATGAAGAGACAAAACCTACAGCAAATCCGCTGTAATATCCTCTGTTTTCTCTCACAGTCTCACCTCTCTGTTTTTCGCTCACAGAATACACATCTATTTCATAGCCTCAAAATACAATACCCTCATACAAAGAGAGGGGTTGCCTTCTAGGGCAAAAAACCCTAAACTAAACATAAGTTCTACCGTCAGATCATCCACCTAATGTACGACTCAGATTGACTAGAAATTACTATACTTTTACAAGGCAATTTTACATTTGTTTTTAGCTTCGGGGGCACTGCCCCCAAGCCCCCGCATGGGGACCGCTGGCCCCTGGACCCCCCCGTGTGGAGGGGTGTACAAAATTCCTGGGGTATACATCCGGTTGAAACAAAGACCTCTGGACAATCATGCTCCACACACAACAATCTCCCACTTGGAGAATGATTGTAGAAACTCCACCGCTGCTTCATTTGCTGGACAATGACTCCTCTTTGGACCTGGCTGTTTCTCATCTTCATCGTCATCCTTGAAGACTAATTGAAACTGAGCATATTCTCAGTTTCTCCCCAGTTACAACTTTTGTTAGCATATCTGCAGGATTTTGGCTAGTGTGTACCTTTTCCAGCTTCAACTCTCCATCTTCCAACACTGATCGTATGAAATGGTACTTGAGCTGTATGTGTTTAGTCCTAGAATGAAATGCTGAGTTCTTTGCAAGATGAATGGCACTTTGACTATCACTGTATAACGTGCCCATATCATGCTCCTTACCCAATTCACCCATAAACCTTTGTAACCAAATCATTTCTTTACTAGCCTATGTAGCAGCAACATACTCTGCCTCTGTTGTTGAAAGTGCAACAACACTTTGGATTTTTGAAACCCAACTAACAACTGTTGCTCCAACAGTAAATACATATCCTGTAGTGCTCCTCCTGTTATCTCTGTCACCTGCCATATCTGCATAAACATATCCTTGTAGGGAGATGTTTGAACCACCAAAGCATAATGCTTTATTTGTGGTACCTTTCAAATATCTGAGAATCCATTTCACTGCCATCCAATGTTCGTTTCCTGGATTGTTCATGTACCTGCTTACAACTCCCACTGCATGTGCAATATCAGGCCTTATGCAGACCATTGCATACATTAAGCTTCCAACTGCTGATGCATATGGAACTTTAGACATATAATCCATGTCTTCTTGGGTCTTTGGGCACATTTCCTTGCTAAGTTTTAAATGGCTAGCAAAAGGTGTACTAACTGGTTTTGCATTGTGCATGTTAAATCTTTTCAACACCTTTTGTATTTACTCATTCTGAGACAATGTTGATTTACTATTTTTCCAGTCTCTAGTTATTCTCATACCAAGGATTTGTTTTGCAGCTCCCAAATCCTTCATTGCAAATGAATTTGCCAATTTTCTTTTGAGTACATTTATTTCCTGCATGTTAGATCCTGCAACAAGCATGTCGTCCACATACAATCACAATATAATATAGCTTCCAAAATTTTGCTTTTTCAGATAAACACAATGATCAGAGTGACATCTAGTATAACCTTGTTCAGACATAAACTTGTCAAATTTTAGGTACCACTGCCTTGGAGCATGTTTTAAGCCATACAAGCTCTTCTTCAACTTGCACACTAGTTTCTCCTTCCCTTTCACCTCACATCCTTGTGGCTGCTGCATATATATCTCTTCCTCCAAATCCCCATGGAGAAAGGTTGTCCTTACATCTAACTGCTCAAGATGCAAATCTTCAGCTGCTACAAGACTTAAAATAGTTCTTATTGAAGTCATTTTAACAACAGGAGAAAATATTTCATCAAAATCAATACCTTTCTTCTGTGCAAACCCCTTCACCACAAGTCTAGCTTTGTACCTCTGTTTTCCTCCATCTTCTTCCTTCAGCCTGTAAACCCATTTATTCTTCAATGTAGTTTTTCCTACAGGAAACCTGACTAAATCCCAAGTCTGGTTATGCATTAAGGAATCCATCTCTTCTTCCGTGGCTACCTCCCACTTCTTCCTGCTTTCAACCTGCATTACTTCTTTATAACATTCAGGTTCACCAGAATCAGTCAACAATAAATAATATAATGAAGGAGAGTATCGTTCAGGGGGTCCACTTATCCTAGTAGATCTTCTAACACCACTTTCAGGTGTTTGGGGTCCTATTGCTGTTGTGGTGGTTGCTGTTGTTGATTATTATTATTTTCAGGCACCTTTACCTTTTCAGTGATTTCATCAAGAACTGCATATTCCTTGTTTTCTTTTTCTTGTTTCTTTTTCTGCCACTGATTCTTATACAAGACCTTTTCATTGAATATTACATCTCTGCTCCTAATGATTTTGTGATTTTCGTAATCATATAATCGATAACCAAAATCATTAACACCATATCCAATAAAGGTACATTTCTTTGACTTTGCCTCAAGCTTTGTTCTATTTTCTTTATCAATATGGACAAAGGCCTCACAACCAAAAGGCTTTAAAAAAGAGTAGTTTACCTTTTTACCTGTCCATGCTTCCTCTGGAACACCACCATCCAAGGAACTTGAAGGCCCTCTATTTATTAGATAAACAACAGTGTCTACAGCATCTACCCAAAACTATAAAGGCAATCCTGCATGCAATCTCATGCACCTTGCACGCTCCATGATTGTTCTGTTCATCCTTTTTGACACACCATTTTCTTGTGGTGTTCTTGGAATTGTCTTCTCTTTGCGAATTCCATGTTCTGAACAGTACCTATCAAACTCTTTGCTGCAATATTCACCTCCATTGTCTGATCTAAGACACTTCAATTTCTTTCCTGTCTCAATCTCAACCAAAGCTTTCCATTTCTTGAAAGTATCAAATACATCAGATTTATTCTTAATACAATAAATCCAATTTTTCTAGTTGCATCATCAATAAAAGTAACATAATAATGAGAGCCACCGAGAGATGATACCTGAGCAGGTCCCCATACATCTGTATGCACAAGCTCTAATTTTTCACTCTTCTTTTCTTTCCCAACTGTGAGAAATCTGACTCTCTTCTGTTTTCCATAAATGCAATTCTCACAGAAATCCAAATCAACATTCTTCAAACCCAGCAACAAATTCCTTGAGTGAAGAATCTTCATCTCCTTTTCACTCATGTGTTCGAGCATATGATGTCATAATGATGCATCTGCTCCTTTGGAAGTTAAAGCATTAACAGAGTTAGAAATACCATTGCATAAATACAATGTACCAACCTTTTCGCCTTTTGCTATTACCAGGGCTCCTTTGGTGACCTTCCTAGCTTTATCTGTGAAAGTTGTCACACAACCTTCACTGCCTAACTCCCCTGTTGAAATCAGATTTTTCTTTAGATCTGGAACATGCCTTACCTCCTTTAATAGCCATTGGTTTCCATTTTGCTGTTTTACAAGAACCTTACCCATTCCAACGATTTTATAGGGTTTATAATCATCTAGACGAACTTGTCCAAAATCTCCTTGAACATAGTCATGAAAGTATTTCTTATCAGGTGTGGCATGGAATGAAGCCCCTGAATCTACCACCCAGGAATCAGTAATATTTTTGAAAGAAAGAATCAAAGCGTCTTGTAACACCTCACCTGTCACATTTGATTCAAGATTGTTTTCTTGCTGTGCGTCTCCTTCTTTTCCCTTCCGAGATCTACAATCTTTCTTTAGGTGTCCTTTCTTTCCACATTTCCAGCACACTATCCCTGATCTGGACTTGGATATGCCTTTCCTTGATTTACTGCGATATCATGAGCTCTTTCCTCTTTCCATTTTTCTTCCTCTAGACTCTGCACTCAAAGCATTTCCCGATGTCTCACCGGAGCTTTTCCGTTGCATTTCCTCGCTAAGGATAGCACCGACAACATCATCAAACTTTAAAGTACTAGATCCAGAAACAGAGTTACTAATGGCCATTACCAAACCATTCCAACTTTCTGGTAATGAGCACAAGAATAACAGAGCTCTAACTTCATCATCAAAATTTACCCCTACAGAACTTAACTGACTTGTAATTTTATTAAAATCAACCCAAAAATTTACAGGAGGAAAATTTTATTCAGTATCACTTGGTCGGTTGTATGGTATTCAATGGGAAAATGTTGCCAAGGGTGTACTTCATAGCTCCAAATATTCATAATGATGCAAATTTGACCATAACCATAATTCATGATGTGCTTTCTCATTGGTCTAGTAATCTTCCTGAAGTTTTGTATCTACAATTAGACAACATTTGTCGTGAAAACAAAAATTAGGTTGTTTTTGGATATCTAAGCATGCTTGTTGAATTGAGAATTTTTCAGAATGCAAAGGTTAGTTTCCTTCTTGTTGGGCACACTCATGACCATATTGATCAGATGTTTAGTCGTTTTTTAGTCACATTGAGGAGGAAGGAAGTTGGGAAGTTGCCATCATTAATTGAATGTATTAGGAAATCATACATGCCAAAGCCTACTTTTGATGTGTTGGAAGAAAATTTTGACATGCGAAGGTTTATTCTGGGATCATATGGTGAGGGGAAATGTATTGAACAACTTAATGACATTAGCTTCCAACATCAATTTCGTATCAAAAAAATTGATGGGAAAACACTAATATGGGGCAAGAAGTATTCAACTACTATAGAATGGGCACTGTCATCAGGTTTGCAATTTTTGAAGTTCATTACAAATCATCCAATATTTGCATAAAAAATATTGTTATTACAATCAGTTGGTGAAGTTCATAATGCACGTAGACAAAATAGAGATATAAATTATTCTGATTGCATAGAAGAAATTAAGAAATGTATTAGATATACATATGTGTACTTTGACATTGCTGATTCAGTTTGGTGGGAGTCATTTTTCAATAATCAAAGTGATATCATTTCAACAACAACAAATGAAGATATACCTTTGAAAAATCTATTTATTTGGCCAAAAAATGTGTTGAATGAACATGACGAAATAAACATTGTTGAACAGCAACAATCTCAAGGTATTATTAATTCTTCACAGGCAAAGGAAAGAGAGATGTATATTGCTTCCAGAAGATCTCGTGCACAATGTGAAGCCATGGAAGACCTTTACATGGGTTCAATACAGGATATTAAGGAGGGTTGCATGATCGCAGTGCTAGCAGATGGAGATCCCAATGACTATCCATTTTGGGTTGCTAAAGTTATAAAGGTGTTTACAGAAAATGAGGATGTTACAAGTGTTGAAGTACATTGGTATGCCACAAATACACACCCATTCAATGGTGTGTATAAGCCAGAGATGGTAGTTGAAAAAAAAAATGGTGGAAAGAGAAAAATAAAGGGTACGAATATAAATCGTCACCGCACAGACATATTAAAATTGGAGGATCATGAAATACTTGTTTATGACTTCAATTTAACAAAGAGAGGACCTCTTTGCTTCAAGACGATAGAGATTCTGAAAAGGTTGTTACTAGAGGGTATAGTGTTGAGATGGGAGTATGATGAAACCAATTGTAAATCTAGAAGAATTTTGAAACTTGAAATGGTGGGCATGCATGTGGACTTAGATGGGGCACTACTTGATGAAAGAGAAGAATATGGAACATCTTTCTCAGCATCCAGTCACTCATCTAAAGATGTGAATTCTAATCGTGTGCAAGAAAATATGAGTGATTTTGAATAATTGTTTAAGACAGTTTATATAACTAATGTATGCATCGTATTTTGAAATAAAATTTTTCATTTCCATATGGCGTTAAATGAGAAGTTATGAGGCATTTTTATGTTGTTGGATTATATCTCTTAATTATGATAATTTTTATTGTTTAAAATATCTACAATGCAACATTAAATTAGAGATATAATGTATGTTTCATTCAATATACAGATAATGACTTTTGAATTTATTTAGTGATGTAATTTGTTCATAATGTCATGGTTTTTTAATTTTATGGTTGAAAAGATTTCAACTTCTTTTGTATCTAGCATGTTATGGTTGAGAACATGTTGAATTTATATTTAGGAGGGAAAAATGTTATTCTACTAAAAACATTAGTGTGTTTTTTTCCTCATAAAAAACTTTGTTCGGCACATAAAAATTTAGTTTTACTAGCATTTTTTAAAAATTTCTAAGATTGACCCTAAAAAAATCATCGTTCGAGTATCGTCACTTTTTCGTTTTCAAGCTGTATTTTGCACGAAAATTTCATTTTCACTGCCATTTTTAAAACATGTTCAAAATTCACCCTAAAAAAGAAAACCATCGTTCCAGTATACACACTTTTCGTTTTTAGCACTGTTTTTGATGTTTTTTTTGGGGTTTTTTGGCCAGAGTTCCCATTTTGAGTTTATAATTCCTATTTCAAAGTTTACATTGTTTAGTCCAAGAGAAGAAACAAAAAGGTGAAATTGGGATATGTGTAGATCTGAGAAAGTTGAATGATTCATGCATCCATGATCTGTTTCTAACACCATTTAAAGATGAAGTATTAGAGAATGTTAGCGGACAGGAGGCTTATTCATTGATTGATGGGTTCTCAGGATACCATCAAATAAAGATCACTCTAGAGGATCGAAGCAAGACAACCTTCATGCCGAGTGGGGTTACTTTCAGTATACAGTAATGCCATTTGGGTTAAAGAACACACCTGCAATATTCTCCCGGGTAGTCATCACGACGTTCAAACAATTTATTCCTAAATTTTTGGAAGTTTATTTTGACGATTGGACTATGTTTGGGTTGGTGAAGTGCAATGTCTCAAGTCTGCGCCTTCTGCTGGATACATGTTAAAGGTATGAGATCGCGCTGAATTTGAAGAAGTGTATATTATGTGTTCCCATTAGGATTTTCCTTGGCCATGTCATATGTAAGCAGGGATTGATGGTGGACCCTGCGAAGATCATTGTGATTGTGAATATGGAAGCTCCTAAGAATGTAAAATAGTTGCGCGCGACATTGGGGCACACTAGGTATTATAGCAAGTTTACCAAGGCGTATACTCAGATAACTGTGCTGATGGAAAAATTATTGAAGAAAGATGTGATGTTTTGTTGGGATGAAGAATGTCAAGGCAGTCTAGATGTATTGAAGGAAATGATGGTGAATGCGTCTATTTTGGTGTTTCCAAATTGGAAGAAAGAATTCTGTGTGAATGTAGATGCCTCCTGCATTGCACTCGGTGTAGTATTAATACAGGAAGGAGAGGGAGAAGTTGATCATCCGATAGCCTTCGCAAGCAGAAAGTTATCAAAGGTTGAGAAGAATTATTCCACTATAGAGAGCGAAGGGCTGGAAATAGTCTATGCACTGCAAAAGTTTCAGTATTATTTGTTGGGCACACATTTTAAAATGTATACATATCACTACGCGTTGAAGTACCTAGTCAATAAGACTATGTTTTGAGGGAAACTCTATTGATGGTTACTGTTGTTTCAAAAATATGACTTTGAAGTAATTGTAAAGCCTGGGAGGCTAAATTCAAGACAAGACCATGTGTCAAGAATTGAAATAGGTGAAGAACCAATTAGTTTGGAGGAAGGATTGTCATATCTATAGCTCTTGGTTGTGTGTGTCGTGGAAAACCATTTTGCTGATATCATTTGGTTTTTAACAATGGCTACAACTCTATAATGGTATTCCACTCAGAAGAAGAAGGAATTAGTGATTTGCTCTGTGGATGCTTCAGTGATTTCGGGTCTCTTGTATAATATGGGAAGAAAAGAAATAATGCAAAGGTATGTTCCAGACTTTGAGCACGCTATTATCCTCACCAAAGCACATGGAGGAGTGGAGGGAGGAAACTATGCAAGAAAAGAAACTGCGTAGAAGATTTTGCACGTAGGGTTATGGTGGCTGACGTTACATAAGGATTCCAAGGCATACTACAAGGCATGCAATGCTTGCTAAAGGATGGGGAAGCCTTCGTGAACAGATGAATTATCGTTAAATCCTTAGATTTCATTGTAGGTATTTTATAAGTGGGCTATTGATTTCATAGGCCCAATCCAACCATCAGGAAAGAACATAGGCACATGGTATATTATTATTGCAACAAAGTATTTAACCATATGGGCGGAAGCGCAACCAATTAAGGATTGTACAACTGCCACTGTTGTGAAATTTTTGTTTGAATATGTCTTAACATGGTTTGGATGCCCTAAGGTGTTGATGAGTGATATGGGTACACATTTCTTGAATCAAATGATCAATGAGATGCTTGAATAATTTCAGGTGTATCATCAAAAGAGCACGTCGTATCACCCGCAAGTGAATGGAATGGTGGAAGTATTTAACAAAATCTTAGAGGAAGAGGAACTTCGTGATGGAGTTGAGGAGTTAGATGCAGAGGAGGGTGAGCCTATCACAAGGCTCCCAACATATATCCCTCTGAGGAAAGGGAAAGAAAAGGTGCCCAAGGACCCAGATTTAGGTAAATTTATGGTCTCTACACCACTATTACCAGAAGAGGTTGTTTTTGAAGGCGCACTATTAGTGCACATCCTAGTGTTGAATATGGAGGATTGGGATCTCGCTGACCACGAGAAATTTTCTCACCTAGATACCAATAAGTACATGATGAAGATCTACTTTGAAGAAACAAGAGTTACACAGTTGGAACCCATGAAATGGGTCAAAGGCATCGAGCAGGCCAGATTACTCCATATTCTTTGCATACCACACTTCCATCGGTCGATTATCAAAACTGTGTGTGTGCGTCAGCTGCTCACGCTGGTGTACGATGGGTGCCTATGGCTCGGTGAACCCATCCCTAAAACCAATATGCTCATCCATAGGATTACGAAGCTGCCATATAAAGGGGCTGACCCAACTGAGGAATTTGTAGGAAACAATAAAGAAAAGGATCTGGCAGATAAGATGAAAACTAAATTTTGGTTGATCAAGAAGTCACGCGGATATTCTATCTGCTCCATTCAAGACCAAGCGGTGCAGTTCACTGGCCAAATTCAAGCTGGGAAGATAATGAGGAAATGTCGTGCATACAAAGTTCCGACGCCAGTATTATCATTCGATGCATAGTGCATGAAGGGGGTGCAATACAACTAGGCGCAGTACTTATGTAAATAATTCCTAGAAAACTACCGTGAAGCACATGAGGACAGTAAGGCATTTCACTATGCCTGGCTCATGTTGCTAATTTTATTAGTTGCATGGAGACTGCCAGAGAATAGTAAGTTTCCTTTGTAGGAATAAGGCTTACCAGAGACAGCAAAGTTCACTTCGCTGTGGGCGATGAAGGATTTAGAGAGGATCATGGAATCAAAGGTCTTTTAGATCTTGGTTGAAATGGACCTCCACATAGTAGTCAGTCAGTGGCCAAGGTTGTCTCCAACCTTTTTCAAGAAGTCGAGGGCATTCGCGGAGTTTAAGTTTGACTCCCATAATGTCTCTATTTGCGCGAGGCGTGACCCCAAGAAGATCTGGCACAGGTTGCCTTACCTAGTCTCAGAGATAGACGTGTAGGAAATTGTGTGGAGTTGGCTAGTGGAGTGGTGACAACCCATAAAAGTTGGTATGCAAAAATGAAAATAAGCAACACAGGCAACGGCAAAGGTATTGGCCGAGAAAAGGAAGAAATAAGTTGCTACTAAGGCAAATGCTGAAAAAGAACGTGCTGCGAAAGAGTGTGCTGGCTAGAAAGACACAATGGAAGTCAAAGGAATCAGCTTCCCAACATATTGATGAGCAAGAGAAGTCAGAGCAGGAAGGAGGTGGGGGTGAGGAGCATATCAATCCCTTCAAATTGAATAAGAAGAGTAAGGAGACAAGTGTCCAGCCAAGGAAGAAGCACAAATCAGACAAGAAAGCACACATTGACCCAATGGCCCTCACAAAAGGGGACCTCGATGAAATTGGGGATAAAGTGAGGGACACCACAATGGAGTTGTGGCAACATTTTGAACAACAATACATCCAGATGCTAGGGAATGTCCAGAAGGATCTACACGAGTTGCAGATTAAAATGGGCAGGATTCAAGCGAGTGTAGGGAAAGTGAGCAGGGTGGAAGCGAGCCTAGCACAAGGGAATGAGAGTGTATTAGAAACAGAAAGGGCTCTGGACCTGAGAGTCATCTCCCTACTAGAAGGATTTGTCCACGCATAAATAGAGCAAGACCATGCTCTACTGGGAAAAATCAAAGACATAAGGGTGAACTTAGCCTTGCTACCACTTCAGACCCTCCATGCGCTTTATCAAGGGGTCTCAGATGGGCTTCGAGTCAGAGAGCAGCTGGAACTTGCAGTAATTACCGAGGTTAAGGTAAACAATGAACACACATTTGCTCAGAATGCTCAATCCTTGAAAGAAAAGGAAGCACTAAAAGCACAGAGTCAGAGCCTAGAAGTAGGTATTACACAGGTGTGTAATTTCGTTCCAGAATTATATATTTCAAAAGATGTCGCAGCTATAGTGAAGATCAGGAAATTGGTTACTATGGTTCGAGAATCAAAATATGAAATAGGTAGAGTGACATTTGACTTCCAGATGAATATATCAGAATTACACCTGAAGCTACAACTGACTACTCCGCTAGAGGTTAGGGAGCATCACGATGTAGCTATAAAGGAGCACATGACTACTCTGGAGAATGCAGTCAAAGGCAGTGACTTCCTTTTTAACAACGCCATGGAGTTATGGCACACTTTGTAGGAGGACCCAAACTTGCAGAGATTGAGTACAGAAATTAGAGAGGCCTAGTAGAAATATGATGAGATCAAGGTGATTGCACGCACATTGGCACCAGTCCAGTGCTTTATGCACCTGTAGGAAGGGAAGCTGCTACAGGCACAAGTACAAGAATTGAAAAAAAATGAATCAGTGTCAAAGGCTCAGCTTCAACCTTGGATAGAAGACGCCAACCAGATTTCCAAGACTATTAAGGAGAAACTCAAAGCATTGCAACAAAACTCATAAGACCATGAAAATTGCGGTAGAGGGATCAACTACAGAAGAGTTGGTTGAAGAGGTGAAGCAAGATGTAGTACAAGGCATCGTGGAGCTAGAAGCATTGAAGCAGGATTTTAGTAAGCTCAGCCACAAAGTGGAGAAGCCATTTGAGTGACTCGAGGGCGAGTCACCATATTTGTGTTGGGGCCCTATTGGCATAGGCTCCCTAGGGTCAATTTTGGGTTAGTTTAATCAATTTTTGAGTAGAATTTTGTAAATAATGTAAAGTCTCTATGAAATGTGGAAGCGGAGTGCGTAGCTAAGTAAGAGTCAAAGGGTCTTTAGCCCCTTGTATGGGTAAGTGATAGCATCATTTTGAGACTCACCCATAGTCTGCGGGCCATGGTAGTGTAATAGAAAAGCTATAAATATCTGATCCATAGCAAGTATAGGAGAATAAATTTTTGTGAAGAAGTGTAAGGGAAAAGTGCTACAATAGGAAAGCTCTGTTTTCCTGTACTTAGGTGAAAGGGGAAGGCTCCTACAACTGATTAGGCGAAGACCTTGGAATGTTCGCAACTGAGTGCATGGGCTCCTGCAGCTAGGTGCATAGGGTGGAAGAGTCTATAATTTGAATATTGAATCTAATAAAGACTGATTTTAGACCAAATCTATTGTATCTATGCCTTGTTCCTTATTCTATTTAAGCTTATGCATTATTGCTTAATGGTCTTTTTTTTTATTAAATAAAGTGTATTCTCTGCACAAAATTGTTATTTATTTAATACTCATGCATGAAAAGGGTAATGAACTATTTTCACGAAGATGTTAGATAGACCTGGTAATATAATTGTACGAAATAGGTAGATCTATGTGAAGGAAGATCTAGGATTGTTATTTACTGAGTGAGAGTTGTGAGTATGCTTATTTTAGGTCTGATAAGCCTGATCGTAGACCTTCATGAAGGTCTGGAATTCATTTGGATAGAGTTGCAATAGTAGACCATAAGAATATCTAGATCTATGCAAAGGTAGATCTAAGCCAAAAGGACTTTAGAATATAGATCACACAGTCTCTAGATGTAGAAACCTAGTTCTAGAATCCCCCAATACTAGTTCGGGTGAGACTACAACCTGCCCTATGCAGGTTGTTTCTGATAGGAATAGAAATTAGGGTTTTGTCGGTTGGCACGAATAACTCTGAACCTTGTTCAGGCCCCCTTAAGCCAACAGTAGTTGTTGATAAATATATCTAGTGCATGAAAATAAAATTTTATAATGCTAATGTTAATGTAATGTAAAAGATAAGAATCTAGTAAAATAATTTAGCTTCACAATATAGTGAGGGGTTTGTTACTGTTCCCAAGTGTGGTTATAAATCTGTTAATCAAATCAACATAGTGTTGGGGACATGAGGCACATAATTAGAGGAGAACCATCTTACATGATAACACTTTAATAGTAAACCACGAAAGAGGAAGCTTTGGAATAACTTGTTAAAGACTCTACCATCTTAAAGGATGGGTTTTAATACTATTGTGGAAAAATTCACACATAATGAGCTATTTCTCTATAACCCTATGGCCCTAGCAAGGTTACCATACATCAAAATACATGACTAACTCAATAACATATATAAATCATGCTATATGATCAAGCAGTCAATCATGCATGTAACCCTACATTAAGGTTTTTAGCTTAAACATGTAACCCTCATAGATTGGTGGAGTGTTGAGTTCGTTGAAGAAATCTTCCACTCCAACAAAGAAATATTTCCTCTTGCAATATATCTACCACCTGCACACATGTTTCACAAAGAGAAGATCAGAAATATCCTTCCACAGAAGATTGTTAGCTCAAATAAATGGTAACATGTATAATCAACCATAAGCATAGATTTACAGGAAATGAAACATGTAATTTGATTAATCATAAACAAAATGATACAACTATACTTTCAAGCCTAAGATCCCCTGTCCAGAATCTGGTAGAGACTCCCCCTATCTGATTTGTATGACCTCAAAAGCTAATGGATCACAAAAATAGGAATCAAAGAAGCAACAAAATAATACAATTCTCTCCCTTGCTCTCTAGCTAGCTTGCCCTCTAAGATAAACCAATATATATAAAACTAGACAAACTCCCATAACGATAAAAATAGATGATTAGGGTGAAGACAAGATAGGGAGATTCTCCAATAATAGACCCTATCCAACTCATAAAAAAGCGGGTCAAGTTGATATCCTTGGGAAAATAAGCCTCTAGAATTTTTTTCTGAATAATTATGAGTTTTTTCTCAATTGTTGTCAATTATGAGATAATAATTATCTCATAATTATAAAATTATGAGAAAATAATTGTGAGAGACAACTCAATTATGTAAGTAAATGTAAAGATGAAAAGGGGATTCATTATAGCCAATAATTGAGATAATTTTAAATTAGGTTTCTATCACTACAATAGAGTGGAAAATACAATTATAATATATGCCACCTAATGCATGAGGTTAGAAGATAAATTGATGGTTGAAATGCATTACAATAAAGCTAAAAGGTCAAAATTGGAGGAAGGAGACAAAGCTAAGAAATTGGATCAAAAGAATCCAAATGTTGATGTATCATGTGTTAATAAGATCCCTGACACTGTCATACCCATGCTCAGTCATAAATATATATTGAGCATGACCACCGAAAGATACATTGCAGATCCATGACATGAAATATTGAGACATGGCCATGAACGATACAAAGTAGATCCATGTGAATCATCAGATAGATCATAGCCACTGACAAATATAATATGGATCTATGTCACAGTATACACAAGTGGGACTATGGACACATAATAGATAAGAAGTCTGTGAGAGTAATCCTCAAAGTAAATAAATGATACATAACTCTAACATAGCCTCTGAAGGGTTCCATATAAGAGTGATATGTCCCGAACCCAGGTCATTTGACATAACCCCAATGTTACAAATCTATGACATGTGAATAAATGTGTTGATGTTGAGCCTGACCATCTGACTACTAGTCAATGAGTTATACTTGTAACAAATGTGAGGGAATATTCCAATGATGAGAATGAAACCCAAGGTATGTAGTATATTCCACTAAGTGTGAATATGTGAGTTGATTTTGAACACTCGTGGACTCGACTGATTAGGAGTTAATAATGTAAACCCACTATCGATCACAAGGAAACCTACCACTAACATCTACAAGATCCAAGGTACTACTGGATCCTAAATCAAGCTCCTTGATAATGAGCTAAAGTCAACAAGAGAAGATCCATTGAAGGAGGGCCTTGATGTATCCCCCATCAATCGACACAAAATAGACCGAAAGGTGATGTGAATGGATGAAGTCATGAGATAATGAAGTACAAATAACACAAGGATGGCTAACTCAAAAAGGTTAATAGGAAACTACATATGGCTGACAGAGTCTAAGACATCCCTTGAACATGTAATGTCATGACACAATGGTCACTAGGGATCATGAGTAATGAGCACTAGATGATATCGTACAATAATGCAGGAGGAATTGAAGCATGATCCATATGAATAGAAGAGTAACCAGCTAGAGGAGTAGACAAAATAATATGTATGGTACAACTCCTACGAAATCTAAAACCCAACTATAAGATAATGATGCAAAGAAGTACCATGTTCAAGGGTGATGTAACTAACACTACCATTTTGATGACTACCAAAAATAATTGTTCCCTTCCCATTTTCTCTTTTTAGCCACCTTCATGGTTTAATGATCATGAAATAGAATACAAGTATGCTCAATAAGTTCCTTTTTCGTAAATTTAGTCCCCTAAAACTGAAAAAAAAAAAAAGAAGGAAGAACCTTCTAGCCATAAAGGACTAGAGTATTATTTTTTCATAACTAGTCTACTAAGTCCAGAAAAGGGTTTAAATTACACTGAATTGATGTCACTTTAGGTACTTTAGAGAGCATGAGGAGACAAGTTCACTGAATAATATTTTCTAAGTTAAGGAGTCTGAAAAGAGATTAAAGGAAACTCCTCTCTCAGGAATGACTGCTATAAATGGTAGCAATCCATTCCGGTCATGATGGAACTACTCAAAACATATATGAGTCAAGGGGTTGGATAATAAGACCACTCATGGTAGTGGTTCCTCCAAGAAAGGGTAAAAATAACAAGTTAAAATGGATGATAGGCCAAGTAGATAATGTTAGTGGAACGAAAAGCCAAATCTCATATGCTAAAAATAGGCTGATAAAAAGTTGCAATCACAAGGGATAAGAGTGTGGAATCCTCCTGGGGTAAGGCCAACAATATAACAAAGAAGAGGACATGAGGCTTAGATTCTAGGTCTTGGTGATTCAGAATGAGGTATTCCAAGGACGAGTAAAAATGACTACATGGAAAGCAATTCAGAAATAGAGGTTCTAGGTAGCATATCCACGATCATGTAAGATCTATTGCCAAGCTGCAATGTGCATAAATAATATTGGCTAATGTTGCAATTTGATGGGTTGGACAACATGCACAAGTATCGTACTAATGGTGACAACATGAAATGGAGATGACAAGATATGACCTACCCCTACATGCTAAGTTTAGGATAAATGTACCTAAGGTCCAATGGATGTTGCAATGAAAATGACACCCTATCTTATAAAAGCCATCTAGAAGGACTAGACCCATGGTTGCATCACATAATGAAAGAAATAAACATGGATGAACTAAAAATAGGATGATATTTTTTTGATTTTTAAAAATTATATATATCATAATATTGAAAAAAATCATCGTGTTACATACCAAACTAAAAAGAGATAAAAGTATCACACTCGTATCTACAATATGTATAAGAGAAACTCAGCCTAATAGGTCACGTCAAAGTGTGTCCACTACTAGGCATGGGCTAAGGATTCCCATACATGAACTCATGGAAGAGTGGAGGTACCAAGCGGCACACCAACATGTGGCCATGCCATAGAAAGTTGAACTTCAAGATTCCTAAATATTGATGAAACCATCGAAAACATAGAACCATAGCATTATCAGGAATGACCTGAAGACATGGAAGGTGAGTGATTCAATGAGCTAATGTAGCTCCTTGATAGAGACTATCAAGACATAAAGGGGGTAGTAGACATCCTTCATCAAGTGGATATGCGATGGACAATTCACTGGAAATTTCAATATTAGAAACCCAAGAATTGGTTTGCTTTAAAGGTGGCACTTCCATGGATGGACAAAGAGATGCACCCTAGGTTGATTAAAGGTTTAGGTTGCCAATCTCTACCATTTCTAAATGACGGTTACTAGATACATCAAGAGACATAACCTAACTAAGATGACAAATAGGTGAATCCATGACGTCCATGATGACTTGTCAAGAAGGAGACTCATCATCAATAGAGTCACATGGAATAGGCTGAATGATGAACCGCATGGGCAAAGGATGTTGGTCATATTCCATATTTTGATGGATTTTCTGATCAGCATTATGAGGTACTAGTGAGACTATTGGAGAGGCAATCTCTTCCATAGATAGTGGCAAAGAATTCTCACTAGCTTTATCGACCTCCACAAGATTAGGAGACACCACCCAAGGATTAGGATGTCTATGGGGTCCATAGGTGTCAAAGGAGATCATATGCATAGGATCTTTAGAAGAGGATGAAGAAATGTCAAGTGGTTGTAATTGAGGAAAGATCCCAATAAGGGATGAGCTTTTGAGAAAGCCCATGCAAACAATCTCATAATGGCCAGGTTTATCTCCAACAAGTGGGACTAAATTCTATGTAGTGGTAAGTTGAGCCTACATCACACAATAGTCTTGTTGGTCATTGGTGATGATATTGCCTTCACGGGGAAAGTAAAGAAGGTGAAATATTGAAGACACGACCACGGTCATATCATATTACCAACTATGGACAAGGAGAAGGTTATAATCCAAAGGAGCATCGATGACTTCAACATTTATGTAGACAATTTTTCCCCCTAGCTCAATGGAAAACTTGGGAAGAACCCCCTTAGTTCCGTAATTGTGCCCATCAAATGCTTGTAATTAGTAGTGGAATTTCTGAGTGCAAGAGAAATGAGAGATTTCCAGCATGATGCTAACATGACAGAAGTATAAGATTCTTCATCGACCAAGGTACAATGAATATCTAATCCAAATGGCTCTACACACACTCAAACTTCAATAGTGGCTATGGACAAGCTCAAAAATAAAAGTCCTCATATTAAAGTGAGATGAGGACTAGATCGTAGTCTTCATCGCCCTCATTCCAATGGTATGAACAAAACTCAAATCCAAGTTCATATGCTCAAGTTATAGCTAGTCAAATTTCTGGTCAAACTTGGCCAAGTGGTAGTCCTAACGAGGCAACAATTTGGCAGAGTCCTTATGCACAAAATTTGGTCACCAGAATAGGAAAATGTATTGCCTACTTAATTTTTATTGTGACTCTTATTTTCCAGCAGAATATTTTTAACTATGGTGTTATAAAAAAACAAAAAAATATAATTTTTGGGGTGGCAGACCACCAACCTCGCAACCCCACCCAACATTCTGTCATAATATATAAAAAAAATGTTGAAATGGGTCGGGGCCCGCAGGAGACCTAGAACCCCGCCCATGGCCCTTGGCCCAACCCAAAAACACATTACATATGTTTAAAATTCCACAACAACACTAAATGAGGAGGACCTTGCAGGGTTTGAACCCGCCCGACCCACCACTCGAATGGCCCCAAGTGGCCTACACCATACCACATCATGTTAAAAAACAAATGGTAGTCAACATATGTAACTGTGCCACTGCATATATATAACCTCCTATTAAAATTATACCGTGACCATATACCATGTGCCGTTGATTATTCAAATGCCAAAAGGTGATGTGCTGATTTTAAACAAAACCACCACCAAATTTTATTAACATGCCACCAGAAATGGGTTTCCAATCTATGACTGTGGATGAGGCCAACACTCCAACTCCTGTGGCATAACCAACACGCTAGATGGTCTCTCATTGTTATGTCCACCCAAAACACATTATATAAATTGACCTTAATCATTCGCCCAATGGAGGGGAACACTGAGCAGAACCAATCTCAGAACACAACGCTAGAACCATGTGGCATGAATTTCGAGACAAGAATATTTTATACCAATATATTTAGAGAATCATTTTGATGCAGTGAGGAATCGAAATGATTCCCTAGGAGTGATTTTTCATAGTGTTAGAATCATGCCAACTTTATACTTAAAAGAACCATAATTTCATAGGGAACATGATGGTGCGGGTTGTTTCCCAATATTGAGCAACAAAAATTTATGTGTCCGGTAGCAAGGAATCATTGCAGAAACTTGTGGAATCTAAAATATTCTCCGCGAGATTGATTTTTTATAGAGGTGAAATGATACCAACTTCATATTCATTTTCATAGAATTTTGCAGGGAATGTAGTGGTGTGCTAAGAATTTCCATTGAGCAACATATTTACTAGCCATCTTCAGGGAGGAATCTTTGGGGGAATCTTTGGGATTCCTAAGGGTCTAGAATTTGATGGTCTTAGAAAGGGGCCAAGTTTATATTTGTTCGAGATGATTTCGCACCACTAATTCAACAATGATGTCTATTTCAGTAGCTAAGCTTTGCATTTTTTGGACATTCTCGAAAGTAGAGGTAAATGATGCAGTTATGCCATGTATTTCTTGTAATTTGGGGCGATGATGTTTTTGTTGTTGAGATCCCTGTTACCATTATGTTGAGGGATACTTGTATGCCACATCATGTGAGAATTGATTAGCTTATAATGCTGAAGGAAGGCCCCTATAGGGATAATGTCTTGTGGAGAGATATGCCACTGTGTTTGAAGGGAATTTACCATTGTAATGTGAAAGAATGTACTATTTACTCGTCCTCATCTTGAAACATTTAGTGAAGTGACATCCCCACTATTGACATCGAGCCTAGAGACATAGCCCACATTAGGTGAACTCCGTTATCAATGTGTATGTGTTCTTGATTTGAGGGTTGTCATTATGTTTCTTCTTCTTTGAAGTATGCACATGTGGTTGTTTCATGCTCTTTCATATGCAATTCTACAAACATCATAAAAGTAAAAGATATTTGTTAATTTTGGTAGTTGAAGAGATATAGATCAATTTTGATATCAGAGTGGTCTTCTCGCTGATGGGAATTACGAGTGTGAATGATTGAATGTGCAGAAATAAGGGAAATGGAGAAAAACAAAGATCTCTACAAGGACCTCCTTAGCATGACACACATGTAGGACATAATGTATGAAGATTATGAGGAGATGATGGCAAGAGACGAACAAGAAAAAGAAAGATTAGGGGACGATGCTCCATCTACCCCCTCGAGTGGACATTCATATTCATCATCATCTTTTCATCATTTAGATGAGGAGATGAATGAGATCCTTGAAGCAGAGAATGCTGAATTGAGGAGACTTATACGAGATGAGAAAGAGGAGAAGAAGAGATTGCAACTTCAATTTTGAGCCATGGAAGAGGTCTTGGGAGAATTGAAGTGAAATGAAGGCTTAGCGAAGCCATATTCACTTCTTTTAGAATTGATAGTTGAGGTAAATAATGTTGATCATTCATTAGTTTCATTTTCACATGATGTTATTTCTGTTGGAAATATGGAGCTACCCATTTCAGGAACTGGCATGAGACTCCTCACGAAGATGGGGAATAAAGGAGGAGGACTTTGTGTTAGTTTCCAAGGAATGACTAAGCCATTGGAGGTTGTACATAGACCTTGATTTGCAGGTTTGGGATACAATCAAGGAGAGTGGTCAAAGGTATCAAAAGCTTCCAAGGAATTTTCGAAGCCATTGAATAAAGAGGATGATTAGAGAACATCATAATCCTACCATGACAGTGCACATTGCAGAGGAAGAGCTAAGACAAGCTCTCATCGCCATGATTACACAAGAGACAACCAAGAGAAGTGTATACAATCTGAGTATTGTAGAGTTCATTTTGATTACAAGCATGTTATTCATGATGTGTAGAAATTGTGGCTTAGAAAACCATGTAGCTTTTGTGGTTTACATAAACATGTGATTACTGAGTGCTAGAAGAGAATGGCACCAAGAAAGAGGATGAGGCGTGAAAGGAATTCTCCACGTCAAGGAAAGAAGAAGGTTAACCAGGTATGTAGGAAGATGTTTTTTCTCAATCGCTGAAGTAGAGGTGGACATCAAAGAGCCCCATGTTGGAGGCTCCATCAAGAGCATTGTCTTAAGGACAAAGCGCCCGTGTAGAAACCAACTGGTGAAGGTGTCAAATAAGGAAATCCAACACATTGTTGGTGGTCCATTTTGTTGAGTAAGTGATGGTTTTACTATATATGGTAGCTTGTCATGGCTACACTTTTGTAAATAGTATTTTGCAATATAAATGTAAAAGTGATGATGTGTTTTCCATTGCTTGTTAAAAAAACAATGATGTTTTTTCACACTTTATTGATAGCTTGGGCATTGGTTTATTTTATGATGTAAACTTGACTAGAGAGTGTGTGATATAAACTCTTGGTAAGTATGAGAATTCTTGGTTCATGGTTGTTCATATAATTTGCAAAGATGTACTACATGTTTGGAGAGGGTGTAGGTGATGGTTCATCATTTATGGCTCTAAAGATGAAGGGTGAAGAAGAAGGAAGTGTGACATGCCAAGATTCTTGTCATCCAGACAATGTAACACAATAGTTTTAGATTATGTTAATGTTTTTGGAGGAACAAAAGCTCCTATTTGTGGAGGAATGATCCAAGTAGCCCTAGACATGCTCAAAATTTAGCAGTGCCTATGGAAAATCTCAAAAAATCAAAATCCTTAGATTAAACTTAAATGAGTACCAGATCATAGTGCTCGTCTCCCTGATTCCTACAATGTGAACGACATTCAAATCTAAGTTCGTATTCTCAAGTTATAGTTACTCAAAGTTTTGGTCAAACATGGTCAAGTGGCTGTCCTAACGAGGCAATAATTTTGCAGAGTCTTGATGCATTGAATCCAACCACTGGAACGAGAAAATTTGTTGCCTACTTAATTTTTCTAGTGACCTTTATTTTCCAGTGAAATATTTTTAACTATGGTGTTATAATATATATATATATATATATATATATATATATATATATATATATATATATATATATATATATATATATATATATATATATAACTTTTGGGTTGGTCGGGCACCAACCCCACCACCCCACCCAACGGTCCATCATAATATATATATATATATATATATATATATATATATATATATATATATATATATATATATATATATATATATATATATATATATATATATATATATATAGATATGATATATATATATATATATATATATATATCTATATATATATATATATATATATATATATCATATCTATATATATATATATATATATATATATATATATATATATATATATATATATATATATATATATATATATATATATATATCTATATCTATATATATATAAATTGAAACGGATCGAGGCCCACGGGAGGCCTGGGACCCTACCCACGACCCTCTACCCAACATAAATTTTTTTTACATATCTTTAAAATGGCACAATGACACCGAATGAGCTATAGCCAATGAGGTTCAAAGCTGACCAACCAAGTGGGCCAACCCACCACTCGGGTGAACCCAAGTGAAATACGCCATATCACATCACATTAAACAAAAAACGGTGATCAAATTATGTAATCGTGCCACCACATATATATAACCGCCCGTTAAAATTATACCATAACCACATACCATGTGTCGCTGATTATTCAAATGTCGAACGGTTATGTGTGAGTTTAAACAAAACCGCCACCAAATTGTATTAACATGCCACCAAAAATGGGTTTCGAACTTGTGACCGTGGATGGGGCCAATGCTCCAACTTTGGTGGTCTAACCAACATGTCGAGAAGGCTCTCATTGTTATGTCCGCCCAAAACACATTATATAAACCGACCTTAATCATTCGCTCAATGAAGGGATGCATCAAGCAGAACGAGTACGGGAACCCATAGCCATAACCATGTGGCATGGATTTTGAGACAGAGGAATATTTTACAGGAATATTCCAAGAGAATCTTTTTGATGTAATGAGGAATCTAAAAGATTCTCTGGGGGTGATTTTTCACACTGTCAGAAACATGTCAAATTTATACTCAAAAGGTCAAAAATTTGATAGGGAACATGACAGTGTGGTCCATTTCCCCCTCTGAGAAGTAGAGTTTCAGGTGTCCAACAACAAGGAATATTTGCAGAATCTTGTGGAATCTAAAAGATTCCCTTGGAGGTTTATTTTTGACAAAAGGCAGAATGAGGCCAGCTTGATAGTCAATTTTAAGAGAATTTCGCAAGGAGAACAATGGTGTGCTCAGAATTTCCATCCGAGCAACAGATTTTCCAGCCATCTCTAGGAAGGAATCTTTGGGGGAATCTTTGACATTCCCGAGGGTCCAAAATTTGACAGTGTCAGAAAGGGGCCAAGTTTATAGTCATTCAACACGATTCACACTACGAATTCAATGGTTATATCAATTTTAGTAGATGATCCTTTTATTTTTCGGGCATCCCCGAAAGTGGAGTTAAATAATGTAGTTATGCCATGTCTTTCTTTTGATTTGCTGAGATCATGTTTTTGTTATTGAGATCCTTGTTACCATTATGTTGATGGATACTTGTATGCCACTTCATGTGAGACTTCATTAGCTGGTCATGTTAAAGGAAGGTCCATTTGAGTGAGGATTCCATGAGGAGAACATCTCATGGAGAGACATGCCACTTTAGTTGAGGGGAATTTATCCTTGTAAGAGGGAATTTAATGAAGTGACCTCACCACTCTTGACACCAGGCCCAAAGACATAACCCACACTTCAAGAAATTAATTATTAATTTGTATGTGTTCTTGATTTTATGGTTGTCAATATGTTTCTTCTTCTTTGAAGTCTGCACATGTGGTTGTTTCATTCTATTTCATATGAAATTCTGCTAACATCACAAAAGTAAAATATTTTGGTTAATTCTGGTAGCTAAAAAGATTCAGATCAATATCCCTATGAAAGATGCACACAATAATCTGAAAGGTGATCTAGTGGGGAAGTTGAACGTTGACCTTATCAACACTGAATGTAATGATATTTTAGTCAAAGGGATCCACCCTATCGTCATAGACAACAAGCCTTTGCATTACTGAAGGTAACTCTTCAAAACTTCAAAAGAAGACATCACACAAAGAGCTTGGGTTAAGTCCTAAAAAATATTGTAATGTTGGAAAGCCCACTTAGATGGGTTGTGTGAAGTCATGTGAACAGAAACCTTAGGTGGGTTATAGACTAGCTCCACATTATTATTTAGCATGAGAGGTCCAATGGAACTATCTAGGGTTGGCTTGTGGTAGGAGTATCATATTCTCTAGCTCATGTTTTCATAATGACTTGATCTTAGCACATAATGATGGGTATGTTGGTAATAGAATGAAAATAGGGACCTCCATGTCCCCCTTGAGGATGTAGAGGGACCTGAGAAACCATTTGTTGTTGTGGATGTGCAAGGAACATATGAGTAAAAAAACAAGTTTTTAGGTAGTGGGTGGTGGTGCAAGAATCCTATGAAATTCATCCATCTAAGTACACTCATGAGTTAGATGCTCACCATGAAAAATGTTGCAAGGGGACTTGAACTTAGGATGTTTTTCAGATGTTCCCCCTCCCTATTTAGATTGGTTTGGTCCACTCTCATGAGCAGGTTGATTATTTTGTTTGTTTTTCTTATTATTTTTTGCACCAAGTTTCTAAGTGTTATTAGGGGTTTTGCAGTTCACCATGAGAAAATTAATGGTTTTCTCAGAATATAGTTCTCCTTTAGCATTAGACACACTCTCTAGGGCTTTTCTTTTCATGATCAATTTCCAACATTCGACAGCAAGTTGACTTACAGAGTTAGAGATGGAACCAATAACACCATCAGTGTGTGGTAGTGGGGTAGGTTTAGGTGGGTATATCAAAGGGTGAGGGTAATTCATAATTACTTCATAAAGTGTGCTCGATTGAGAATAAATGAAATCTAGTGATTGGCTCGCTAAAATAGCTCGTTCCTTAGTAACAACATTGAACATAGGTACGCCCTTGGATATGGGAGGTAGCAATGATTAAATGAAACATTTAAGAAGAATTTAATTAGAGATATTGGTTCACACTAACCTCTCATGATGTCTTCGCTCATGAATATTATCAGAAATCAGAAGTGCTTTCTTGTTTAAAGTTACCTAGTATAATTCCTTTTTCGATTGCATCAACATGTGAGGTTACACAGAAGTTACAACTTTATAGTTGCTTGAATTCCCTCTTCCAAGTGAGAATGTAGCTCCATTGATATGCTACTCATATTTTCATCCAAGTTTTTCAATCAAAAAACCCTACCAACCCCTTCAAAGCTCTTTTTCTTAGATTTGATTTATTTTTTACCCTCTTTGTGGAGTCTAGATCTGTTGTCGATATGATCCCTATTGGTTTGTCCAATTTAATTTGTGTATTCTTCTCTTGAAAATGTTTTATTACTTCATCAAATGGTTTTCAATTCTTCATCTTCTCTCTAATTTGATTTTGGTTTTGTGGATCTATTGTCACTAGTATTATGAACTGTTAAACATTCTTAATGTTACATAACTTATTATAATAAAGAGATTTCCATATTTGGTATGCAGTTGGAGAAGTGTGCCCTAAGTGATAAAAATTGTTGCAATTTGTTTGGGATCATCAACTAGTGTATTGCTAGGAATATGCCTAACTACCATGTCTTTAAAAAACCAATACAAACACCTTCAATGATACAACATGTCAAAGTGATCTCTTCAGAATAGATGATATTGCATCACTATGACATAGATGCAAATTCAACCTAATAATATAACACTTCAACATAAAGTAAAATGCACTTCAATTCACACAAACACACTCAAAATTGTCTCAAATATACATATCTAACAAAATGGCACAATGTGTTCAATATATAGAATGACACCTCATGCCTAAACATGGAAGTATGGCATGCAGTGATCTATATAAAAAATTATTCTAATATTCGAACAACATCTCTTGCCCAAACATGATTATCTGGCATATGATGTTGTATATAAAAAATGGGTCTCCTGACCACTTACACCATCACGACCATCATTTGCATCTGTGAAGTCGACCTTTCTCCTTTTACTAGAAGGAGCTCATATTTTAGCTTTCCAAACTTGCTTCTTCTCTACAGGGACTATACAAAGAAACAACATTCTCATTCGATTTTTCCATAATAAATTAGACACTTATAAAATAATACTTTATAATTCAAGCCCATAAAACTCACCAAATATGTCTAATCAATCATGTGGGTGTTTTCCTCCTCCACATCCCCAACCTCTCTACTATACCATTCTTCAATAGTTACAAGAGTTCAAGCATAGAATTTAAACAAAAAATTACTAGAATCACTTCAATTGATCATAAATAAAAAAAACCATCAATTAATGATGTGATTGTTAATGTCTCGCCCAATGACGAAGATTCACTAATGGGTGGAGTAGTTAGCTATACAACCTACTCATAGGAAACATCTATTCTTCCATCTACTAAACTTCCATTGTGGGCTAATGGTTGGGGTACTACATGGGGGCTATCTCGAGAAACCACTTGAGAAAGAAAAATGGTAGTCAAAATGGTTGTGAGGGGTGGGGAGGGGGCTATTGAATGGCCTATGGATGCAACCTTTATGGCTGTATGGGATGGAAAATGTGGTGGAGGAAGGTGTTGATCAACACCCATGGGTTATATTGATGATGGAAGTTCCCTAGTGAGGTATGTGACATATCAAACATTGGGGAAATGTGACAATAATGATGGAAAAATGATGGGAAAACAATGAATGATGGTGAATAATATGTAGGGGTAAGAGTGGAAAATTGAGAAAATGAAGGAACTCGCATACACATTTATAATATTTCAATTAGTAAGAAGAATAAAAGGCTAGGAGAGATAAAATATTTTGACGAGGAGAAACAAAAAAAATCAACTAGCACATACCCTCCATGCTAAGCCAAAAAATAGGTGGGTGAAAATAAACTTTGAAATGAGACTAAATAGACCATGGGAGAAAATAATTGGTCATACTTGTTGTTATCAGAGAACTCTTGCACCATAAAGAACAATAATGCGGTTGAGGAAGTAGTATTTCTTGCTAGGAGACCACCTCTCTCATGTCATTTGAGACCATGAAACCAAATTTCTCCTATTCATTGTTTGAGGTCACATTTTGACATTCTTCATGTCATAAGAATAGGTCCATTCAACAGCCAGGGATACTCAATATTACAAACCATGGATGAGCATGACCTCCACCTAAGACCAACAATTAACCTAGTGCCTTGAAATGAAAGTGTTGCATGTGATCTCCAAAACCTTCTCATAGTAAGGGTGGCTGGTGATAAATAATACTAGTGGGACATAAATTCATGTTCCATCTATTAATGCATGATGGGGTGGCAGCATTATGCCCCTCCCCACTAGTCCTCAGAAAATGACCCATGTAGGGAACTTCAATGTCAACCTTAATTTTACATCATATTTACATATAGAGATAAAGTAATTTATTGTGAAAAATCTCAAATTTCCTCTGTAATTAACTCCTTTTTTGAGTATGAGGGAGATGTGTAATTCCTCCATGACTCAATATGGAGCTAGCATGTGTAATATTACACCCTACTATGAAGAAAATGTGTGTAATTCATTCCATACTAAACACGGAGTTGACATGTAATATTTAAAAAAGAAATATTAATAAAAGAAAAGTGTTAGCCATAAATAAAATATTTCCATGTCCATAGTAACATAATTTTATATCAACTTTATATAGAGAGTTAAACTAACTGAAAATCAATAATTTCATATATTTCCACTTTTAACTATGAGAGACTTTTCTTTATTGTTTAAAAACATTTTAATATCTACATTAATAAAAATATGTAAATACCTATGTTATTTAATATATTTCAATACAAATTTGACACACACACACACATATATATATATTTCAAAATTGACTATCAATAAAATATTTTAATATTTGTTTTAAATAAAATAATTTAATATCATTTATATATCTATATAGAGAAAGAAAAATATTATATTATAGATATATAAACAATTTATTTAATTATTAATATATAAAATTTAAAAGATTTTAAATAAAATATTCAATATCAAACCCATAACAAATATATTGCCTCTTTATAAAGAAAATTTATAACATTATGTAACATTTTTTAACCTCACTTGCATTCTTCCAACTGGATACCCCTGAATCTAAATAGAAAAACTTAAAGAGAATGAAATATTCAGAGTGATTTAAAAAACACAAAATTAAACAGGGAAACATTTCAAAAAATCTGTCATGAAAGTGGCTAAGGCATGTATGTAACATTTTTTAAGCTCACTTGCATTCTTCCAACTGGATACCCCTGAATCTAAATAGAAAAACTTAAAGAGAATGAAATATTCAGAGTGATTTAAAAAACACAAAATTAAACAGGGAAACATTTCAAAAAATCTGTCATGAAAGTGGCTAAGGCATGTCATATAGCAAGTATTATTAGCTCCAAAGCAAACATAAACAATAATAGAGTCTATATCCATAGCTGCAACATTACATATAAGTAGTGTGTTCACAGCATCTGAGGCACCCAAACATTCTTATTATTCAATCAAGTAGTTACAAGATGCATCATCAACATCCCTCCAAATCTATTGCCACATTAGCTGAAAATGACAATAACACATCCATAAAGTAAAAGATGACCGGCTAGATAAAATACTGGATATTAAATCTTGAATTCTTGATGTGAGAGGTGTTGTATGCTTTTGTTGAGAGAGATGTTTAATAAAATGATATTTAAAATAATAAATTGGTAATAATAATAAAAAAATATTTTATATAAATAAAATAGTTTAGTTTTTAATTTTATATTATATTTATTTTATATTTAATAGAAATAAGATTTATGTAGAAATAACATAATTTAAAATATTAAAAAAATATTTTCTTTTTATATGAAATAGATATGAAATTTTTTTATTAACCTATAGCATGTAAAAATAATATATATATATTTATATATATATAACTCATTTTAGGTCTTATTGGTATGTCTTATTGTTAGGGAATTGGTACACGGAACCTGCTCCCTTTCCCCATTTCGAACATAGCGATCATAAGCAGGTACCACTGGTTGAGGATGCACCTAGTTAGTAAGATAACGTAGGATCTAACCTCATGGGGGGTGGTTGTGGCCTATGATAAGATGATGAGACCTGATAAAAGATCTATTCATCTTAGAGCTAGTGTGTTCGAGGCATGGTGTGATCCCATTGTGACTTTGATGGATTAGATGGTCTTGGTTGTGGCTCCTCAAGCAAAAATTAAGGCCTAGAGGATCACACACAACTTCACAAATAGAAAAAACATGTAAGATTACCTTACGGAGTGTCCCTCACGATAGTACTACTGTGGAGTCACGGTTTCTAGGCATAATCCTTTAGGCCCACCTCTAGACTTGGTGTGTGGTATATTGTATTTGTCGCCTCTGTCATTTATGCTAAGTGGCTCCAGGTTTTTGATACATGGCTACCATACCTATTATCTTCATTATGTCAATTCTAACGGTTTGCTCGTAATCTCGATTGCATTGGCATACTCAAAACTAGAGAGTCTCCATAATTTCCCCCCTTTGGCTCAATAATATTCATCCAGCTAGGTTGAAATGGTGGAGCTTTAGTTGGTCACCCAAACATACTATGAAAATTTGGCTCAGTTAGTCTGTAACACCCCTCCCTTGTATGTAAAACTTTGCTAACCTAAGCTGAGAAAAGCTATGTATGATGTGTAACAAGAAAAGTAAATACGTTATGAAATAAATGAAATAATTAATCACTTGGAAAAGCGAGACACCAAGAGATGATATTCTTTCCAAATCCCATTGGTGAATGGGAAGGGATAATTCTTTCATGATAAAGCTTCTAGATTCCATTCTAGATAATTTGGATGGATTGGTGATAAATATCCATTGAGAAAAACATAAAACCTTTTTGGGAGAGAAAGGCAAGCTTTTATGAGGAAAAGCCTCGTGGGAGGGAAAGGCAAGCTTTTCTGAGAAAAGCGTAGGCAAATGGATAAAAAATATCCATACAAGTAGGGCACCGATAATGGAAACAATATCATGAAAGAGGGTATTAAATATGCATTACAGAGATCAACAAGGGGTAGTTGATCCATGGCAAGAGCTCTCGACTCAGGGGTGAAGTGGAAGGGTCAGTTCTAGGTTCGGAGGTGGTGCTCTATTTTCCAAGTGGTGTTCTCTCTTCTAGTCTAGCTGGATTCATTTGCATGGGAAATACTGTATGTTTCATCCTTACATTTTATGTTGTGGAATTGTTCAGCTCAAATGTATAGATGTTTGTGTTATATGTGTTTATGAGAGTGATTGAATTCTTATGTATGTGACTCTTATTGCATCCAACTGTAGAGTTAGTGGTGGAAGCATCGTAGGCAGTTGCTAATACTTAGGTCAAAGAGCTACCTGACACATGTTACTCATGGTAGAATCTGCATGTGACCACCGTATGTATGAGTAGAATTTCTTGTACTAAATTTTTTTATGATATGACCATATACGGATCAGTGGGATATCTATTGAATCTATATTTGATCACCATTAAATTAAGTAAAGGAACATATCTAACCTTATGTGATATCTATGTTTTAAGTTGGCAAAATATTTATGGGCAGGACGTTGGTGCATTCAAAATACTTATGGTGTAATGCTTCAAATTTTATAGTCTATGATACATGTTAACTATGCCATACAGTATGCGTCATCATAATTGTATCCAATGAGGCTAGTTTAGCTATTTCTGCATGTTTCATAAGAGTTATGCCAGTAACACTTTTGACTATGCTTGTAGGACTATGATTATGATTCATAGCAATTCTAGCTATAGTAAATGCAAGATAATGTTCAATTAATGCTTGTGTGGAATCATCAAAGGAACTTATTAGTTGCATGCCATGATTAATTCTTTTTTCAAAATTGTAATTTATGCTTAAGGGTTGATTGGACATATATATCTTATAAATGAATCTAAAAGTCTACATCATGGATCCTGTAAAGCATAGAAGGAGTATGTAGTATTTTGCCTAGGGAGTATGGTTCATCGCTTTTGATGTTGTTCAATTGTTAAGAATATGAGTATAGTTGCATGAATAATAATTGTTTCTATAATTAAGGAATAATTATACTTGTGACGATGGTTGAATCTTAACTTTAACTAAAGAAAATTTAAGGAATGAGGGCCTAGTAGGTAATTCTCAAATTAGGCTCAAGGGGTATGTTACGAATGGTGCAAGAGCATAAGTTCAAATACTGCATCCTATGGGCCAATCCACCTCTATAAGATATAGATGAGTTGTTAGGTTTTCACTGCAATGAGTTCTAGAGTAGTGTCTTGAGGCATTATAATTCATAAGGTTTGAAGCTAAATCTGAAAATGAACTATTGGAGGAGATTTTATGTGAAATTGAAGGTAACTTCGAACTGAGGTTGTAAAAGTTATGCATTTTAAAAATTAGTTTGATACATCTATGACGGTTATATATCATGACTAAAGTGGTAATCTTGCATGTTGTAAACAATATTTTTATGGAGGAGGCGGTGGTCTCCTGGACATTCGACCTAACACTGTTCTTTAATCGAGTGTTGAAATGGCCATTAGATTGGTCAATAATTTTCAATAGACAAATTCCATGAATGTCAGGTACAATGATTATGGCTCTGAGATGTAAAATCCTATCCGTAGGTAGTTGAGCTTCAACTGATATAGAACCTCAGAGTGGAAGGCATGGGATTATCCTCTTCAGGCAACTCCCTTACCATTATGACTGGTAATTATTAAGTGGATTATGAATGTGTATATTTCAGTTTTACACATAATAATTAAAATAACCAAATCAACATTTAATAAATATTAGTTTCTAGTGTTGATTTGAACAATGAAAATTACGATGTACACAAAGTGACGGAGAAACACACTGTCCTCTACTATCAATCACAATTCAGGGTCTGTCATAAATTAATAAGTCTGTCTGGTGGGAAACAACGCTGTTACCCACCCCTCTGTGGATTTTGGAGCAGGAAGTCATGCATGAGGTGTATATATTGACAAATATATATATATATATATATATATATATATATATATATATATAACTGATAATCAATAACTATATTTGTTATCTATTATTCTCGATAAAACGATAATCCATTGTTATAGAGAGATAAAGGTTGTGTTCACTCTAATTCATAATAAGTAGTATATACGCCTACTTATTCCACTAAAAATAAAGGCATACTTGGTTGGAGGTGAAGGGTGGGTCGCGTAATAAAGATCACTATTGCAATCTATCAATGACATCAAAGTACGTTCTATCTTATTTCATGTAGATAAGGATAGTTATCTGAACAAACCAAACAAGAGATGAAGGATTCAGTAAATTTTTTATTTTAAGTTATCGAAAATATTCCCACTCGAATCTCATGTTCCATGACCTCCTCCGAGGAAAATATAATGCAGTAAATGAATCACCAAAATGATCAAGGTGCAATGCGCCATGTCAGGAAGGAGGTTTTTCTTGAGCGTTGATGGCCGACAGAAGGCATCAACATAAATTCACGTACGGACTAAGCCATGAGTTCTCGTTTCTCTGCGAGCTACCAAATGGAGCCTTCCACGCATTCATTTCAACATTCCATTGTGGATGTGGATGATGTAGTATTGGAGAAAGAGGACTCGATGGTAGTTTTTAAATTGCAACGGTAAAGACTGCCAGGAAATTTGGTTCAGAAATCTACGATGTTATGATATGGGTAGGTGAAGTGACTGTACCTGCATAGACTGATATTAAAAGAACCATTATTATTCACTCGACTTGTGACACGGCAGGGAAAGTGAAGCAAACACACTTTTGAGCTCTTCCCTTGTGACTTAATGTTTATATTGGGAATTGAGTACAAGCGCGACTGTCATGTTTGAAGTGTCATGCGTAGATAGGAAAGTTTTAGAAAGGGTGTATGTGATTGGGAGTTTTAAAGCATAAAAACACCTTCCCAAATTAAATATTGTAGAAAATATCTATGTGGACAACTTTTTCCTCTTCAAGTTACACAGCTGTCCTTTATATTGGACTTATCCGCCGATCAGAAGGCACTCGAAAGCTAGGTGAATTGGACACAAAAGCATTTGGCTAATAGTTACCCTCATGATCTCGTCCATAAAAGCATAAAATTGGATAGTGTTTATCCCTACATACACGTGTCTCTGTCACCATCGTAAACATCTCGTTAATCTCATCATCAACATGCAAGGATCATCTAGATCAAATTATAGTTCGTTGAGGTCTATGGGTGGCTCATATAATAAGATTTTTGGATTTGATACCCACTACTCCTCCTCGGTGTTATTAGCTCACTAAGAATGGCAGGGGCGTGCCCGAAAATTTCACCTCATAGAGTAAAGCACAAACATTCATGACCATCAGAAAATTTCATGAAAACCAGAGAGGAAATCGTCGGCCAATCAATCAAATTATTTATCAAGCTTGTGCTCATATTCATTGATTATCTTGAAGATGGAAGTGGATAATGTATCATGAATTAACCAACATTATTGTATGCTTTGGAGTCATTATATGGAATAAGTTGTCACTCATACACAGAAGTGTGGACGTAGGTGTGAATGAAATCGAGATCCAACCCCACGGAGAGGGTGAGAAAGGTTGGGCCATTTCGATAGCCTGAGATTGTAAGAGGTTATCCTGTCAAAGAAACCCTCTTTTCAAAAAAAGTTGTTTTACTTATGTAGAGACATTGGTGAAATTTGTGTTGTAAAGCATAGTGCCAGCAAAGGGATTAGATTTTAATGAGAATTGCCCATTAAAAATAGTAAGACTCTTTAAGGGAATATTCATGATCAGTTTCATAGTTGCATGTTTTATTATGCACACTATTCCAAGCAATCATAGTTTGATGGATATATATATGCCACCTTTAATGGAAAATATCTATTAATAGCTTTTTCTATGAGGATGGTGTTGCACATGTTTTATTTTATTAATGTGTAATCATGTCGACATATTTACCACAATTTGTGTAATTACAATTTTCTTGATGATATGGATATTATTTTGAATTATTGTTCATAATTATGTTTAAACAGACAATACAATATTAAATGGCATGAAGAAACTTTGTGTGAAAACAATCTACATGTAAGTGTGTGTATCAGTTATCTAAGTTATTTTGTTTAATGCATAAAACATAGGAATGTGAATATTTACCTTCTGAAGGGAAAAATTTAACATATAATTGAAAGAAATACTCGTGAAGTGATTACATGTATATTCTTACATATATATATTGATTTCATGTAATGCTCATTTCTGTGGTTACAATGAGCTGCCTTGGTATTTTTACATGCATGGAACTATGTTGGAGTGAAGAGTAATACAAAAATATAACTAAAAATTAACATGTTGATTAATGTTAATAAGTATAATGGTTGACTATTAATTAGTTATTTTTATTGTGTCCACTCATAGATGTGGAGATTAAAAATTATACTTATTATATATTTTGAAAGTTTTCAAAACTCAAGTTATTGTTGAATTCTCTTATGAGGACACACAAACTTTATATCATGATTCAAAACTGATACTTGCATATTTTTAAATATGCATAGTAGAGCTGGATAGATAAACAAATTGGTAATAATTTTAAAGTATGGTTATGGCCTTGAAAATGGGATGCTATACCCATCGTATTAATGGGATATTAAATTTTGATAATAGGTAATGCATCTGTAAGATGAATACATACATATATATAAAATATATACATTGAGGAAGGAGAAGATGGAAGTAGTAAATGTATCCATATAATAGGAGTAGAACATATAACGAGCTATAGGAGAAATCGTGGTAATATCAAGTATTTCCTTTCCATAGATCATGGGCAGCATGATGTAAAATAAAAAGTAAAATTATATAAAAGGAAATTATATACCTCATCACGTACCCAGGACATACTATCGACATTAACAAAAATTCATGGTTAATTAAGCATGTTCCACCCATGAATATATTCTAAGGTGTTATGTAAGGATATCTATTCATAAAAGTTCCCATGGAATATTGTTAAGCTCATGAAGGACAGGTCATAGTATAAGACTATGTAATTGTACAAATTGTCATTCAATTTAATCTTTTGATTTAGTGCATCCATATGTAATGATCCAATCCATTTTGGAATGAATTTTTCCATTGGGAAAAGTACTATTAAAGGGAACTTAACCTTAACAAGTAACATATGTGTAGTTGAACCTATAGTTTCTTGAGTGAAACCATACCTAAACAATAGTAATTAATAAGAAGCACAAATTTTATGTTCATATCGAGACCAAACTAGGGTCTAATTGTGAAGAGGAGGCACACCTATACAACTTAATATATGTAGGAAGACATCATACATTAATAATTGTATCACATTCATAAGAAAGTCCATGGAACTAACACCAAAGGTGCATCTAGTGTAAACAATTAGTGGGAGTATAAAAGTGACTCCTGGTGTTTCTTGATTGATAGTAGTAAGGAAATATTAAATAAAACTCAAAATTCCAAGGGTGTAAATATCTCACAAATAGCAAGAAAAAGATTATACCAGTAGAATGATTGTAGAGGTTACAAATATACTTCTTGTGGGAAGGATAATATAACAAAAGGGTCTGTGTGTTTCTACTACATATAAATAAAGCGTACATGCTTCATGAAGTGACAAACAAATGATATATGGTGGTCCCTGATGCATCTGAAATAAAATTAGAAAAATCCAGAGCAGCTTGATTATACACTAGATTCAGAACATGATTCTGAATTAATAAACAAAGTTTGGTAAACCAAAAGGTTTCGCATAATTACAACTTATGATGATCTAAGGATCTTATGTTAGTAGTAAAATAGCATAGGCATCAAGTAACATAAGAGAAAGGATAACAAGCTATGGAACATATCATTGTTAAATTAAAATGATGACTTCACTACATTGATGGTTAAGTGATACTAGTGATCGAGATTGTGTATACAATTGGTTTGATAAAATTCTATCCAACAATCTATTCAAATATACAAATTGAAATACATATTTTGTATCACCCCTTCCTACCAATCAATATTGGGGAATTTTCCTGACATATTGCATTGATAATGGTGTTTGGTTTGGATATGACATCATAAGAATGATTGCATAAACCACACAGGAATTCATGTTAATGAATTTGATAACTAAATTCTTTCTTTCTGGGGTGACTTAATGTTAAAAGAAGGTGTTAACATGTAAATACCTTAGGATCACACCCTGATACATGTAGTGCCTAAAAACTTAAAGGGTGTGGAATAAAAAAAATTAAAATTTTCATTTATAACTCATGGAGGGGAAATGAGTTTTATTGATGGCCAACAAGATGTTGGAAGAGGGGTAAAAAGAGCATATGACATGATGAGTTAAGTATGGAGTACTTGTAACTACCAAATGATCATTTTCTCTGTTAAATATAAAGTTAAGCATCATAGTCAATAGTCCACTTTATGATTAAGTGGAAGTCATATTCCGTTGTGGTTAAAACCTTGTCGAGGTGAGAAATTTAATCCCAAAACTCAAATTTATGGGTATGATAAAGTTGTGATATGCATTATTACTTTTATGATACTATTTTTATGACATTGTACTGCAACCACATGACACAAGAAAATGATTTGGTAAATAAAAGCACTGGAATACCTTGACATAAAAAATTTCATCACTGTAGAAGTTGAAGAGGTTCATGAAATTCCTTATTCTCCTATCGATAAAGTAAGCACCATTTGTTAAACTTACCTAAAGGTAATATAAATAAATGAAGGATTTTTTTTGGCATAATAATCACATGGTTAGAAACATGTGGATAAAATATATGTCATGCAGGTGATTCTATGGACATCGTTGGTGTATAAGTTGCATAGATAGTATTGTGTACAAGTGCTACATATGCTACCTGTGCGTACATGTGATTATGAGTGTGATCTATGTGGATTACAGGTGATCTATGATTGAAAGGTACATATGATTTTGATGGTTATGTTGAGATAACTTGATATGATATTAGTCCAATGTGCTAGTTTTACTAGTTGTACGCAATAAAACTACAAGGAGCAAGTGTTTGGCAAGAACCCAAAGGCTTGGAAGAATGTAGGGTAAGAACATGCATTTCTTCAACCCCAATAAATGGCAGGAAATATAATCCGTAGTAGTTCAATTAGTATTATTGTATATCAAATTATGATATTAACTGTGGTAAACATAGTTGAGTTTTTTCATATCAAATATCTCACAAAATTGATTGAAACAAATGTTATAGGTATCGATGGAAGGATATGTGCTCGTTGTAACCGATATATATTGGAATATTTGCTTCAGATGGAAAGGCCATGCGAGTCTATCAATTCGGGGAAAACTGCCTATGAATGAGGAAATAATATTGTAAAGATGTTGTAATACAATGAGGACATTGTAAACTTAAGGGGGGGAGTATGTAACACCCCTCCTTTGTATGTAAATCTTTGTTAGCCTAAGCTAAGAAAATCTAGGTCTCATGTGTAACAAGAAAGTTAAATATGTTATGAAATAAATAAAATAATTAATCACTTGGAAAAGCGATATAGCAAGAGATGAGATTCTTGCCCAATCCCATTAGTGAAGGGGACGAGATACTTATATCATGATAAAGCTTCCAGATTCAATTGTGGATAAGATGGATGGATTGGAGATAAATATCCATTGAGACAAATGTAAAATATTTGATAGAGAGAAAGGCGAGATTTTATGATGAAGCAACTTGCGGGAGAGAAAGGCGAGATTTTTTGATAAATTCCTAAGAAAATGGCTAAAAAATATCCATAAAAGTGGGATGATGCCAATGTAAACCATATCATGAAAGAGAGTATTAAATACCCGTTGCAGAGATCAACAGGGGGTAGTTGATCCATTGCAAGAACTCTCTGCTTAGGGGTGAACTGGAAGAGTTAGTTCTAGGTTGTGTGGTGGTGCTTTGTTTTCCAAATGGTCTTCTCTGTTCTAATCTAGTTGGATTCACTTGCATGGGAAATACTGTATGTTTACTCCTTAAGTTTTATATTGTGGAATCTTTCAGCTCATATGTATAGACATTTCTGTTATATGTGTTTATGAGAATGATTGAATTCTTATGTATGTGACTCTTATTGCATCCAAGTGTAGAGTTAATGGTGGAAGCATAGTAGGTAGTTTCTAATACTTGGGTCAAAGAGTTATTTGACATGTGTTACTCATGGTAGAATATGCATGTGACCACCATGCATAAGTATAATTTACGGTACTAACTTTCTTTATGAGATCATTATATACAGATTTGTTGGATATGTATTGAATTTAGATTTCATCACAATTAAATTTAGTAAAGGAACATATCTAACCTTATATGATATATCTATTTTATGTTGGCGAGTATTTATGCCTGGGACATTGGTGCATGTGGATGGAATAATGCTTCAAATTGTATAGTCTATGGTACAGGTTAGCTATGCCATACATTATGCTTCATCAGAATTGTATCCAATGGGGCTAGTTTAGCTATTTCTACATGTTGCATAATAGTTATGTCAATAACAATTTTGACTATGCCTATAGGAATATAATTATTATTCATGGCCATTCTAGCTACGATAGACGCAAGATAATCTTCCATTAATTCTTGTGTGGAGTCATCAAAAGGAATTTATTGGTTGCATGGCATGATTAATTATTTTCTCTGAATTTCAATCTATGTTTAAGGGTTGATCGGGCATATAAGTCTTATAAATGAATCTAAAAGTCCACATCATGGATCCTATAAAGCATAGAAGGAGTATGTAGTATTGTGCCTAGGGAGTGTGGTTCATTACTTTCGATGTTGTTCAATGGTTAAGAATATGAGTATAGTTGCATGTTTAATAATTGTTCATATAATGACGAAATAATTATACTTGTGACGAAGTGTGAATCTTGCCTTTAACAAAATAAAATTTAAGGAATGAGGCCCTAACAGGTAATTATCAGATTAGTCTCAAGGAGTATGTTACATAGTTGATGATTTTAATTTCTTCATGGTATTTTGACTTCCCCTATACAAGGATCCTGTGGTTTCTACTTTGCAATTAGAAGGGTAGTTTTTCTTTACTGGTTATTGGCAGCTCTTAATTGGAAAGCATCCCAACATAGCCAACTTTTCTTCTTTTGTGGATACTATTCATAGATTTACTTATTCAAGAGGTATTTTCAAGGTTTCCCACCTCTATTTTTCTTTGGGCCCACTTTTTTCTCTACTTGTTGGAGCAGTATCTCAATGGCTACTAGTTTGTTGGCTGAGGTGCAAGATGGTGGTCCAACAATGGCTCTCTACGATTGTAGTCTAAGTGAGGCTGCGAAGGTTTTTAGCAGTTGTAGCTTGATCATGTCAGCATTAGTTCTTCGTGGTAGCTAGACTTGGTAGTTGTGGCATGATTCAAATATTTTACAGGTCTCTAGATATCCTAATTCTTTGTTTTAATTGTCATGGTTAAGGAACTTTTATTTTGCTTAAATTATAATTTCTCTGGAAAGAAGAGTTATCATATCCATGCTCTCTTGTACACTCATTCTCTTTGGAGAAACTTTTTGTTTTTGTTTGTCAATATGTTGAAATGGTATACTTTAACTTCAAGACACTAAATTTGTGTTACTGTTATGCTTTCCCGGTAGGAAGACCAATAACAAAAATCTCCATGACTTGTAAAAATTCACTTCAGTAATAGAAACATGAGCTTCTCACCCACAAAAAAATAAAATATGCGACATTTCAAAAAATATTTATAACAAAAATAATTTTGTAAAGAGAGAGTCTTATGGACATATGTTTCTAATTGCAATGGTAATTGGGATATATGTTTTTCTTGGCTGGTTATTGGTAGCTCCAAACTGGAAAGCATCCAAACATAGAAAAATTTTCTTCTATTGTGGATACTATTCATAGATTTACATGTTCAAGACGTATTTTCTAGGTTTGTCGCCTCTATTTTTCTTTGGGCCCACTTATTTCTCTTCTAGTTGCAGTAGTATCTCAATGGCTACTACTTTGTTGGCTTAGGTGCAAGTTGGTGGTCTAATAATGGCTCTCTATGATTGTAGTCTAAATGAGGTTGCAAAGTTTTTTAGCAATTTCATCTTGATCGTGGTAGCATTAGTTATTCATGGTAGCTAGACTTGGTAGTTGTGGCATGCTTCAAAGATTTTCCAGGTCTCTATATATCCCAATTCTCTATTTTAATTGTCATGGTTAAGGAAATTTTATCTTTCTTAAATTGTAATCACTCTAGAAAACAGAGCTATCATTTGTATGCTCTCATATACACTCATGCTCTTTGGAGAAATTCTTTGTTTTTGTTTGTCAATATGTTGAAAAGGGATAGTTTAACTTCAAGACACTAAATTTGTGTTACTGCTATGCTTTCCTGGTAGGAAGACTAATAACAAAAATCTCCATGACTTGTAGAAATCCACTTCAGTAATAGAAAGATGAGCTTCTCACACATAGAAAAATAAAATATGTAACATTTCAAAATATATTTATAACAAAAATAATGAGGTAAAGGGAGAGTCATGGATATAAGTTTCTACTTCCAATGGTAATTCGGGCATATGTTAACATTTTTATGTGTATAATGTGAATCATAAATAAAATATTTCAATGATATATATATATATATATATATATATATATATATATATATATATATATATATATATATATATATATATATATATATATATATATATATATAAGATAGATTTGTAATTCATTGATTTTTTATTATGCGACTCACATATAAAATTTTAAATACCTATAAAAAAATTAATTATAGAGAGAGAGAGAGAGAGAGAGTCCCATGGAGATATGTTTTCTACGTATAAATATGTTTGGGTCATATATTGATATTTTAATGTGTAAAATATGAATCATCAAAAAATATATATTTCAATTTTAGCTATGTACATAGTATATGAAACTATATATATATATATATATATATATATATATATATATATAGATAGATAGATAGAGAGAGAGAGAGAGAGAGAGTCTAAAAAAATAGAGGAGGTCATCACACCACAAAGTCAGGTTGTTGCCACACCAATGGATACACCACAAATTCTGATTTTCACCACACTATCTGCACCACTAACATCCTATCCCATCCATATGTTGACCCCTCTTGAGTGACTCTAGTAGCCCTAAATAGATAGACATAATTATTTTTTACAATTAGTAAAAATCTATTAGAATAGTTTTTTATATTTTAACGTGATTTTGTTCACACATTTTTTATTTATTTATTTGTTTTAAATTGCATTTGTTAGGAAAATAAAAGAGCCAACAATGATTCAGTTTTATTTTACCTAGTGATGACACTGATGTCTCCTGTGGGCTTCTAGAGTCATGATCATTATCTATGGTTGTTATAGAAGATAGAAGGAAGATGGAAAAAATGTGAATGCAAAACACTAATACCAACTTTGAAGCCACTCATCTCGACAAAAAGAACAAAAAATATATAGAAAGATTGAAATGAGATGAGGTGAACAAGAGGAGTGGGGGTGAAAGTATAAATAAGATAGAGGCAAGAAGCAAATATGATAATATTTCACGAGTCCAAATATACTAATTTCTAAGGAAAATATGACCAAATCACATCACATAAAGTTAAAAATGGTTGCCTAGAAGAAATATTAGATATTAAAACCTTGAATTCTTGTTGTGAGAGGTGTTCTATAGTTCACTATAGTTCAGTATGAGGAAAAAATTATATTTAAAATTAATAAAATAATATTTAAAATAAAAAATTAGTAATAGTAAAAAAAGGAGTGTCATACATATATAAATTACTTCAAATTACTTTCTAATTTTACATCCACTCTATATAGAGATAAAGTAATTGAAAGTAAAGAAACAAATTACTTTTTAATATGAAAGATATATGCAATTCCTTGTTCACACATGCCATGTAAAAATAATATAATTCATATTACATAATATGTAATTCATTCTATGTTTAGTTAGTATATAATAGTTAAAAGAAAAATGCATTAATAAAGTTTTTTTTTTTTAGCTATAAATAAATATTTCAATATCTATACTAAATAACATTGTTTTATATCAAGAAAAACAAACTAATTTCATTTTTCATCAAGAAAGTATAATGATACAAACTATTTTTCATTTTTCATTTTTTCATTGTTTTATATCATTATACTTTCTTGATGACTCTATCATTGCATAAGTTTTATAGACCTTGTTCTCATGTCTCTGGATTATTTCCATTACCTGTAGGTATATTAAACAATGGTCCTTTCCTACTAGGGAACTAATAAGCTTGTTACTTTTACTTGCAAGAGATAATTTGGTTTCTATCATTTTTAATTATGAAGAGTACTTTTTTCTTTAACCAACCCATTGGTCTCTCAAAAATACGTGAAAACCTATTATTTAATGACTTCAGTTTAGGGTTTTCAAATGACCAACCCTACCCTCTCACTCACTAATTGTTCCCGTTTGTTTTTCTTTTCCTTCCATAATGTCGCTCTAACTACACTGAATTATTCGATGGCTACTCTATCATATTGCTTTCACTATAACTATTGTTACACCTGCCTTATTAGTTTCGGTGTCCATTTGGAAACCATGGTTGTAGGTGAGTTTTTCTTCTTTAATTTGATGGTTTTACCAGAGTTATTGGCATGATTTTCTTCATGCTTACTGAGTTTGAGGTTTCCTTTTAACAGGTACTTGGGTAATGTGTTCAATACTATGGTGGGTTTAAAACCCTCTTAGGGTTTTCATAACCTAACCCTCCCAATTTTAAGTGATGCACTAAGGTAATGTTCTTGTTACATTATTTCAATTTCAAATCGTTGATGTTTGTTCTCCATGGTTTTAGTATTAAGACCCTCGTTACATTTTATTGAATGGCTAGTTAAGGAATAGGAATCTAGTTCCTTTCTCGTGCTATGGAATTTAAAATAGTACTAGTAAGTAACGTTGTCTTCTCACTTTTGTGGTACTACATCTTTTGTAAAACGACAAAATCTCATTTTCACTTGGGCTTTTTTCCTTTTTACTAGTTTCTAGGGCCTTGGATTCTTATGGCATAGTTCAGAGATTTATTTTCCTTAGATTTTTTTCTACACTTCGATATTACCCAAATTTTTATAGTCTCTCTCCCTTTTTCATTAAGTTGGGGAATGGATTTGGTCGCGATTCTTTCTAGGTAAAGAATTCTCTATTATAAACCTTGCTTGCAATAGTCATTTACCAGTTAATATAATTTATTATGTGACCCAAATATAACTCCCTTCAAGATGACTACCAAAAATAATTGTTCCCTTCCCATTTTCTCTTTTCAGCAACCTTCATGGTTTAATGATCATGAAATAGGATACAAGTATGCTCAATAAGTTCATTTTTCGTAAATTTAGTCCCCTAAAACTGAAAAAAAAAAAAAAAAGGAAGAACCTTCTAGCCAGAAAGGACTAGAGTATTCTTTTGTCATAACTAGTCTACTAAGTCTAGAATAGGGTTTAAATTACACTAAGTTGATGCCACTTTAGGTACTTTAGAGAGCATGAGGAGACAAGCTCACTCAATAATATTTTCTAAGTGAAGGAGTCTGAAAAGAAATTAGAGGAAACTCTTCTCTCAGGAATGACTACTATAAGTGGTAGCAATCTGTTCCGGTCATGATGGAACTACTCAAAACATATATGAGTCAAGGGGTTGGATAATAAGACCACTCATGGTAGTGGTTCCTCCAAGAAAGGGTAAAAATAACAAGTTAAAATGGATGATAGGCCAAGTAGATAATGTTAGTGGAACAAAAAACCAAATCTCATATGCTAAAAATAGGCTGATAAAAAGTTGCAATTACAAGGGATAAGAGTGTGGAATCCTCCTGGGGTAAGGCCAACAATATAACAAAGAAGAGGACATGAGGCTTAGATTCTAGGTCTTGGTGATTCAGAATGAGGTATTCCAAGGATGAGTAAAAATGACTACATGGAAAGCAATTCGGAAATAGGTAGCATATCCACGATCATGTAAGATCTATTGCCAAGCTGCAATGTGCATAAATAATATTGGCTAATGTTGCAATTTGATGGGTTGGACAACATGCACAAGTATCGCACTGATGGTCACAAAATGAAATGGAGATGACAAGATATGACCTACCCCTACATGCTAAGTTTAGGATAAATGTACCTAAGGTCCAATGGATGTCGCAATGAAAATGACACCCTATCTTATAAAAACCATCCAGAAGGACTAGACCCATGGTTGCATCACATAATGAAAGAAATAAACATGGATGAACTAAAAATAGGACCATATTTTTTAGATTTTTAAAAATTATATATATGATAATATTGGAAAAATCCTCGCGTTACATACCAAACTAAAAAGAGATAAAAGTATCACACTCATATCTACAATATGTATAAGAGCAACTCAGTCTAATAGGTCACGTCAAAGTGTGTCCACTACTAGGCATGGGCTAAGGATTCCCATACATGAACTCATGGAAGAGTGGAGGTACCATGTGGCACACCAACATGTGGCCATGCCATAGAAAGTTGAACTTCCAGATTCCTAAATATTGATGATACCATGGAAAACATAGAACCATAGCATTATCAGGAATGACCTGAAGACATGGAAGGTGAGTGGTTCAATGAGCTAATGTAGCTCCTTGATAGAGACTATCAAAACATAAAGGGGGTAGAAGACATCCTTCAACAAGTGGATATGTGATGGACAATTCACTGGAAATTTCAATATTAGAAACCCAAGAATTGACTTGCTTTAAAGGTGGCATTTCCATGGATGGACAAAGAGATGCACCCTAGTTTGATTAAAGGTTTAGGTTGCCAATCTCTACCATTTCTAAATGATGGATAATAGATACATCAACAGGCATAACCTAACTAAGATGACAAATAGGTGAATCCATGACGTCCATGATGACTTGTCAAGAAGGAGACTCATCATCAATAGAGTCACATGGAATAGACTGAATGATGAACCACATGGGCAAAGGATATTGGTCATATTCCATATTTTGATGGATTTTCTGATCAGCATTATGAGGTACTAGTGAGACTATTGGAGACGCAATCTCTTCCATAGATAGTGCTAAATAATTCTCACTAGCTTTATCGACCTCCACAAGATTAGGAGACACCACCCAAGGATTACGATGTCTATGGGGTCCATAGGTGTCGAAGACGATCATATGCATAGGATATTTAGAAGATGATGAAGAAATGTCAAGTGGTTGTAATTGAGGAAAGATCCCAGTAAGGAATGAGATTTTGAGAAAGCCCATGCAAACAATCTCATAATGGCCAGATTTATCTCCAACAAGTGGGACTAAATTCTATGTAGTGGTAAGTTGAGCCTACATCACACAATAATCTTGTTGGTCATTGGTGATGATATTTCCTTCACGGGGAAAGTAAATAAGGTGAAATATTGAAGACACGACCACGGTCATACCATATTACCAACTATTGACAAGGAGAAGGTTATAATCCAAAGGAGCATCGACGACTTCAACATTTATGTAGACAATTTTTCCCCCTAGCTCAATGGAAAACTTGGGAAGAACCCCCTTAGTTCCGTAATTGTGCCCATCAAATGCTTGTAATTAGTAGTGGAATTTCCGAGTGCAAGAGAAATGAGAGATTTCCAGCATGATGCTAACATGACAAAAGTATAAGATCCTTCATCCACCAAAGTACAATGAATATCTGATCCAAATGGCTCTACACACACTCAAACTTCAATAGTGGCTATGGACAAGCTCAAAAATAAAAGTCCTCATATTAAAGTGAGATGAGGACTAGATTGTAGTCTTCATCACCCTCATTCCAATGGTATGAACGAAACTCAAATCCAAGTTCATATGCTCAAGTTATAGCTAGTCAAATTTCTAGTCAAACTTGGCCAAGTGGTAGTCCTAACGAGGCAACAATTTGGCAGAGTCCTTATGCACAAAATTTGGTCACCAGAATAGGAAAATGTATTTCCTACTTAATTTTTATTGTGACCCTTATTTTCCAGCAGAATATTTTTAACTATGGTGTTATAAAAAAACAAAAAAATATAATTTTTGGGGTGGCAGACCACCAACCTCGCAACCCCACCCAACAATCTGTCATAATATATAAAAAAAAAATGTTGAAATGGGTCGGGGCCCGCAGGAGAGCCAGAACCCCACCCATGGCCCTTGGCCCAACCCAAAAACACATTACACATGTTTAAAATGCCACAACAACACTAAATGAGGAGGACCTTGCAGGGTTTGAACCCGCCCGACCCACCACTCGGATGGCCCCAAGTGGCCTACGCCATACCACATCATGTTAAAAAACAAATGGTAGTCAACATATGTAACTGTGCCGCTGCATATATATAACCTGCTATTAAAATTATACCATAACCATATACCATGTGCCGCTGGTTATTCAAATGCCAAATGGTGATGTGCCGATTTTAAACAAAACCACCACCAAATTGTATTAGCATGCCACCAGAAATGGGTTTCCAATCTGTGACTGTGGATGAGGCCAACACTCCAACTCCGATGGCATAACCAACACGCTAGATGGTCTCTCATTATTATGTCCACCCAAAACACATTATATAAATTGACCTTAATCATTCGCCCAATGGAGCGGAGCACTAAGCGGAACCAATCTCGGAACACAAAGCTAGAACCATGTGGCATGAATTTCAAGACAAGAATATTTTATACCAATATATTTAGAGAATCATTTTGATGCAGTGAGGAATCGAAAATATTCCCTAGGAGTGATTTTTCATAGTGTTAGAATCATGCCAACTTTATACTTAAAAGAACCATAATTTCAGAGGGAACATGATGTTGCGGGTTGTTTCCCAATATTGAGCAACAAAAATTTATATGTCCAGTAGCAAGGAATCATTGTAGAAACTTGTGGAATCTAAAATATTCTCTGTGAGATTGATTTTTTATAGAGGTGAAATGATACCAACTTCATAGTCATTTTCATAGAATTTTGTAGGGAAGCAGTGGTGTGCTCAGAATTTCCATTCAGCACCGTATTTTCTAGCCATCTTCAAGGAGGAATATTTGGGGGAATCTTTGATATTCCTAAGGGTCTAGAATTTGATGGTCTTAGAAAGGGGCCAAGTTTATATTTGTTCGAGGCGAATTTGCGCCACTATTTCAAAAATGATGTCTATTTCAGTAGCTAAGCTTTGAATTTTTTGGACATTCTCAAAAGTAGAGGTAAATGATGCAGTTATGCCATGTATTTCTTGTAATTTGGGGCGATGATGTTTTTGTTGTTGAGATCCATGGTACGGTTATGTTGATGGATACTTGTATGCCATGTCATGTGAGAATTCATTAGCTTATAATGATGAAGGAAGGCCCATATAGGGATAAGGTCTCGTGGAGAGATATGCCACTGTGGTTGAAGGGAATTTATCCTTGTAATGTGAAAGAATGTACTATTTAGTCATCCTCATCTTGAAACATTTAGTGAAGTGACATCCCCACTCTTGACACCGAGCCTAGAGACATAACCCACATTAGGTGAACTCTGTTATCAATGTTTATGTGTTCTTGATTTGAGGGTTGTCATTATGTTTCTTCTTCTTTGAAGTATTCACATGTGGTTGTTTCGTGCTCTTTCATATGCAATTTTGATATCTGAGTGGTCTTCTCGCTGATGGGAATTACGAGTGTGAATGATTGAATGTGCAGAAATAAGGGAAATGGAGAAAAACAAAGATCTCTACAAGGACCTCCTTAGCATGACACACATGTAGGACATAATGTATGAAGATTATGAGGAGCTGATGGCAAGAGAGGAAAAAGAAAAAGAAAGATTAGGGGACGATGCTCCATGTACCCCCTCGAGTGGACATTCATATTCACCATCATATTTTGATCATTTAGATGAGGAGATGATTGAGATCCTTGAAATAGAGAATGCCGAATTGAGGAGACTTATACGAGAGGAGAAAGGGGAAAAGAAGATATTGCAACTTCAATTATGAGCCATGGAAAAGGTCTTGGGAAAATTGAAGTGCAACGAAGGCTTAGCGAAGCCATATTCACCTGTTTCAGAATTGATAGTTGAGGTAAATAATGTTGATTGTTCGTTAGTTTCATTTTCACATGACGCTATTTCTGTTGGAAATATGGAGCTACCCATTTTAGGAACTCGCATGAGACTCCTCATGAAGATGGGGTATAAAGGAGGAGGACTTTGTGTTAATGGCCAAGGAATGACTAAGCCATTGGAGGTTGTACATAGACCTTGATTTGTAGGTTTGGGATACAATCAAGGAGAGTGGTCAAAGGTATCAAAAGCTTCCAAGGAATTTTTGAAGCCATTGAATAAAGAGGATGATTGGAGCACATCATAATCCTCCCATGACAGTGCACATTGCAGAGGAAGAGCTAAGACAAGCTCTCATCACCATGATTACACAAGAGACAACCAAGAGAAGTATATACAATCTGAGTATTGTAGAGTTCATTTTGATTACAAGCATGTTATTAATGATGAGTAGAAATTATGGCTTAGAAAACCATGTAGCTTTTGTGGTTTACATAAACATGTGATTACTGAGTGCTGGAAGAGAATGGCACCAAGAAAGAGGATGAGGCGTGAAAGGAATTCTCCACGTCAAGGAAAGAAGAAGGTTAAGCAGGTATGGAGGAAGATGTTTTTTCTCAATCATTGAAGTAGAGGTGGACATCAAAGAGCCCCATGTTGGAGGCTCCATCAAGAGCATTGTCTTAAGGACAAAGCACCCGTGTAGAAACCAACTAGCGAAGGTGTTAAATAAGGAAATCCAACACATTTTTGGTGGTCCATTTTGTTGAGTAAGTGATGGTTTTACTATATATGGTAGCTTTTCATGGCCGCACTTTTGTAAATAGTATGTTGCAATATAAATGTAAAAGTGATGATGTGTTTTCCATTGCTTGTTAAAGAAACAATGATGTTTTTTCACACTTTATTGATAGCTTGGGCATTGGTTTATATTATGATGTAAACTTGACGAGAGAGTGTGTGATATAAACTCTTGGTAAGTATGAGAATTCTTGGGTCATGGTTGTTCATATAATTTGCAAAGATGTACTACATGTTTGGAGAGGGTGTAGGTGATGGTTCATCATTTATGGCTCTAAAGACGAAGGGTGAAGAAGAAGGAAGTGTGACATGCCAAGACTCTTCTCATGCAGACAATGTAACACAATAGTTGTAGATTATGTTAATGTTTTTGGAGGAACAAAAGCTCCTCATTGTGGAGGAATGATCCAAGTAGCCCTAGACATGCTCAAAATTTAGCAGTGCCTATGGAGAAACTCAAAAAATCAAAATCCTTAGATTAAACTTAAACGAGTACTAGATCATAGTGCTCGTCTCCCTGATTCCTACAATGTGAATGACATTCAAATCAAAGTTCGTATTCTCAAGTTATATTTACTCAAATTTATAGTCAAATAGGGTGAAGTGGCTGTCCTGACGAGGCAACAATTTTGCGAAGTCTTGATGCATTGAATCCAACCACTGGAACAAGAAAATTTGTTGCCTACTTAATTTTTCTAGTGACCTTTATTTTCCAGTGATATATTTTTAACTATGGTGTTATCAAATATATATATATATATATATATATATATATATATATATAATTTTATGGTTGGTCGAGCACTAACCCCACCACCCCACCCAACGGTCCATCGTAATATATATATATATATATATATATTGAAACTGATCGAGGCCCACGGGAGACTTGAGACCCTACCCACGACCCTCTGCCCAATGCAAAAACATGTTACATATCTTTAAAATGGCACAACGACACCGAATGAGGTGGAGCCAATGAGGTTCAAAGCTGACTAACCAGGTGGGCTAGCTCGCCACTTGGGTGAACCCAAGTGAAATATTCCATATCACATCACATTAAACAAAAAAAGGTGATCAAATTATGTAATCTTTCCACCACATATATATAACCGCTCGTTAAAATTATACCATAACCACATAGCATTTGTCGTTGATTATTCAAGTGTCGAACGGTTATGTGTGAGTTTAAACAAAACTGCCACAAAATTGTATTAACATGCCACCAAAAATGGGTTTCGAACTTGTGACCGTGGATGGGGCCAATGCTCCAACTTCGGTGGTCTAACCAACATGTCGAGTAGGCTCTCATTATTATGTCTGCCCAAAACACATTATATAAACTGACCTTAATCATTTGCTCAATGAAGGGATGCATCAAGTAGAACGAGTACAGGAACCCATAGCCATAACCATGTGGCATGCATTTTGAGCCAGAGGAATATTTTACATGAATATTCCAAGAGAATCTTTTTGATGTAATGAGGAATCTAAAAGATTCTCTGGGGGTGATTTTTCACACTGTCAGAAACATGTCAAATTTATACTCAAAAGAACCAGAAGTTGATAGGGAACATGACGGTGTAGTTCATTTCCCCCTCTGAGAAGTAGAGTTTCAGGTGTCCAACAACAAGGAATATTTGCATAATCTTATGGAATCTAAAAGATTTCGTTGGACGTTGATTTTTGACGAAAGGCAGAATGAGGTCAGCTTGATAGTTAATTTTAAAAGAATTTTGAAGGGAGAACAATGGTGTGCTCAGAATTTCCACCCGAGCAACATATTTTCTAGCCATCTCTAGGAAGGAATCTTTGGGGGAATCTTTGACATTCCCGAGGGTCCAAAATTTGACAGTGTCAGAAAGGGGCCAAGTTTATAATCATTCAACATGATTCACACTATGAATTCAATGGTTATATCCATTTTAGTAGATGATCTTTTTATTTTTCGGCCATCCCAAAAAGTGGAGTTAAATAATGTAGTTATGCCATGTCTTTCTTTTGATTTGCTGAGATCATGTTTTTGTTATTGAGATCCCTGTTACCATTATGTTGATGGATACTTGTATGCCACTTCATGTGAGAATTCATTAGCTAGTCCTGTTAAAGGAAGGTCCATTTGAGTGAGCATTCCCATGAGGAGAACATCTCATGGAGAGACATGCCACTCTACTTGAGGGGAATTTATCCTTGTAAGAGGGAATTTAATGAAGTGACCTCACCACTCTTGACACCAGGCCTAGAGACGTAACCCAAACTTCGAGAAATTAATTATTAATTTGTATGTGTTCTTGATTTTATGGTTATCAATATGTTTCTTCTTCTTTGAAGTCTACACATGTGGTTGTTTCATTCTATTTCATATGAAATTCTGCTAACATCACAAAAGTAAAATATTTTGGTTAATTCCAGTAGCTAAAAAGATTCAGATCAATATCCCTATGAAAGATGCACACAATAATATGAAAGGTGATCTAGTGGGGAAGTTGAACGTTGGCCTTATCAACACTGAATGTAATGATATTTCAGTCAAAGGGATCCACCCCTATGGTCATAGACAACAAGCCTTTGCATTGCTGAAGGTAACTCTTCAAAACCTCAAAAGAAGACATGACACAAAGAGCTTGGGTTAAGTCCTAAAAAATATTGTAATGTTGGCAAGCCCGCTTAGATGGGTTGTGTGAAGTCATGTGAACAGAAACCTTAGGTGGGTTATAGACTAGCTCCACAGTATTATCTAGCATGAGAGGTCCAATGGAAGTATCTAGGGTTGGCTTGTGGCAGGAGTATCATATTCTCTAGCTCATGTTGTCACAATGACTTGATCTTGGCACATAACGATGGGTATGTTAGTAATATATTGAAAATAGGGACCCCCATGTCCCCCTTGAGGAGGTAGAGGGACCTGAGAAACCATTTGTTGTTGTGGATGTGCAAGGAACATATGAGTAAAAAAACAAGTTTTTAGGTAGCGGGTGGTGGTGCAAGAAGCCTATGAAATTCATCCATCTAAGTACACTCGTGAGTTAGATGCTCACCATGAAAAATGTTGCAAGGGGACTTGAACTTATGATGTTTTTCAGATGTTCCCCCTCCCTATTCAGATTGGTTTGGTCCACTCCCATGAGCAGGTTGATTATTTTGTTTGTTTTTCTTATTATTTTTTGCACCAATTTTCTAAGTGTTCTTAGGGGTTTTGTACTTCACCATGAGAAAATTAATGGTTTTCTCAGAATATAGTTCTCCTTTAGCATTAGACACACTCTCTAGGGCTTTTGTTTTCATGATCAATTTCCAACATTCGGCAGCAAGTTGACTTATAGAGTTAGAGATGGAACCAATAACACCATCAACGTGTGGTACTGGGGTATGTTTAGGTGGGTATATCAAACGGTGAGGGTCATTCATAATTACTTCATAAAGTGCGCCCGATTGAGAATAAATGAAATGTAGTGATTGGCTTGATAAAATAGCTCATTCCTTAGTAACAACATTGAACATAGGTACGCCCTTGGGTATGGGAGGTAGCAACGATTAAATGAAAAATTTAAGAAGAATTTAATTAGAGATATTGGTTCACACTAACCTCTCATGATGTCGTCGCTCATGAAGATTATCAGAAATCAGAAGTGCTTTCTTGTTTAAAGTTACCTAGTATAATTCCTTCTTCGATTGCATCAACATGTGAGGTTACATAGAAGTTACAGCTTTGTAGTTGCTTGAATTCCCTCTTCCAAGTGAGAATGTAGCTCCATTGATCTGCTACTCATATTTTCATCCAAGTTTTTCAATCAAAAAACTCTACCAACCCATTCAAAGCTCTTTTTCTTAGATTTGATTTATTTTTTACCCTCTTTGTGGAGTCTAGATCTGTTGCCGATATGATCCCTAGTGGTTTGTCCAATTTAATTTTTGTATTATTCTCTTGAAAAGGTTTTATTACTTCATAAAATGGTTTTCAATTCTTCCTCTTCTCTCTAATTTGATTTTGGTTTTTTGGATCTATTGTCACTAGTATTATGAACTGTTAAACATTCTTAATGTTACATAAATTATTATAATAAAGAGATTTCCATATTTGGTATACAGTTGGAGAAGTGTGCCCTAAGTGATAAGAATTGTTGCAATTTGTTTGGGATCATCAACTAGTGTATTTAAAAAACCAATACAAACACCTTCAACGATACAACATGTCAAAGTGATCTCTTCAGAATAGATGATATTGCATCACTATGACATAGATGCAAATTCAACCTAATAATATAACACTTCAACATAAAGTAAAATGCACTTCAATTCACAGAAACACACTCAAAATTGTCTCAAATATACATATCTAACAAAATGGCACAATGTGTTCAATATATAGAATGACACCTCATGCCTAAACATGGAAGTATGGCATGCGGTGATCTATATAAAAAATTATTCTAATATTCGAACAACATCTCTTGCCCAAACATGATTATCTGGCATATGATGTTGTATATAAAAAATGGGTCTCCTAACCACTTACACCATCACGACCATCATTTGCATCCGTGAAGTCGACCTTTCTCCTTTTACTAGAAGGAGCTCATATTTTAGCTTTTCGGGCTTGCTTCTTCTCTACAGGGACTATACAAAGAAACGACATTCTCATTCGATTTTTCCATAATAAATTAGACACTTATAAAATAATACTTTATAATTCAAACCCATAAAACTCACTAAATATGTCTATTAACTCATGTGGGTGTTTTCCTCCTCCACATCCCCAACCTCTCTACTACACCATTCTTCAATAGTTACAAGAGTTCAAGCATAGAATTTAAACAAAAAATTACTAGAATCACTTCAATTGATCATAAATAAAAAAAAACCATCAATTAATGATGTGATTGTTAATGTCTCGCCCAATGACGAAGATTCACTAATGGGTGGAGTAGTTAGCTATACAACCTACTCAAAGGAAACATCTATTCTTCCATCTACTAAACTTCCATTGTGAGCTAATGGTTGGGGTACTACATGGGGGCTATCTCGAGAAACCACTTGAGAAAGAACAATGGTAGTCAAAATGGTTGTGAGGGGCGGGGAGGGGGCTATTGAATGGCCTATGGATGCAACCTTTATGGTTCTATGGGATGGAAAATTTGGTGGTGGAAGGTGTTGATCAACACCCATGGGTTATATTGGTGATGGAAGTTCCCTAGTGAGGTATGCGACATATCAAACACTCGGGAAATGTGACAATAATGATGGAAAATCGATGGGAAAACAATGAATGATGGTGAATAATATGTAGGGGTAATAGTGGAAAATTGAGAAAATGAAGGAACTCGCATACACATTTACAATACTTCAATTAATAAGAAGAATAAAAGGCTAGGAGAGATAAAATGTTTTAATACAGATTTTATATAAAAAGAGATAAAACCCTTATTCTATTAATAATTATTTGAGCTAAATTTGTAATTCGGTGATGGCCCGTGTTGAGTGGCGTTACCGACACTAAACATACACACAGCAAACAATTTGACAATGAATAACAAATTATGGGATATTTTTTTTTAGTATGAATGGATTTTGTTCATACTTTTATTTTATTTTTTCGTTTCAAATTGCAGTTAGCTAGTAAAAAAAGAGGAGCATTCAGTAGTATTTTAGTCAGGAGCATTCAGTAGTATAACGCAGTCTTTGCGGAAGTACGATCGTCATCTATCGCTGTGACAGGAGATAACAGGAAGACAGAAAAAATGCAAATGCCAAACAATAATACGAGCCTTGAAATAGCCATTGAAATAATAAATTCAGAAAAAAGAGAGGAGATGAGATGGTGAAGAGGAGAAGGGGTGAAACTATAAATAAAGAGCAAAAGGGGCAGGAATTAAATGTCATTAATGTACTAGTCCAAATCTATTGCCACATAAGCCGAACACGACCAGAGCACATCCATAAAGTAAAAGATGGCCGGCTAGATAAAATAATGGATATTAAATGTTGAATTCTTGATGTGAGAGTTGTATGGTTTTGTTGAGAGAGATGTTTAATAAAATAATATTTAAAATAATAAATTGGTAATAATAAAAAAATAATATTTTATATAAATAAAATAGTTTAGTTTTTAATTTTATTTTATGTTTAATAGAAATAAGATTTATGTAGAAATAACATAATTCAAAATGTTAAAAAATTATTTTTTTTATATATGAAATATATATGCAATTTTTTTATTAACCTATAGCACTTAAAAATAATATTTTTTTTATATGGATAATTCATTTTATGTCTTATTGTTAGGGGATTGGTACACGGAACCTGCTCCCTTTCCCCATTTAGAACATAGCGATCATAAGCAGGTCGAAGGGGTTCCGTTTCCCTCAGTAAGCGCCGCCTTCTATCCTCAAGTCGGGGGTCTTCTCGGGGAAGATAACCAGGTCCATCACGGCTTCCAGAAGTCAAAAGATCATATTCATTGCGGGGGTGCATGGCCGCAGAGGCAAGAGCCGCAGAGCGGCCGTCCCTCTCAGCACCAAATCTGTTCCAGTAGGTATCTGCCATTCCCATATTTCATATATATAGAAAGTAGGTATCTGCCATTCCCATATTCCATATATAGAGAAAGTCTTATTTACATATATTTTCTATTTTTGATTTTTCTATTTTTGATTGGGTCATGAGGTATTTATTAATATTTTAATGTGTAGAATATGAATCATAAATAAAATATTTTACCATCCACGATGTAAATACTATGTAAAACAAGATATATATATATATATATATATATATATATATATATATATATTGTATATAAAACAATTTACTAGTGAAAACGTTTAATACAGATTTTATATATAAAGAGAGATAGAACCCTTATTCTATTAATAATTTCTTGAGCTAAATTTGTAATTCATTTATCTTTTAATGTGAAGTTGACATGTAACATTTTAAACATTAATAATAAAAATTATATATATAACAAAAATAATTTTTATAGAGAGTCCTATGAATATCTCTTTTCTACTTCCAGAGCATGTATTAGCATTATAATATATCTACTGTGAATCATGACTAAAATATTTTAATGTCAACTATGTATACATTATACAAAACAAAAGAAATATATATATATATATACACTTTTACATAGTATTTACATGGTGAACCGTAAAATATTTTATTTATGACAGATTTTATATATAAAGAGAGAAAGAACCCTTATTTTATTAATAAGTTTTTGAGCTAAATTTGTAATTCATCTATCTTTTAATGTGAACTTCACATGTAACATTTTAAATATTAATAATAAAATCTATATTCTACTTCCAGAACATGTACTAACATTATAATATATCTACTATGAATCATGACTAAAATATTTTAATGTCAACCATGTATACATTAAACAAGACAAAAGAAATATATATATATATATATATATATATATATATATATATATAGATATATATGAATTATTAGTTAAAAATGTTTAATATAGAATTTATAGATAAGATTTAATTAGTATTCTATTAATAGGTTCTTTAGGTAGATTGGTAATTCATTTATTTTTTAATATGGAATTGACATGTAACATTTTAAATATTAATAAAAAAAATAATTATACACACAAAGATAAATAAACATGTAAGATTACCGTCATGTCCCAATAGTACAATTGGTTGAGGATAGGCCTAGTTAATAAGATAACGTAAGATCAAACCTCATGGGGGCTGGTTTTGGCCTATGCTAGGCGGATGGGACTCAATAAAATATCTATTCATCTTAGAGCTAGTGTGTTCGAAGCCAGGTGTGATCCCATTGTGACTTTGATGGATTATATGGTCTTGGTTGTGGCTCCTCAAGAAAAAATTAAGGCCTAGAGGATCACACACAACTTCACAAACAGAAAAAGCTTGTAAGATTGGTATATTGTATTTGTCACCTCTGTCATTTATGCTCAGTGGCTCCAGGTTTTTGATACATTGCTACCATGCTCATTATCTTCATTATGTCCTAAATTGTAACCTTTTTCCCATAATCAAAGCTAGAGAGTCCCAGAGAGCGTTTAACATGTATCAAATTATGTACTTTTTATTTTCGCATCCCTCACCTATTTATATATAAGGGAAGATAGATTTGATGTAAATTTTATCATCATTATAATCTATTCCTTGTATTGTCCTATATATTATAGGGACAAATAGGTTAGGTACACGAGGAAAGCCTAGTACATGACATTAAGGTGCGTGTGGAAACCCTAAAATAAGAAAACATGAGAGATAGAGATGTCTTTTCTATTTCATGGAGAGATTTCCTTTGTGTGAATTTTAGGTTTTCTCATGTGATGTTGGTGTTTATGCTATGCACTTAGACCTTACAAAAGGACATGGATTTTGTGTAAACCATGATGATGGCTGTGGTGGATCTTGTTGTACTACTATATTTTATAACCTACTGGAAGACATGGATAGTGGAGATAACATCTTGAATGATTTTAAAACCTTATTCTTATGGGATGTGAGGCTACGGAAACATCATCATGAGATGAAGTTTATGATTCATGAGCATAGTGTCATTCCTTTATTAGAAGACAAGTTGGTTACTATATCTTTAATGATGTTCCACATATGTATTGTTGTTTATGTTGATGTAAGTGTTGAAGGCCAAGGATTTGAGTAAACAAACCTTGGGATGGAGACTAGGACTATATTGTCTTTCCATGCACTTGTGTGATGCAACATGGCTAGGGTTCATAAAATCTAAGGAAGAAAATAATTCTAGTGTGAAGAGCATATGTGATATAAGCTTATTGAAGTGAGGGGAGGACATGTTGTTGTTGATGCTAGCTTGTTGTGGATCTTTGATGGTGGCTAGATTTTCCTTTTTTTAACTTGCTATAAATTTGGGAGCTATATATTGTACCAATTATTGTGATAAATTTTTTCACACATATTTTATTTGTTCTATCTATGTATAAAGTATCCTTCTATCCACAATTGTGTGATTGAAAATTTTATTTTTCTTCTTGCATTGCCTTTGTGATTGAGTAATTTTCAAGTTTTATCATTCATATTGATTTGATATAACATAAGGTTGAAATTTTTAAGTAATTGAATATAAAACTTGAAGATAAAAACCATATTTATGTTACATAAATTATTATAATAAAGAGATTTCCATATTTGGTATGCAGTTGGAGAAGTGTGCCCTAAGTGATAAAAATTGTTGCAATTTGTTTCGGATCATTAACTAGTGTATTGCTAGGAATATGCCTAAGTGCCATATCTTTAAGAAACCAATACAAACACCTTCAACGATACAACATGTCAAAGTGATCTCTTCAAAATAGATGATATTGCATCACTATGACATAGATGCAAATTCAACCTAATAATATAACGCTTCAACATAAAGTAAAATGCACTTCAATATACACAAACACACTCGAAATTGTCTCAAATATACATATCTAACAAAATGTCACAATGTGTTGAATATATAGAATGACACCTCATGCCTAAACATGGAAGTATGACATGCGGTGATCTTTATAAAAAATTATTCTAATATTCGAACAACATCTCTTGTCCAAACATGATTGTCTTGCATATGATGTTGTATATAAAAAATGGGTCTCTTGACCACTTACACCATCACGACCATCATTTGCATCCGTGAAGTCGACCTTTCTCCTTTTACTAGAAGGAGCTCATATTTTTAGCTTTCTGGGCTTGCTTCTTCTCTACAGGGACTATACAAAGAAACAACATTCTCATTCAATTTTCCCATAATAAATTAGACACTTATAAAATAATACTTTATGATTCAAGCCCATAAAACTCACCAAATATGTCTAATCAATCATGTGGGTGTTTTCCTCCTCCACATCCCCAACCTCTCTACTATACCATTCTTCAATAGTTACAAGAGTTCAAGCATAGAATTTAAACAAAAGATTACCAGAATCACTTGATCATAATTAAGAAAAACCATCAATTAATGATGTCATTGTTAAGGTCTCGCCCAATGACAAGGATTCACCAATGGGTGGAGTAGTTAGATATACAACCTACTCATAGGAAAAATCTATTCTTCCATCTACTAAACTTCCATTGTGGGTTAATGGTTGGGGTACTATATGAGGGCTATCTCGATAAGCCACTTGAGAAAGAACAATGGTAGTGAAAATGGTTGTGATGGGTGGGGAGTGGGCTATTGAATGGCCTATGGATGCAACCTCTATGGTTGTATGGCATGGAAACTGTGTTGGAGGAAGGTGTTTATCAACACCCATGAGTTATATTGATGATGGAAGTTCCCTAGTGAGGTATGCGACATATCAAACATCAGGGAAATGTGATAATAATGATGGAAAAATGATGGAAAAACAATGAATGATGGTGAATAATATGTAGGGGTAAGAGTGGAAAGTTGAGAAAATGAAGGAACCAACATACACATTTATAATAGTTCAATTAGTAAGAAGAATAAAAGGGTAGGAGGGATAAAATGTTTTTATGAGCAGAAACAAAAAAAAAATCAACGAACACATACCCTCCATGCTAAGCCAAAATATAGGTGGGTGAAAATAAACTTTGAAATGAGACTAAATAGACCATGGGAGAAAATAATTGCTCATAATTGTTGTTATCAGAGAACTCTTGCACCATAAAGAACAATAATGTGGTTGAGGAAGTAGTATTTCTTGCTAGGAGACCATCTCTCTCATGTCATTTGAGACCATGAAACCAAATTTCTCCTATTTGTTGTTTGAGGTCACATTTTGACATTCTTCATGTCATAAGAATAGGTCCATTCAATAGCCAGAGATACTCAATATTACAAACCATGGATGAGCATGACCTCCACCTGAGACCAGCAATTAACCCAGTGCCTTGAAATGAAAGTGTTGCATGTGATCTCCAAAACCTTCTCATAGTAAGCGTGGCTGGTGATAAATAATACTGGAGATAAATAATAAAGTAGTACTTTACCCAGTAATAACACAGTCTTTGCAGAAGTACGATCATCGTCTATCATTGTGACATGAGATAACAGGAAGAGAGAAAAAATGAAAATGCCAAACAATAATACGAGCTTTGAAATAGCCATTGATATCACCTGCGAAAAACCAAAATAAATTCAGAAAAAAAGATACGAGATGAGATGGTGAAGAGGAGAGGGGGTGAAACTATAAATAAAGAGAATTACGGGTAGGAGTTAAATGTCATTAATGTACTAGTCCAAATCTATTGCCACATAAGCCGAACATGACAATAACACATCCATAAAGTAAAAGATGACCGGCTAGATAAAATACTAGATATTAAATCTTGAATTCTTAATGTGAGAGGTGTTGTATGGTTTTGTTGAGAGAGATGTTTAATAAAATAATATATAAAATAATAAATTGGTAATAACAATAATAAAATATTCTATATAAATAAAATAGTTTAGTTTTTAATTTTATATTATATTTATTTTATATTTAATAGAAATAAGATTTATGTAGAAATAACATAATTTAAAATATTAAAAAAATATTTTCTTTTTATATTAAATAGATATGCAATTTGTTTAGTAACCTATAGCATGTAAAAATAATATTTTTTTTTATATATAATTCATTTTAGGTCTTATTGGTATGTCTTATTGTTAGGGGATTGGTACACGGAACGTGCTCCCTTTCCCCCATTTCAAACATAGCGATCATAAGCAAGTACAACTGGTTGAGGATGCGCCTAGTTAGTAAGATAACGTAGGATCTAACCTCATGGGGGGTGGTTGTGGCCTATGATAAGATGATGAGACCCGATAAAAGATCTATTCATCTTACAGCTAGTGTGTTCGAGGCATGGTGTGATCCCATTATGACTTTGATGGATTAGATGGTCTTGGTTGTGGCTCCTCAAGCAAAAATTAACCCCTAGAGGATCACACACAACTTCACAAACAAAAAAAACATGTAAGATTACCTTACGGAGTGTCCCTCGCGAAAGTACTATTATGGAGTCATGGTTTCTAGGCATAATCCTTTAGGCCCACCTCTAGACTTGGTGCGTGGTATATTGTATTTGTCGCCTCTGTCATTTATGCTAAGTGGCTCCGGGTTTTTGATACATGGCTACCATGCCTATTATCTTCATTATGTCCTCAATTCTAACGGTTTGCTCGTAATCTCGATTGCATTGGCATACTCAAAACTAGAGAGTCTCCATAATTTCCCCCCTTTGGCTCGATAATATTCATCCACCTAGGTTGACATGGTGGAGCTTCAGTTGGTCACCCAAACATACTATGAAAATTTGGCTCAGTTAGTCTGTAACACCCCTCGCTTGTATGTAAAACTTTGCTAACCTAACTGAGAAAAGCTATGTATGATGTCTAACAAGAAAAGTAAATATGTTATGAAATAAATGGAATAATTAATCACTTGGAAAAGCGAGACACCAAGAGATGATATTCTTTTCAAATCCAATTGGTGAATGGGAAGGGACAATTCTTTCATGATAAAGCTTCTAGATTCCATTCTAGATAATTTGGATGGATTGGTGATAAATATCCATTGAGAAAAACATAAAACCTTTGCGGGAGAGAAAGGCAAGCTTTTATGAGGAAAAGCCTCGTGGGAGGGAAAGGCGAGCTTTTCTGAGAAAAGAGTAGGCAAATGGATAAAAAATATCCATAAAAGTAGGGCACCGATAATGGAAACAATATCATGAAAGAGGGTATTAAATATGCATTACAGAGATCAACAAGGGGTAGTTGATCCATGGTAGGAACTCTCGACTCGGGGGTGAAGTGGAAGGGTCAGTTCTAGGTTGGGTGGTGGTGCTCTATTTTCCAAGTGGTGTTCTCTCTTCTAGTCTAGTTGGATTCATTTGCATGGGAAATACTGTATGTTTAATCCTTACTTTTTATGTTGTGGAATCGTTCAGCTCAAATGTATAGATGTTTGTGTTATCTGTGTTTATGAGAGTGATTGAATTCTTATGTATCTGACTCTTATTGCATCCAAGTGTAGAGTTAGTGGTGGAAGCATTGTAGGTAGTTGCTAATACTTGGGTCAAAGAGCTACTTGACACATGTTACTCATGGTAGAATCTACATGTGACCACTGTATGTATGAGTATAATTTCTTGTACTAATTTTTTTTTATGATATGACCATATACAGATGTGTTGGATATCTATTGAATCTATTTTTGATCACCATTAAATTAAGTAAAGGAACATATCTAACCTTATGTGATATCTATGTTTTAAGTTGGCAAAATATTTATGCGCGGGACATTGGTGCATGCGAAATAGTTATGGTGTAATGCTTCAAATTTTATAGTCTATGGTACAGGTTAGCTATGCCATACATTATGCGTCATCATAATTGTATCCAATGAGGCTAGTTTAGCTATTTCTGCATGTTTCATAAGAGTTATGTCAGTAACACTTTTGACTATGCTTGTAGGACTATGATTATGATTCATGGCAATTCTAGCTATAGTAAATGCAAGATAATGTTCCATTAATGCTTGTGTGGAGTCATCAAAGGAATTTATTGGTTGCATGCCATGATTAATTCTTTTTTCCAAATTGTAATTTATGCTTAAGGGTTGATCGGACATATAAGTCTTATAAATGAATCTAAAAGTCCACATCATGGATCCCGTAAAGCATAGAAGGAGTATGTAGTATTTTGCCTAGGGAGTATGGTTCATTACTTTTGATGTTGTTCAATTGTTAAGAATATGAGTATAGTTGCATGAATAATAATTGTTTCTATAATTAAGGAATAATTATAATTGCGACGATTGTTGAATCTTAACTTTAACTGAAGAAAGTTTAAGGAATGAGGGCCTAGCAGGTAATTCTAAAATTAGGCTCAAGGGGTATGTTACAAATGGTGCAGGAGCATAAGTTCAAATACTGCGTCCTATGGGCCAATCCACCTCTATAAGATATAGATGAGTTGTTAGGTTTTCACTGCAATGAGTTATAGAGTAGTGTCTTGAGGCATTACAATTCATAAGGTGTGAAGCTAAATCTAAAAATGAACTATTGGAGGAGATTTTATGTGAAATTGAAGGTAACTTCAAACTGAGGTTGTAAAAGTTATGCATTTTTAAAATTAGTTTGATATATCTATGACGATTGTATATCGTGACTAAAGTTGTAATCTTGCATGTTGTAAACAATATTTTTATGGAGGAGGCAGTTCTCTCCTAGACATTCGACCTAGCACTGTTCTTTAATCGAGTGTTAAAATGGCTATTAGATTGGTCAATAATTTTCAATAGACGAATTCCATGCATGTCAAGTACAATGATTATGGCTCTGAGATGTAAAATCCTATCCACAGGTAGTTAAGCTTCAACTGATATAGAACCTCAGAGTGGAAGGCATGGGATTATCCTCTTTAGGCAACTCCCTTATCATTATGATTGGTAATTATTAAGTGGATTATGAATGTGTATATTTCAGTTTTACACATAATAATTAAAATAACCAAATCAACATTTAATAAATATTAGTTTCTAGTGTTGATTTGAACAATGAAAATTACGATGTCCACAAAGTGACAGAGAAACACACTGTCCTCTATTATCAATCACAATTCAGGGTCTATCATAAATTAATAAGTCTGTCTTGTGGGAAACAAAGTTGTTACCGGTCCCTCCATGGATTTTGGAGCAAGAAATCATGCATGAGGTGTATATATTGACAAATATATATATATATATATATATATATATATAACTGATAATGAATAACTATATTTGTTACCTATTATTCTCGATAAAATGATAATCCATTGTTATAGAGAGATAAAGGTTGTGTTCACTCTAATTCATAATAAGTAGTAGATACGCCTACTTATTCCACTAAAAATAAAGTCATACTTGGTTGGACGTGAAGGGTGGGTCGTGTAATAAAGATCACTGTTGCAATCTATCAATGACATCAAAGTACGTTCTATCTTATTTCATTTAGACAAGGATAGTTATTTGAACAAACAAAACAAGAGATGAAGGATTCAATAAATTTTTTATTTTAAGTTATCGAAATATTCCCACTTGAATCTCATGTTCCATGACCTCCTCCGAGGAAAATATAATGTAGTAAATGAATTACCAAAATGATCAAGGTGCAATGTGCCATGTCAAGAAGGAGGTTTTTCTTGAGCGTTGATGGCCAATAGAAGGCACCAACATAAATTCACGTACAGACTAAGCCATGAGTTATCATTTCTCTAAGAGCTACCGAATGGAGCCTTCCACGCATTCATTTCAACATTCCATTGTGGATGTGGATGATGTAGTATTGGAGAAAGAGGACTCTATGATAGTTTTTAAATTGCAACGGTAAAGACTACCAAGAAATTTGGTTCAGAAATCTATGATGTTATGATAGGGGTAGGTGAAGTGACTGTACCTACATAGACTGATATTAAAAGAACCATTATTATTCACTCGACTTTTGACATGGCAGGGAAAGTGAAGAATACACACTTTTGAGCTCTTCCCTTGTGACTTAATGTTCAGATTGGGAATTGAGTACAAGCACGACTGTCATGTTCGAAGTGTCATGTGTAGGTAAGGAAGTTTTAGAAAGGGTGTATGTGATTGGGAGTTTTAAAGCATAAAAACACCTTCCCAAATTAAATATTGTAGAAAATATCTATGTGGACAACTTTTTCCTCTTCAAGTTACACAACATTCCTTTCTATCGGACTTATCCGCCGATCAGAAGGCGCTCGAAAGCTAGGAGAATTGGACACAAAAGCATTTGGCCAATAGTTACCCTCATCATCTCGTTCATAAAAACATAAAAATTGGATAGTGTTTATCCCTACATACACGTGTCTCTATCACCATTGTAAACATCTCATTAATCTCATCATCCACATGCAAGGATCATCTAGATCAAATTATAATTTGTTGAGGTCTATGGGTGGCTCATATAATAAGATTTTGGGATTTGATACCCACTACTCCTCCTCGGTGTTATTAGCTCACTGAGAATGGCAGGGGTGTGCCTAAAAATTTCACCTCATAGAGTAAAGCATAAACATTCATGACCATTAAAAATTTCATGAAAACCAGTGAGGAAATCATCGGCCAATCAATTAAATTATTTATCAAGCTTGTGCTCATATTCATTGATTATCTTGAATATGGAAGTGGATAATTTATCATGAATTAACAAACATTATTGGATGCTTTGGAGTCATTATATGGAATAAGTTGTCTCTCATACACAGAAGTGTGGACGTAGGTGTGAATGAAATCGAGATCCAACCCCACGGAGATGGTGAGAAAGGTTGGGCCATTTCGATAGCCTGAGATTATAAGAGGTTATCCTGTCAGAGAAACCCTCCTTTCAAAAGAAGTTGTTTTACTTATGTAAAGACATTGGTGAAATTTGTGTTGTAAAGCATAGTGCTAGCAAAGGGATTAGATTTTAATGAAAATTGCCCATTAAATATAGTAAGACTCTTTAAGGGAATATTCATGATTAGTTTCATAGTTTCATGTTTTATTATGCACACTGTTCCAAACAATCATAGTTTGATGGATATATATATGCCACCATTAATGGAAAATATCTATTGATAGTTTTTTTTATGAGGATGGTGTTGCACATGTTTTATTTTATTAATGTGTAATCATGTCGACATATTTACCACAATTGTAATTACAATTTTCTTGATGATAAGGATATTATTTCGAATTATTGTTCATAATTATGTTTAAATAGACAATACAATATTAAATGGCATGAGGAAGCTCTGTGTGAAAACAATCTACATGTAAGAGTGTGTACCAGTTATCTAAGTTATTTTGTTTAATGCATAAAACTTAGAAATGTGAATATTTACCTTCTGAAGGGAAAAATTTAACATATAATTGAAAGAAATACTCGTGAAGTGATTACATGTATATTCTTACATAGATGTATTGATTTCATGTAATGCTCGTTTCTGTGGTTACAATGAGCTGCCTTGGTATTTTTACATGCATGGAACTATGTTGGAGTGAAGAGTAATACAAAAATATAACTAAAAATTAACATGTTGATTAATGTTAATAAGTATAATGGTTGACAATTAATTAGTTATTTTTATTGTGTTCACTCATAGATGTGGAGATTAAAAATTATACCTATTATATATTTTGAAAGCTTTCAAAACTCAAGTTATTATTGAATTCTTTTATGAGGACACACAAACTTTATATCATGATTCAAAACTGATACTTGCATATTTTTAAATATGCATAGTAGAGTGGGATAGATAAACAAATTGGTAATAATTGTAAAGTATGGTTATGGCCTTGAAAATGGGATATTATACCCATCGTATTAATGGGATATTAAATTTTGATAATATGTAGTGCATTTGTAAGAAGAATACATACATACATACATATATATATATATATATATATATATATATATATATATATATATATATATATATATATATATATATATATATATATATATATATATATATCATTGAGGAAGGAGAAGATGCAAGTAGTAAATGTATCCACATAAGAGGAGTAGAACATATAATGAGCTATAGGAGAAATCATGGTAATATCAAGTATTTCCTTTCCATAGATCATGGGCAGCATGATGTAAAATCAAAAGTAAAATTATATAAAAGGAAATTATATACCTCATCAGGTAAGAGACCCAGGACATATTATCAACATTAACAAAAATTCATGGTTAATTAAGCATGTTCCACCCATGAATATATTCTAAGGTGTTATGTAAGGATATCTATTCATAAAAGTTCCCATGGAATATTGTTAAGCTCATGAAGGATAGGTCATAGTATAAGACTATGTAATTGTATAAATTGTCTTTCAATTTAATCTTTTGATTTAGTGCATCCATATGTAATGATCCAATCCATTTTGGAATGAATTTTTCGATTGGGAAAAGTACTATTAAAGGGAACTTAACCTTAACAGGTAACATATGTGTAGTTGAACCTATAGTTTCTTGAGTGAAACCATACCTAAACAATAGTAATTAATAAGAAGCACAAATTTTATGTTCATATCGGGACCAAACTAGGGTCTAATTGTGAAGAGGAGGCACACCTATACAACTTAATGTATGCAGAAAGACATCATACATTAATAATTGTATAACATTCATAAGAAATTCCATGGAACTGACACCAAAGGTACATCTAGTGTAAACAATTAGCGGGAGTATAAAAGTGACTCCTGGTGTTTCTTGATTGATAGTAGTAAGGAAATATTACATAAAACTCAAAACTCCAAGGGTGTAAATATCTCACAAATAGCAAGAAAAAGATTATACCAGTAGAATGATTGTAGAGGTTACAAATATACTTCTTGTGGGAAGGATAGTATAACAAAAGGGTCTGTGTGTTTCTACTGCATATAAATAAAGCACACATGCTTCATGAAGTGACAAACAAATGATATATGGTAGTCCCTGATGCATCAAAAATAAAATTAGAAAAACCAAAGCAACCTGATTATACACTAGATTCAGAACATGATTCTAAGTTAATAAACAAAGTTTGGTAAACCAAAAGGTTTCGCATAATTACAACTTATGATGATCTAAGGATCTTATGTTAGTAGTAAAATAGCATAGGCATCAAGTAACATAAGAGAAAGGATAACAAGCTATGCAACATATCATTTTTAAATTAAAATGATGACTTCACTATATTGATGGTCAAGGGATACTAGTGATCGAGATTGTGTATACAATTGGTTTGATAAAATTCTATCCAACAATCTACTCAAATATACAAATTGAAATACATATTTGTATCACCCGTTCCTACCAAGCAATATTGGGGAATTTTCCTGACATATTGCATTTATAATGGTGTTTGGTTTAAAATTTTCATTTATAACTCATGGAGGGGAAATGAGTTTTACTGATGGCCAACAAGATGTTGGAAGAGGGGTAAAAAGAGCATGTGACATGATGAGTTAAGTATGGAGTACTTGTAACTACCAAATGATCATTTTCTTTGTTAAATATAAAGTTAAGCATCATAGTCAATAGTCCACTTTATGATTAAGTGGAAGTCATATTCCGTTGTGGTTAAAACCTTGTCGAGGTGACAAATTTAATCCCAAAACTCAAAGTTATGGGTATGATAAAGTTGTACTATGCATGATTACTTTTATGATACTATTTTTCTGACATTGTACTGCAACCACATGACACAAGAAAATGATTTGCTAAATAAAAGCACTGGAATACCTTGACATAAAAAATTTCATTGGTTGTAGAAGTTGAAGAGGTCCATGAAATTCCTTATTCTCCTATCGATAAAGTAAGCATCATTTGTTAAACTTACCTAAAGGTAATATAAATAAATGAAAGAATTTTTTTGGCATAATAATCACATGGTTAGAAACATGTGGATGAAATATATATCATGCAGGTGATGCTATGGACATCGGTATGGTGTATAAGTTGTATAGATAGTATTGTGTACAAGTGCTACATATGGTACCGTTATGGATACATGTATTGCATGATAATATATGACATGTATAGTTGTTTGTGTGTAAAACACACTATGTAAAGGTACACATGATGACGTTGGGTTATTTTCTGGTATGGAAGCCGATCTAGAGTGCGTACAGAAGAAGGAAGATAAGAATTCATTCAAGGATAAGTATCAATGTTTTATTTCAGTTTTTTATGCATGTTATTATGAGTGTGATCTATGTGGATTACAGGTGATCTATGATTGAAAGGTACATATGATTTTGATGGTTATGTTGAGATAACTTGATATGATATTAGTCAAATGTGCTAGTTTTACCAGTTGTATGCAAGAAAACTACAAGGAGCAAGTGTTTGGCAAGAACCCAAAGGATTGGAAGAATGTAGGGTAAGAACATGCATTTCTTCAACCACAATAAATGGTAGGAAATATAAGCCATAGTAATTCAATTAGTATCATTGTATATCAAATTATGATATTAACTGTGGTAAACATAGTTGAGTTTTTTCATATCAAATATCTCACAAAATTGATTGAAACAAATGTTATAGGTATCGATGGAAGGATATGTGCTCCTTGTAACCGATATATATTGGAATATTTGCATCAGATGGAAAGGCCATGGAAGTCTGTCAATTCGGAGAAAATTGCCTATGAACGAGGAAATAATATTGTAAATATGTAGTAATACAATGAGGACATTGTAAATTTAAGGGGGGAAGTATGTAACACCCCTCCTTTGTATGTAAAACTTTGCTAGCCTAAGCTAAGAAAATCTAGGTCTCATGTGTAACAAGAAAATTAAATATTTTATGAAATAAATAAAATAATTAATCACTTGGAAAAGCGATATAGCAAGAGATGAGATTCTTGCCCAATCCCATTAGTGAAGGGGACGAGACATTTATATCATGATAAAGCTTCTAGATTCAATTATAGATAAGATGGATGGATTGGAGATAAATATCCATTGAGACAAATGTAAAATATTTGATAGAGAGAAAGGCGAGATTTTATGATGAAGCAACTTGTGGGAGAGAAAGGCGAGCTTTTTTGATAAAATCCTAAGAAAATGGCTAAAAAATATCCATAAAAGTGGGATGACGCCAATGTAAACCATATCATGAAAGAGAGTATTAAATACCCATTGCAGAGATCAAGAGGGGGTAGTTGATCCATGGCAAGAACTCTCGGCTTAGGGGTGAACTGAAAGAGTTAGTTCTAGGTTGTGTGGTGGTGCTCTGTTTTCCAAATGGTCTTCTCTCTTCTAATCTAGTTGGATTCACTTGCATGGGAAATATTGTATGTTTACTCATTAATCTTTATATTGTGGAATCTTTCATCTCAGATGTATAGACATTTCTGTTATATGTGTTTATGAGAATGATTGAATTCTTATGTATGTGACTCTTATTGCATCCAAGTGTAGAGTTAATGGTGGAAGCATGGTAGGTAGTTTCTAATACTTGGGTCAAAGGGCTATTTGACACGTGTTACTCATGGTAGAATATGCATGTGACCACTATGCATAAGTATAATTTCCGGTACTAACTTTTTTATGAGATGATTATATACAAATTTGTTGGATATGTATTGAATTTTAGATTTCATCACCATTAAATTTAGTAAAGGAACATATCTAACCTTATATGATATATCTATTTTACATTGGCGAGTATTTATGCCTGGGACATTGGTGCATGTGGATGTCATAATGCTTCAAATTGTATAGTCTATGGTACAGGTTAGCTATGCCATACATTATGCGTCATCAGAATTGTATCCAATGGGGCTAGTTTAGCTATTTCTACATGTTGCATAAGAGTTATGTCAATAACAATTTTGACTATGCCTGTAGGAATATAATTATGATTCATGGCCATTCTAGCTACAATAGACGCAAGATAATCTTCCATTAATTCTTGTGTGGAGTCATCAAAGGAATTTATTGGTTGCATGGCATGATTAATTATTTTCTGTGAATTTCAATCTATGCTTAAGGGTTGATCGGGCATATAAGTCTTATAAATGAATCTAAAAGTCCACATCATGGATCCTGTAAAGCATAGAAGGAGTATGCAGTATTGTGCCTAGGGAGTGTGGTTCATTACTTTTGATGTTGTTCAATGGTTAAGAATATGAGTATAGTTGCATGTTTAATAATTGTTCATATAATGACGAAATAATTATACTTGTGACGAAGTTTGAATCTTACCTTTAACAAAAGAAAATTTAAGGAATGAGGGCCTAACAGGTAATTATCAGATTAGTCTCAAGGAGTATGTTACATATTTGATGATTTTAATTCCTTCATGGTCTTTTGACTTCCCCCATACAAGGATCCTGTGGTACTTTGCAATTGGAAGGGTAGTTTTTCTTTACTGGTTATTGGCAGCTCTTAATTGGAAAGCATCCCAACATAGCCAACTTTTCTTCTTTTGTGGATACTATTCATAGATTTACTTGTTCAAGAGGTATTTTCAAGGTTTCCCACCTCTATTTTTCTTTGGGCCCACTTTTTTCTGTACTTGTCGGAGCAGTATCTCAATGGCTACTAGTTTGTTGGCTGAGGTGCAAGATGGTGGTCCAAAAATGGCTCTCTACGATTGTAGTCTAAGTGAGGCTGCGAAGATTTTTAACAGTTGTAGCTTTATCATGTCATCATTAGTTCTTCATGGTAGCTGGACTTGGTAGTTGTGGCATGATTCAAATATTTTACAGGTCTCTAGATATCCTAATTCTTTGTTTTAATTGTCATGGTTAAGGAACTTTTATCTTGCTTAAATTATAATTTCTCTGGAAAGCAGAGTTATCATATCCATGCTCTCATGTACACTCATTCTCTTTGGAGAAATTTTTTGTTTTTGTTTGTCAATATGTTGAAATGGTATACTTTAACTTCAAGACACTAAATTTGTGTTACTGTTATGCTTTCCTAGTAGGAAGACCAATAACAAAAATCTCCATGACTTGTAAAAATTCACTTCAGTAATAGAAACATGAGCTTCTCACCCACAAAAAATAAAATATGCGACATTTCAAAAAATATTTATAACAAAAATTATTTTGTAAAGAGATAGTCTTATGGATATATGTTTCTAATTCCAATGGTAATTGGAATATATGTTTTTCTTGGCTGGTTATTGGTAGCTCCAAACTGGAAAGCATCCAAACATAGCAAATTTTTCTTCTATTGTGGATACTATTCATAGATTTACATGTTCAAGACGTATTTTCCAGGTTTGTTGCCTCTATTTTTCTTTGGGCCCACTTATTTCTCTTCTAGTTGTAGTAGTATCTCGATGGCTGCTACTTTGTTGGCTTAGGTGAAAGATGGTGGTCCAATAATGGCTCTCTATGATTGTAGTCTAAATGAGGTTGCAAAGTTTTTTAGCAATTTCATCTTGATCGTGGTAGCATTATTTATTCATGGTAGCTAGACTTGGTAGTTGTGGCATGCTTCAAAGATTTTTCAGGTTGCTATATATCACAATTCTCTATTTTAATTGTCATGGTTAAGGAAATCTTATCTTGCTTAGATTGTAATCACTTTAGAAAATAGAGCTATCATTTGTATGCTCTCATATACACTCATGCTCTTTGGAGAAATTCTTTTTTTTTTGTCTGTCAATATGTTGAAAAGGGATAGTTTAACTTCAAGACACTAAATTTGTGTTACTGTTATGCTTTCCTGGTAGGAAGACCAATAACGAAAATCTCCATGACTTGTAGAATTCACTTCAGTAATAGAAAGATGAGCTTCTCACACATAGAAAAATAAAATATGTAGCATTTCAAAATATATTTATAGCAAAAATAGTTTTGTAAAGGGAGAGTCATGGATATATGTTTCTACTTCCAATGGTAATTGAGGCATATGTTAACATTTTTATGTGTATAATGTGAATCATAAATAAAATATTTCAATGATATATATATATATATATATATATATATATATAAGATAGATTTGTAATTCATTGAATTTATATTATGCAACTCACATATAAAATTTTAAATACTTATAAAAAATTAATTATACAGAGAGAGAGAGTCCCATGGAAATATGTTTTCTATGTATAAATATGTTTGGGTCATATATTGATATTTTAATGTGTAAAATATGAATCATCAAAAAATATATATTTCAATTTTAGCTATGTACATAGTATATGAAACTATATATATATATATATATATATATATATATATATATATATATATATATATAGAGAGAGAGAGAGAGAGAGAGAGAGAATCTCAAAAAAATAGAGGAGATCATCACACCACCAAGTCAGGTTGTTGCCACACCAATGGATACACCACAAATTCTCATTTTCACCACACTATCTGCACCACTACATCCTATCCCATCCATATGTTGACCCCTCTTGAGTGACTCTAGTAGCCCTAAATAGATAGATATAAATTTTTTACAATTAGTAAAAATCTATTAGAATAGTTTTTTATATTGTAACTTGATTTTGTTCACACATTTTTTATTTATTTATTTGTTTTAAATTGCATTTGTTAGGAAAATGAAAGAGCCACCAATGATTCAGTTTTATTTTACCTAGTGATGACACTGATGTCTCATGTGGGTTTCTAGAGTCATGATCATCATCTATGGTTGTTATAGAAGATAGAAGGAAGAGAGAAAAAATGTGAATGCAAAACACTAATACCAACTTTGAAGCCACTCATCTCGACAAAAGGAACAAAAAATATATAGAAAGATTGAAATGAGATGAGGTGAACAAGAGGATTGGGGGTGAAAGTATAAATAAAGATAGGGGCAAGAAGCAAATATGATAATATTTCACGAGTCGAAATATACTAATTTGTAAGGAAAATATGACCAAATCACATCACATAAAGTCAAAAACGGTTGGTTAGACGAAATATTAGATATTAAAACCTTGAATTCTTGTTGTGAGAGGGGTTCTAAAGTTCACTATAGTTTAGTATGAGGAAAAAATTATATTTAATATTAATAAAATAATATTTAAAATAAAAAATTAGTAATAGTAAAAAAAGGACTGTCATACATATATAAATTACTTCAAATTACGTTCTAATTTTACATCCACTCTATATAGAGATAAAGTAATTGAAATTAAAGAAACAAATTTCTTTTTAATATGAAAGATATATGAAATTCCTTCTTCACACATGCCATGTAAAAATAATATCATTCACATCACATAATATGTAATTCATTCTATATTTAGTTAGTATAAAATATTTAAAAGAAAAATGCATTAATAACCTTTTTTTGTTAGCAATAAATAAATATTTCAATATCTATACTAAAAAAACATTGTTTTATATCAAGAAAAACAAATTAATTTCATTTTTCATCAAGAAAGTATAATGATAAAAACTATTTTTCATTTTTCATTTTTTATTGTTTTATATCATTATACTTTCTTGATGACTCTATCATTGCACAAGTTTTATAGACCTTGTTCTCATGTCTTTGGATTATTTCCATTACCTCTAGGTATATTAAATAATGTTCCTTTCCTACTAGGGAACTAATAAACTTGTTAATTCAACTTTCAAGAGATAATTTGGTTTCTATCGTTTGTAATTACGAAGAGTACTTTTTTGTTTAACCAACCCAGTCGTCTCTCAAAATTACGTGAAAACCTATTATTTAATGACTTCAGTTTAGGGTTTTCAAATGACCAACCTTACCCTCTCACTCACTAATTGTTCCCATTTGTTTTTCTTTTCCGTCCATAGTGTTGCTCTAACTACATTGAATTATTCCATGGCTACTCTATCATATTTCTTTCACTATATCTATTGTTACACGTGCCTTGTTAGTTTCGATGTCCATTTGGAAACCATGGTGAGTTTTTCTTCTTTAATTTGATGGTTTTACCAGAGTTATTGGCATGATTTTCTTCATGCTTACTGAGTTTGAGGTTTCCTTTTTAACAGGTACTTGGGTAATGTGTTCAATACTATGGTGGGTTTAAAACCCTCTTAGGGTTTTCATAACCTAACCCTCCCAATTTTACGTGATGCACTAAGGTAATGTTCTTGTTACATTATTTCAATTTCAAATCGTTGATGTTTGTTCTCCATGGTTTCAGTATTAAGATCCTCGTTACATTTTGTTGAATGGCTAGTTGAGGAATAGGAATCTAGTTCCTTTCTTGTGCTATGGAATTTAAAATAGTATTCGCAAGTAACGTTGTCTTCTCACTTTTGCGGTACTACATCTTTTGTAAAACGACAAAATCTCATTTTCACTTGGGTTTTTTCCTTTCCACTGGTTTCTAGGGCCTTGGATTCATATGGCATAGTTTAGAGATTTATTTTCCTTAGATTTTTTTTCTACACTTCGATAATCTCTCTCCCTTTTTCATTAAGTTGTGGAATGGATTTGGTCGGGATTCTTTCTAGGTAAAGAATTCTCTATTATAAACCTTCCTTGCAATACTCATTTACGAGTTAATATAATTTATTATGTGACCCAAATATAACTCCCTTCATAATTTCTCTTGCTTACACGTATAACGTTGGCACCAAGGAATTTGATAAGGTTTTCTTAAGTACTCCTCTATGTTTTCAACACTTTAGTTCCAACTTCTTCATCTACAAGTCGAGTTTTATACCAATTTCTTGTTCTTCGTGTGACGATGATGAAGCACATGGTTTATAAGAGTTCATTTTGAATTTCCCAACCCATTACAAGGTGTCTTTTAATTTTACTTGTTTCTTTGATTCCCTCCCTAGCAGGGATCGATAGAATCACTAGGGCTATACCATTATTGTTTGAATATTATGGCCATGGCTTTGAATGCTATTAACATAATTTAAATTACCTTGGTCAATAGACACTTGTGCATTTTTCAAATTTATAATCTCTTTACTCATAGAAATATGATACACTTACTCAATCCGTGAGACTAATAAAACTTGTCTTAATTATGAAAGAATTAGTTTTGTTTCTTCCGAATAACACTACATAACCTTTTATTCATATTATTTATGTAATCCATGTTTCCCATTAGGTTTTCTAACCTATCATTTTAATTAGATGGATTATTTTATCTACCCATATTTTTCATTTATATTCGTGAGTAATTTGAATTTTATATTGTTTTGAACATGTGGGTTTTTTGGGATCTCAATATACCTAGACTCTCCACATCTATATACTATATATTAGTCACTCGTAGGCACTATATCCTTATACGTAATATTATCACTCCACAATTTCCTATGGTTGTAATAGAAATCGAGAGCTAACCACAAAACCGCTTGTAAGATTAGAAGCTAGCCCTTCTATATTCAAAGAGGGATCTCTCTATTGGATTTAGATTTGTTTTTTTGAGATTTTAGGCTAGTTATTAGGTTCATAGTGTGGTTCTTTCAAAGGTTTGGTTGAAACTGTAAGGAAAGTCCAATGGAAAATGGTGTCATAAGTCTTAGGGTGATCAAATACATGAATGTCAGAACAGATGTAACAGGGAAAGGTAGGCAGGATTTTGGACCTTTAGAGCATTTATGGAATGAAGGGGAGGAAAATATTTAGATTCATTTAAACATAGATCATTTTGGAATGAATTTTATATTTAATCTTAGTTTGAAAACACAGATATTGTTTATAAGCCAGAGAATAGTGTAATTAAACAAGTTCAAACCTTAATTTTTTTTTAAACAATACATATAGGAAGAAATTATGGATAAACTGAGAAATAACAATTATAGAAGGGGGAAACCATAACCAATTTTCCTGACACATGAATCTTAGGATGAGTTTCTGTATTAAATAAATGATCACTTTAGCTCAGTACACAACTTTACATCAAAGATTTTCTTTCTCGATATAAGTTCCAACCTTTTGTACTTAAAATTGTGAAGTATTTATACAAAAAATATCAAAATATCTTGATTTGAAATATCAATATTTTCCTTAAAAAATATCTGAAAAGACTGTTTAAAAAAATATTATAGAAATTTAGGAAAATAAAATTGTTGTAGCTCTAACACTACCTTCGAGGATTATGGTGCTCAATGGCCAAAAGAATTGTTGTTATGTTGTCGAATATGAACACCTGTTTTAATCAAGCAACTGGCATAATTGATCCCATCTATCTTCAGCTAAGGTGGATAATTTGATTAAATTCATGTAGCTTTCATCCACCTGGGTATATTTCTGGAAGGTGGGATTAATTACAAACAAACATTTTATCTCATGTTTGATAAGTAAATTGAATTTTAAACCCTCCATGAAAGCTTTTCATGGGAGGGTTCCCTTGATGGTAGAAAACTTTGACTTATCTCTAGCTATGGAGTATAATTTTTGTTGATAATCATGTAACTGAACCAGTTTATCTCCAATTCCTTTTAAACCTTGCAACACATTTTGATTTAGTACATTAAACTTTCTATGGAACTTCTAAATGTTTTCCTCCAAGTTAAGGCACTTGTTATATAATTGTAACATCAATTTACCTTTTGTAGGGACTCTTCTGACTTCAAGGATTGTCTCTGTCCTTTCTACAATCTCAAATTACTCTAATTCCTCCTTTGTCTTTGAATTGAGAATCCTTATTAGTGCAGTGGCTTCACCTAGTTTTTGTCCCAAACTTTCTTTTATTTCTTCAATAACTCTTTTTTATTTCTGCACTAATTCCTCCGACTCGAAAATTATTTCAATGGAAGGCTAAATATCGGTCATATCTTCATTGATTTCCACACAAATGTTCTCCTTCACCCATGCAATTCTCTGGACCATGGAAAATTCATTTTCCAACTGATCAATTCTCTGGGTTAACCTATGAATCTTTTGAAGATGTGCCATGTACACATTATCAATCTTTAATTTATGTTCTTGGAGATTGTGTATTTGAGCTTTCACCTTTTAAATCACCCACCCTGTGATAGACAGGTCCTCCATAACTTTGACTAGCTCTCCTGATGATTTTGTAGTTTGTCCCTCAACTATGATGGTTGTTGAAGTTGAAGCTCCTACTGTCAATGTACCTGCAATCAAAACTACTATGAGTGGAATGACTCCTAACTCTGTTGAATGTTCTTTCTCCTCTAGCAGTTTTTCCATTTCAGTCTCCATCTCTTTAATTTTCCCATTCTATTCAACGATAATCTTGAACATGTCTTCTTTCTCTTTCTCTAGTTGTCCAACTTCCTTGGTCTATGAATCTTCAGTGGGTGGAAGCTTGAGTTTCTTCTTTAGATTTGCAATGTCAACATTTTTTCTTTTAATTATTTCCTCTGCAGCTTTAACATTACTGGGATTGTATCCCAGTTTGATTATTATATCCTATAAACACTTAATATTAGTGTCTTTAGCTACAAAAGATATATTTTCTAGTTTGAGTTGGGATTGAATGTTGTTGACTAAAGCTTGCAACTTGGAATCTTCCATTTTTTAGTTTGTCAAGGTTGAATACAACATCTCAACTATTTGTTTGTGTAAGTTCATCTGAGCAATGGGATGGATTTGATCAACATTGTAAGAAAATATATATTTCTTGTAATCATTTCGATTCTTGGGAAAGGGAACCTAGGCCCCAGACGAAGGCTATCTACATCTTTCCTTTCTTTGTGTCAAAGGCAGAGAGAATCCTATATTGTGAGGATGTTGTCTATTTCCAAAATTGAGAATACGTGGTAGCTTTTAGGAGTTCATTTTTCTTCTTAATTTCCTTATACTTGGAAAATATACTTCGTTAATCTTGGTCATGAATCAATTCTCCCGAATGAGACATGTCCAGTTGATGAGCCTCATAAAAGGGTAATTATATGGGCTCATTTTACCTCCTAACCTAGTCAAATCAACCATTCTCTTAGCTTATTGTATGATTTTCTAATTATATTTATGTTTATACAGTGAGTTGAGTTAGTTATGATGCCATGTGGTCTAATATGTGTTTAATGCAGATTATTGATGAATTTTGTGGTCAAAGTCAAGGATCTAGTGGACAAATCGTAGCAATAAATTGAAGTGGACAAAGGAGGGGACTTATAGGAGGGTATCTGTTGGGTCCCTATAATACTAGTGATTACCCCATTACTACTGTAGCTGTATCCTTTATTAATATTGTTGTGCCCCTATTGTCCCCATATTGTTATTACTGTGCCCCATAAAATCCCTCTATTGTTATTTTTGTGGCTTTATATTATTATTGTTAGGTCGGCTAGGTTATATTGTGACTCCTTAGACTCCTATATATAGAAAGGAGGTTTTATCATTTGAATCATCGAAGAATTGCTCATTTATGTAATGTAAAGGAGGTTGCCCCCTCGAAGAGGCTGAATTCTAAGGCGTGGATCTCTCTTTTCTATCTTTTTGTTAGCTGGTTTCATAACATTTGGTATGAGAGCTTTGGATTCTAGGGTTTCACTGCTCCAAACAGGTCATCGTGGCATTTTCGCTATAAATTTTTTCTGCGATGTTTCAGAAGCTAAAGAAACACCCATTTGATAATAAATCGTGCTGAATCTTAGGTCCAAATTTCAGAGCTTTTTGCACTATATTTGCGGAGATATGATCTGAGGAAGTTGGTCTTTTTGCATACTCCTAAATTACATTCCAAACAGGTGACCTGGGGAACATCGTCATAACTTTCTCTCTGAGCATCGGATTAAAATTTCGTAAGAAGGTGCAGAAAGAGGATGGACTGTAGTTTCGTGTATATATTTTTCAAATCCAAAGGTTGAAATAGTGACTCATGGCACGTCGTATAAGTTCGCTCTACTGAACTAGTCTATAATTAGGTCATCTTGGGAGATTGTGCATAACTCTTCCTTGGAGAATCCAACTTGGATCAAACTGGTGGCATTGGAAAGAGGACACAGAGGGCTACTACAGATTACAATTTCAGAACTAGATGATCCAAAATTGCAGAGATACATCAGATTCAATATCAGGCATTTACAAAGTGAAAAAAGGTGTGTAGTTGTTTTAAATTTTTGCATAAGCTTGGTTTGAAAAATTAGTTTGAATCGATAATTGATGCCTCGAGGAAAGAAAATGAAAACACCTAGTAAGCAACCTGAAAGCTCTAGCATGACTTATGAAGAAGAGGAAGAAATGCAACATGATATATCAAAATTACGAGACCAAGTGCAACAAGTGTCACTTGCACAAAAAGCAACAGAATCTAAGATGGATGGTTTAAGGAAAGATGTAGAAGCTAAGATGGATGGTTTAAAGAAAGGTGTAGAAGCTAAGATGGATTGTTTAAAGAAAGGAGTATAAGCTAATATGGATGGCATGGAAGCTAAGATGAATGGCATGGATGCTAAAATTGATGGCATGGATGATAAGATGGAAGAATTGAAGATAAATATGAATAAGTTGCTACAAGAAATAGTCACTAATGGTGAAAGGGTAGTAAAGGAAACTCATGATGAGAACAAAATAAATGTTAATCATGATTCCATAGACTCTAATTTTGGATCGAAGACCACCCATATTCCAAAAATCGATATGAGGAAGTTTGATCCCGTAACATGGATATTACAGATGGAGCAATTTTTCGATCTCAATAATGTGCAAAACAAACAAAAGGTACGTATTGCAACTCTATATTTGGAACCAAATCAGTTTGTATGGTATCAATGGCTTTGCTCTCATAAACAAATTATCACTTGGGAAATTTTTACGGAAGAATTAACAGCACATTATGAGGATACAAAAAGTAACACTTTTTTTAGCCAATTGATAAATCTCAAACAAAAGGGTTCAATAATGGAGCACATTGAGGAGTTCCAATAATTGAACATAAGGGTAAAAAATATTCCAGAGGAGCATATGATTGATGTGTTCATAGGGAATTTAAAGGATAATATCCAACATGATGTTCGCCTTTGGGAACCTGATTCATTAGAGAAGGCATTCATGTTAGCATGAAAAATGGAAAGAAAAATTATGGCAACAAGGAAGCATACCACTCACAACTATAAAGATGGAAGTGTTGTTGCCCCTAGTCTTCCACAACCTATAAGGTTGACACCACAACAATTGGAAGAAAAAGAGGCAAAAGGGCTTTATTACAGTTATGATAGCAAATACACTAAAGGTCATAAGTGTGCTGAGAAGAAATTATTCTACATACATTGTGAAGAGGAAGAAGAAAAGGAGAAAGAAAGGTCAAAATAAGAGGATATACTCCAGGAACAAAGCTTAGATAAAGAAGAAATGAATCTGACCATATCTTGTAATGCATTGGCAGGAATTACCACTCCTCAAACCATCAATATAGAAGGACAAATCAAGAAGAAAAATGTAATAATGTTGATTGATTCAGGAAGTACCCACAATTGTATTCATTGTAAGGTAGCAAAAGAATTGAATTGCTTCTTATATCCAGCACCAGAGTGTCAAGTGATGGTTGCAAATGGAGGAACAATAAATTTCTCTAGAAAGTGCCATGATATCAAGCTATCCATGGGAGAATATGTATTGACTAGCCCAATGCTTTCCATTCCAAAGGGAGGTGCTAATGTTGTACTAGAAGTCCAATGGCTACAATCCTTGAGTACAATAGCTTTTAATTTTCAAGAACTTTTCATGAAATTTTCTGTGGAAGGAAAGGAAGTTGAATTAAGGGGTATTGCAGGGAAACCGGGAAAGATAGTCAGCTATAACGGTATGACAAAGCTTCTAAAGAAGGAACAAAGAGGTGTAATTGCACAATTATGTTCGCTAGATGTTTCCACATTGGAATCATCTATTTCTCCAGATCTCCAAAGAGTCTTGGACAATCATTCTAAGGTATTTGAGACTCTGAGAGGTCTACCGCCTATTCGTGAGCATGATCATGCTATTCATCTGATTCCAGGAAGTGTTCCTCCAAACATCAGGCCATACAGATATCCCTATGCCCAAAAGAGTGAAATTGAACGTATGGTTGAAAAAATGCAAGAGGCTGGTATAATTCAACCGAGTCAAAGTTCTTTCTCTGTTCAAATAGTATTGGTGCACAAGAAGGATGGATCATGGCACATGTGTCTGGATTATAGGGAGATCAACAAGCTCACTATTAAAGATAAGTTTCCCATTCCTATCATTGATGAATTACTAGATGAATTGCATGGATCAATTTACTTCACCAAGTTGGATCTTCGTTCAAGATATCATCAAATCAGAATGAAGACTGAAGACATTCTGAAAACAAAATTTAGAACTTGTAAGGGTAATTATGAATTTTTGGTCATGCCTTTTGGCCTTACCAATGCACCTTCAACATTTCAAGGTTGGTTGAATTCCATTTTCAAACCATTCCTTAGAAAATTTGTGTTGGTATTTTTTGATGATATACTAATCTACAACAAGTCTTGGAAGGATCATGTTGAACATGTTGACAGGGTGCTATAATTATTGGAGGAGAAACAATTATATGCAAAAATATCCAAATGTTTCTTTGGAGTACAAGAGGTGTAATATCTGGGTCATATTGTATCTCATGAAGGAGTTAAGGTAGACCCTAGCAAAATTAAAGCCATTAAGGAATGGAAAATCCCCACATCCATAAAGCATCTGCGAGGATTTCTCTGGTTGACAAGTTATTAACGCAAGTTTGTTAAGGATTATGGTAGAATAGTAGCACCTCTAACAACATTATTCAAGAAAGATGCATTTTCATGGACTCCAGAAGCAACAATGGCCTTTGAGCATCTTAAAGGAGGCTGCCCCCTCGAAGAGGCTGAATTATAAGGCGTGGATCTCTCTTTTCTATCTTTTTGTGAGCTGGTTTCATAACAGTATCCCCCTCATTTATTACTCCTCACTTTGAATTTCCCTTCATTCAGCTTGGAGTACAAGCAGCCAAGTCATGCACTAGAAGGCAATCGAGAAAGTGAAGGATAACTGATGATTATCTTGAGTTTTGGTAGCCAAGCCTCCCTAATTTTAAGGAAGCTATTGGTAGCTTCATTTGTATAAGTAGAGAGGCCTACGAACTCACTAGGGTTGGATTTTTGTTGTAGTTCTACTTATGTAAACTTTGCTTAACTTCAAGCCTATTATCTTGACAGTTCATGTAATCTTGCTATTGTTTTGAGAATAAAGATGGAATCCTTTTTGAGATAGCACTGAGTTACCTCAAAGGGCTAAATCTATTGTGTTAGGGCCCAATACAAGTAGCCAAGCTCATCTTTACTTGTATTTGTATGTTTCATTTCAATTTGTAGATTAGGTTACTATTAGATGCATTTCTTTTATGGTTAAGAATAGGTTGCTTTTGATGATTCAGTAGGTCGATTCCATTTGTGCTTTCTGTAGAAAGTTAAGCAGTGATAAAGAAAAGATCCAAAATGCTAGCAATAGTGTCTTTGCCTCTCTTCCTCCCATTGGGACAATGATTTGAGGTAAACACCCTCTTGCTGCCCCAAAAACACAGATTTTCCTCATTCATAGGACTTCTAGTGTTTGCAGTTTTTTAGTTGGTTAATAGTCTAGTTTTGCTTTGCTTCAAACATCTTCATCATGGTCACTTATTTATTTACAATATTACTCTTTGATGCTTTCCTTTCCTACAGTAGTTATCAGCATTTTCTTTCATAAATCATAGTTTATTTTCATGCAAAAACTCTATTTTTCTAGATGCGCTTATTTCATTGCTTGCTCAATCTCATTGGTTGACTGTCAGTTGTTTATGCAGCAGATGTCTTCTAGAAATATTCCAACCTATCAACCATCCCATCCTCCATTTGATCCATGCCCTATAGGTCACCCAAGTCTCCCCTCAATTCTGCCTCAGTTTCATGTATTTTCCATACAATTTCTTCCTCTCTCCTTGAGCAAATCCAATCATCTTTCTCTCTCCTAATGATTCTTGGTTGAACCTAGGTGCCTTAACACCTCATTCCAACCTTCATCTAGCATTTCCACCCACTCTCACACCTTCAAAATAGTGAAAACTTCTCTCGGCCTCCTCCTGTAGGCCTCCTGTAGAATGTTATTTTCCCCCTTGTAGATTTCCTATGTCCTCTTGTAGATTTTCCTGTAGGCTTTATTTTGAAGGCCAAGTTTGGGAAAAGCCTCCAGAAGGTTACCTGAGACCTCCTAGGACCCATACACACCATCCTACATCCTCTCAAGTCGAAAAATCACCCTTTAACACCACTTATTCGCTGCCACATTCAGAAACAAATAAATTATATGCATGCCAAATTCACATAAAAATATATAAAAATCCAAAAAGATGTTTTTTGGTCATTTACTTCCAGAAATAGCTTAGTTAGATGTTTTTTACCTCCTTCAGTAGGTAATGGAATTCTTTTCATAGTTTTCTTAGTGGTTTTTGCAAAATTAGGATTAGTTGGTTAATTAGGATTTACTTGGTTTGCTTTGAGTTTTAGTCATCCTTTCTGCAAGTAGAATAGCATCTGTAGAGTAATCTTTCCTTTCTCTTTCATCGCATCCAGAGCTTCTTCTGGAATCCATAGAATTTGGCTTGAGCTCCTCGTGATCTTGCACCGGCTGACCAAGTGACAACCTGCAGTAATAACTAGTACTTGTGCATACAACACGTCGCTTCCAAGTTTGTTACGAACTACCAGGTTGATAAGAGTAAAGTAGGCAGCCTAGGAGTTGTAGAATTATTCCTGCAATACTGGTGCTCACCACCTTTTTTCACTATTGCCAAAGAAGCATCATAGTATTCTGTGATTACTACTTTCTTCTATTTTCTATTGCAACATCCTGCTAGTAGTTTATTTTAGCAAAAGTAGAATAGTTGTTTCCTCTATTTCAGTTCCGCATTGTTTTGTTTTCCTTCTCAATTCTGCAATTTTCATTTAAGAAAAAGTAGATTAGTCATTTCCTTTCTTTCATTTCTACATTTCCTTGCTTTCCTCTTCAATTCTGCAAATTTCATTTCAGCAAGTTCATTTCAGTTAGTTGCAATTTGTTTTGTTCAATCAATTTTAGTTTTGCACGTAATATGAGTGTGGGGCGAAAGAAACAAAAACCAACCAAAAATATTTTCTTTCATACCTCGTAGGAATAGAGATAATTTAGGAAAATTTTTGCCAACACCCCCATTGCTTCACACAGCCAACCTTCTCTCTTCTTCAATGGCTACGATCAATAAGAACCCTTAGGTGAATAGCCAGATATATTTAAAGAACCTATAGGGGAAGAGGAAGAAGAAAACATTCCTTGGAGCCAATGGGTGAACACAGAAATGCTAGGGGGAATGGAGAGAGAATAGAGGGTACTTTTCCCATTCGAGAGACCAATGGGGACAGCAAAATGAAGAATAGAAGCCCATCCACCCTACCTCATTTCCATGGTCTGACTACAGAATATCCTGACACGTTTTTGTTTGATTTTGTTGTTATCTGTCGAACCTATGACTATGAAGAAGCTGAGAAAATGTTGAAACTATTCCCTTCTACTCTCAAGAATGCAACATTGCGTTGGTTCATAGGATTACCTGGCAATAGTATCATAACTTGGGCTCAGATGCAACAAGCCTTTAACAAGAAGTATCAAGGCTACTGTAGGTCAAAAGATACTAAAGAAGAAATTTTCCGAATGACTATAGGAAGTGATGAGTCCCCGGAAGGTTATGAGGAGAGGTTCCAGCTTAGTTAAAAAAGGGTCGGGTGTACACTTGACCCTGAGTTTCTAAAGATGGTCCTTATTAGGGGAATTGAGGAAGATCTTTTAGACACCCTCCATCTACTAGCCAGGGGAGACATCTACCAACTGTCCTATGAAGACATAAAGACTATTTTTAGGAACCATTCTAGAGCAGCCAGAAAAAAAGGTTGGGGGAGCCAACACATAGCCGGTACCTCTTCCTCTAAATCCTCCATTAAAGGAGAAATTGGAAACATTTTGGAAGACTTCAAGAGTGAGATGTTGTAGACTCTTGCCATGCAAATGGATACCACACATATCAAAAGGAAACAAGAGGAAGCAGAGAGGGCTTCGGCCATTTTTTTCCCTAGATGCACTAGGAGGAATCCTAAGAATGAATGCCCATTAAACTCTATAGAGGTTTGTTCAGTTTGTGAAGAAAATCATTCTACATATAAGTGCCCTTCCTTGCCCAGATTTAAAGTTGTATATCAAGGGGCTGAGGGAGTCACTAAACAACTCTATTACATAAACCAAAAAAGGCTGCATGGACCTAGACCATATCAACAGGGGATGCAAGGACATCTCAGGCATACTACAACTCCAACCAAGTCACTTCCATACCTTCTTGGGGCCTGCTCATCCTTCTTGGTCCACGCCTCCTCCTTGGTCATTCACATATCAATATCATGCCCAACCAACCAATCATTCATTTCAATCCTATGCTCAGCCACCACCTTAATGGAATGCATATTATCAAGGGTGGAGGCCCCAATACGACTCTCTTCTCGCTCTTTTGCCTCCACCACTTGCCCAACCACAACCATTGCCTCCTACTCCACCGATACAGCCCCAAATGCCTATCCAGCCGAATCCAAACATGAACAACAAATAGGCTTAGCAAGTGTATAGCGGGGAACCATCATGCCCAACTTATGGTGTGGAGATTCAGGAAATTAGCTTACGGTCTGGGAAATTTCTCCAAAACAGTCAACCTCCACCCAGGGAGGTTGAGGAAGATAAAGAGGAAAGTGAACCTAAAGCAGTTCCAGCCTTTCTTGAGAGACTGTCTGTGATAGTTCAGCCTACCCCTGAAGAAACCAAACTCCTGGGGGAATTGAAACATCTATGTGTGAAGATACCACTTCTCCAATCCATAAAAGATGTGTCTATCTACAATAGGTTGATCAAAGAGAGGTGCCTTAGGCATCCAGGAAGGTGCAAGAGAGATAACCCAACCATCAATGTCATAGGGCAACTGTCCGACCTGATGTTGGGGCAAGTAATCTGTCCCAAATATCTTGGGCTTGGAAGCCCAGTAGTTGATGTCCACATCAATGACACCATGATCCCACACACTTTGATTGATCTAGGAGCTTCCATTAATGTGATTACAAAGGGCACAATGCTCAAACTCAACCTCCAAGGCTCCTTAAGGAAGACCACAACTGTGCTACAGTTAGCAGACCACTCCACCATGACGCCTGAGGGGACTGTGGAAGATGTGATGGTCTCTATTGATTCTTGGGAGTACCCTGCTGATTTATTAGTTCTCTCGCCAAAGGCAAAGCTCAGTGGCTACCCTCTCGTTCTGGGAAGACCCTGGCTAGCTACCATTGATGCCTACATCAGCTTTCGAGCTAGGAAAATGAACATAAAGAATGGGCATATGTCCAAGTAGTTAATACTATATCCGTCTGCCCAACCCTTGTTAGAACATAATATACCTCTTTGGTTGGAGGAGGAAGATGAAGATGAAGTCTATTCTGCACCACTTTGAGCATTAGAAACTGCCATGGGGGGAATAGCGAGATGAGGATGATATGATCGAAAATGTGATTCAGAATCCACCTCCTAGTGTATCACCCTTAGAGGACATTGTAAGAGAAACCCAAAACAACCGCTCAACTAATCTATGTGTCACCGACTCCACATCTCTATGTGTTAAGAATATAGACTTCGGTCCAAAAAGAACCTTGAAAATCAATCCATCCCTATCCACTTCCCAGGAGAAGGAACCGTGTAGCCTGCTGAGAAAGCACTTAGATGCCTTCTCCTGGAGTTATAAGGAGATGAAGGGAGTGCACCCTTGAGTATTTACTCATCATATATACATCAAGGAGGGTTGCAAGCTAGTTAGGCCGCCTCAAAGGAGGATGAATCAAACAGTTAAAGATATTGGTAAGGAAGAACTGTAGAAATTGCTTGATGCAAGATTCATCTATCCCATCTCTGACAATGAATGTGTCTCTCCTTTGCTGCTAGTGCCAAAGAAAAATGGTAAGCGGAGAATCTGTGTTGACTATCAGGAATTGAACAAAGCCACCAAAAAGGATCATTTTCCTTTACCTTTCATAGATCAAGTGTTAGACGGTCTGGCAGGGAAAAAGTTTTTCTCTTTCCTAGATGGGTTTAGTGGGTACAATCATATTCAGATTAGCCTAGAAGACCAAGATAATACCACTTTCACTTTTCCTTGGGGTACCTTTGCATACCAGGTCCTTCCTATTGGTTTGTGAAATGCTCCAGCCACTTTCCAAAAGAGCAGTACTGAGTATATTTTTTGAATTAGTTCATGATACAATAGAGATATACATGGATGACTTTACTCCTTATGGCTCTGAATTTCAGGAAGCCTGATCTAATCTAGGAAAAGTTCTAGACAAATGTATTGAGATGAACATGTCCCTTAGTCCGGAAAAATGTGAATTTTTGATGATTGAAGGGACCGTGCTAGGACATGAAATATCTCAACAACAGCTGCAGGTGGACCCCAACAAAATCACCATCATCCAAAGGGTCCCACCTCCTCAAAAAGTAAGAGATGTCAGAAGTTTCTTAGGCTTAGCTGGGTATTATTGGAGATTCATTAAATATTTCAGCAAGCTATCCTGTCCTTTGTTTGGCCTTTTAGGTAAAGATTTCGAGTTTATATGGTCAGAAAACTGTCAAGAAGCCCTAGATACCTTGAAGAGAAAACTCGTGACTACCCCAATTTTGAGAGGCCCAAACTGGGCCCTACCTTTCCACATTCACACAGATGTCTTGATCAAAGCAATCGGAGAAGCCTTGGGACAAATTGATGAAAATTTTCCTTATGCCATATACTTTATAAGCAAAAACTTGTCAAAGGCAGAGTTAAACTATACAGTGACTGAGAAGGAGCTCCTAGCTGTCGTGCATTCCTTAAACAAATTTAGAAATTATATCAGAGGCTATCAAACCTTTGTGCACACTGATCATGCTACAATTAGATATTTAATGAACAAACTAGATGTAAATGCTCGCATTATTAGATGGTTGCGTTTACTGCAGCAGTTTGATTTGACCATTGTTGATAAGCCTGGTAAAGAAAATGTTTTTGCTGACCTTCTATCTAGAATAAATTGTTTGTAGGTGAAGAAGGAATGATGGATGTTAAATGCCAGATGAACACTTGTTTTCTATCTTAGTACTCTCTCCATGGTTTTCTGATATAGCAAAATACTTCGTTTCATCACAGTTCCCACCATGTCTTTCCTCAAAAGAGAAGAGAAATATAGTAAGGAAAAGCGCCCCTTTCACCTGGATTGGGGGCAATTGCTTCAAACTTGTCCCAGATCAGATCTTGATAAGATGTGTCACGGAGGAGGAGGTCTTTGACATCCTACTGACCTATCATGATGGGCCTTGTGGAGGTCATTTTGCAGCAAAAAGAATTACCTTCAAGATACTGCAAGTAGGCTACTATTGTCCCACTCTTCATCAAGATGTGAGGAGATATACCAGCCAATGCGATTGGTGTCAAAGGATGGGGAAACCTACTCCAAAGGATGAAATTCCCATGCAACCTCAAGTGATATTTGAGCCATTTGAGAAGTGGGGCATGGACTTTGTGGGGCCTATCATCCCTCCTTCAAAGTAGAAGCAACACATCATTGTGTGCACTGATTACCTGACAAAGTGGGCAGAGACAAAAGCAATCAAAGCAGCGATAGAGGAAAAAGTAGCTGATTTTTTTTAGAGAGAACATATTCTACAAGTTTGGGTATCTAAGGGAGTTGGTCATAGATCAAGGCAGCCAGTTCACTTCTAATTTGATTGAAGACCCACTCACACATCATATAATCAAGCACATGACTTCCACCCCTTACCATCCACAAGCCAATAGGTAGGTGGAGATCACTAACAGAGCATTGGAAGGGATCCTGACAAAGGTAGTGAGCCATAGTAGAAAAGACTAGGCAGATAGATTAGTTGAGGCCACTTGGACCTACAATACAACATGGAAGACCACTACAGGGTTCACACCCTATGAGCTAGTCTATGGGAAGAAGGCTTTTCTGTCAATAGAATTTGAATTCAATACCCTGAGGATGGCAGCTCAACTGGACCTAGACCTCAGCCATGCACAGAAAGAAAGATTACTCCATCTCAATGGATTGGATGAACATAGAATGTAGGCCCTTCTTGAGATAGAGGTAGTTCAGCTTCAGAGAAATATATGGCATGACAAAAACATCAAGGAGAAGCAATTCCAAGAGGGAGGTTGGGCACTACTCTATGGCTCAAGATACAAAGATTTCAAGGGTAAACTAAGGACAAGATGGATGGGACCCTACACTATGGAGAAATACGATGACAATGGTTCAGTTCTAATTAGAGCCATTGATGATGAAGCCATCCCCATGCTTGTCAATGGACACCGGTTGAAAGTCTACAAGAAACCCCTCTCCAAGCGAGATTTCATTGAAGATTTGACTAAGACAATGATGGTAGTGGAGCATGTCCTAGCCTCCACTTCACCCATTCACTCAAGAAAAAGAAAAAAACAATAAAAAATAAGGACTCAAGTGAAAACCTCCATGAGGCGCTTGAGTCCCATCATTCAGTTTAAAACCTCTTCTGAGGCGACCCAGTAATGTCAAAAAGAATAAGAGAGAAAAATAAGATCCCAGGGTGAAAACCTCCCTTGGAGGTGCCCAGGGCAAGCAATTAGGGTGAAAACCTACCTAAGGCACCGTGTTTGTTTTCAAAAAAAAATGAATTTCCAGTTGCATTGCAGGTTTGCAGGAGGACTATAGGAAGCAGTAGAAGGTACCAAGGGAGCCTTGAAACCAATACCAGCACCTATCCTACCTTCCCACACCTTTCTCCATCATTCTTCGCATTTTTTTCACCTCACTGTGCTTCTTTTTCAAAAACTATGTTTTATACAGGGGGCTTTGTGTTTTCTACAAGATGCTCCTGTAGGAATTACAGAGAGCCATAAATGTATATAAAAGGTAGTTTGAGGGATAGGGAAGCTTCATAAAAATTATATAAATCCTCCTGCAGTCTTAAAACCTCCTTGCCATCAATTCCAAGCCTACATCACACCCCAAGCATCATTCTTCTTCTTGACCAAGAAAAACACAGAAAAAATATTTTTTCAGGAGAAAAGGAAAAAAAATAAAATAAGAAAGGGATCAACACCATCCACCTCACCATCTCTATCTACATCTCTGGCATCATCCTCACAACTCCAAGTATAGAAAGAAGCCGAATTTTCAAGGGGAGAAGTAGCTACAGGAGATCATGTAGGAATTCCTGTAGCAGCTGATCCCATTAAAATCCAGCATCAGCAGCAAGAGGGTGCAAATATGAAGGTTTAAGAAGACACCTAAAGATCAGACCCATCCAAAGAAGAACTTGCACAAAGAACAACCACACATCAACAAGTAGAGAACATGCATCAAAACAAACAAAGGCATGCAACAAAGAGAGAGAGCTACAAAACCTCACAACAAATGCATTCGGATCTCAAGTAAGTAACTAACTTGCTCCTCTGTTTGAATTTGTGTAATTAGAAGGCATGCAACAAAAATAAGAGGGTTGAGTTTGAATGAGGGAAAGGTGGCTAGTTAACTTGGCCACCTTCATCTAGTTGACTCCATTCATCCGAAGATGTCACCCACATGTGCGCATAGTCGACTCAAGAAAGATGTCAAGTACAAGTAGTGGAGGAAGTGTGAACTCCGATGCAATCATGAGGGATGATTACGAGGAGAGGGCCATGATGACAAGGTAGGTGGGGACCAATGGTCTAAATATGGCCAATGCACACTTTCCCAACTCACCCTCCATCAATGGAAATATCCATAAAAAGAAATAAGTACTCCTCCCCGAGCACTCTCACCACCTTCTCCTTCATTCTCTCCTCGTGACCCCACAACCTCGTAACCATCGTTCTCCATTGATATCTCCCGTTTTCCTGCTTTTGGTGTTTTCTATAGTAGCACTTACAGGTTCTACAGGAGAACCTATAGGAATTGTACAAGAGGGACAACAGTATTCTACCGGAGGGCCAGTGAGTTGTTTTGAAGGGAGAAAGCATGGGTTTTAGCACAATTCTTGGGCTTAGGAGGTAGGTTCTATGCATACCACCATTGAATATCAGAATATGAAAGAAGTGGTTTAATTTTGAGGAGGAAATAAAGCCTTTAGGTGGAGGAAATACACAAAATAATTTCTTCTTATTTCTTAAAAAAACACAATCTCTCCGTTTCTCTGTTTTTCTTCAAAAATTGTTGTCTCCATCTCCAAATTTGGTTTCCTAAAGAAGCATAAACAAAATGATAGGAGGTTTTATGAGGAAGGAGCCCACCAACTCCTACAGGCTCTGTGCACATACCCAAGTAGTTGACATATTCACAAGAGCAAACTGGATGAACTTTTTTGAGAAATTTTGAGGGTTTGATGAGGAAATTGCTCAAGAATTTTCCCACTCTTTGGTCCCTCACACCAGAACACATGCCACTGTCACCTTTAGAGGCATTTCCATGGAGATAACCCCTGAATTTATCAGTAGGGTCACTACAATTCCTCTTTGGTTGCCTTGGAGTAAGGATTAAAAACCAATTGGCCAGGCTGCCAAGAAAACTTCTTCAGAAACAATGAAACTCTATAGAAGATAAAAATGGCATAAGAAGGGCTAGCATACCATATCCTTGGGATGAGGTTAGCTACCAAATAATCAAGTATATTTCTTGTGAGGGGAGGTACAACATTGTTTATGGTTACCACTTTAGAATCTTTCATGAATTAAGGTATGGCATGGACACTCTAGCCCCTTGGAAGCTCAGCATCCCCTACTTCCTCCTTGAGTCCCTCATTGACTCCAGTACTAAAGTAAAAGTGGGAAATCCAGAGTAGCTAGCTCACCATGGGTTAATCAAAATTTTAGTGGAAGAATCCCTCCATACATTTACACTACCTATAGCATGGGAAATATTCCGAAACATGATAAATGAAGATGACATAAAGACCCTAACCTATGATATCAGTCCTACTGGTAGTGATGAGGAAAAGCAGCAAGGGGGAGCAGGTGGAGACACTGGTGATTTAGAAGAACAAGAAGGGAATAAGGAAGAAACCAACATAGAGGAGGAGAAAGCTAAAGAAATAGAGCCGGGAGAAACAGAGAAAACAGAGACAAAGAAAGAGATAGTGTTATGAAACTAGCTCAAGAAAAGATAGAAAAGATAGATCAATGCCTTGGAATTCAGCCTCTTCGAGGGGGAAACCTCCTTTACATTACATAAATGAACAATTCTTGGATGATTCAAATGACAAAACCTCCTTCCTATATATAGGAGTCTAAGGAGTCACAATATAATCCACCCGACCTAACAATAATAATATAAAGCCACAAAAATAACAATAAAGGGATTCTATGGGGCAAAGTAATAACAATATGGGGGAAATAGGGCCATAACAATATTAATGAGGGGTATAACTACAATACTAATGGGGTAATCACTAGTATTATAGGGACCCAACATGCCCCTCTCCTTCAAAAAAGTGTTGTACTCAACGCTTGAGTAGTTCTGGATAATTCTGCATAAAATTTTCATCCTCCCATGTGGAATCTTCAGCGAATAAGTTCTTCCACTTGATAAGATGCTTTGAAATTGATCGATTTTGTAGCTATCGAGTTCTTGTTTCTGTGATTGCTTCTGGTTCCAATATAATTTTTCCTTCCTCGTCAATTTCTGGCAATATTGTTTGAACTGGGAGCTTGTCGCCTATAACCTTCTTTAAACATGAAACATGGAAAACCAGGTGCAATCGAGAAGCTGCAGGAAGCTCCAATTTGTATGCCATAGTACCAATCTTTTGCAACACCTTGTACGAACCATAATACTTTGGTGATAATTTATTATCCTTAGCTTGCTTGAGGGATATTTTCTTATATGGTTGTAGCCATAGGAATACCCAATCACCTACATCAAAACTTCTTTCACTACGATGTTGATCTACCTGTTGTTTCATTCTATTCTACGCCAACACGAGGTTATCCTTTAAGAGTTGGAGGACTTGTTGTTGATGTTTAATGTGATGTTCCACTACCTGTACCTTAGAACTTTCTCTTAAATATGATGTGATGGATGGTGGTTGATACCCATAAAGTGCCATAAATGGGGTCATTTTTGTTGCTGTATGGAAGGAAGTGTTATACCACCATTCAGCCAGAGGCAACCATTTGACCCATTGTGTCTATTTATCAGATACAAAGCAACGAAGATATCCTTCCAAACATTTGTTTACTATCTTAGTTTTCCCATCAGATTGAGGATCATAAGATGAGCTATGAGCTAACTGAGTACCAAGACAAGAAAATAATTTTGTCCAAAAATTTCCAGTGAAAATGGGATCTTTGTCACTTACAATAATCTTTGGGTTTCCATGTACCTTTTAAATTGTTTCCATAAATGCAGTAGAAACTGTACTGGCTTTAAATGGATGTGATAATGCACAAAAGTGTGCATACTTGGTAAGTCTATCAACTACCACTATGATGACACTCTTTCCCTCAGACTTGGGTAAACCGGTGATAAAATACATTGAAACCTCCTCCCAAAGTTGGCTTGGAATGGATAAAGGTTGTAGTAGACCCGGTGTCTTAACTGTTTCAACATTATTTTGTTGGCAAACCAAACATTCCGCCACCAACTTTTGAATATCTGATTTAAGGCCATCCCAAAAAAATTCCTTCTTAACCCTGTGGTATGTTTTTAGAAATCCTGAGTGCCCTCCTAAGGGAGAAGTGTGCGATTCCATAAGAATATTTTGTTTTAGCTGGGAATTCTTACAGAGGTATAAGCGATCTTTGTACCATAACGAATCATTTTTCCAACTAAATGTATCAGACGTACTGGAATCTTGTTGTAACTTTTGAATAAGTGCCCACACTTCTTCGTCATTCTTCCATTCCTCCCTTGCTTCATTTATCCAATCTGGTTGGATAATAAAAATGGAACAAAACAATGCTTCCACATCCTCATCCTTTCTTGAGAGTGCATCTGCCACCACATTTTGCTTCCATTTTTTTCGATCATTTCAAAGTCATAACCCAACATCTTTGTGACCCACTTTTGTTGCTCTTCAGAGGATAATCTTTGTTCTAAGAAGTATTTAAGGCTATCATGATCCGTTTTTACCTTGATGTGTCTTCCCATTAGGTAGGGTCACCATTTCTTAAGTGCATGGAGTATTGGCAACATTTCCTTCTCATAAATAGCTTTTCTTAAAAACTTTCCCTTGATTGGACGACTTTCAAAAGCAATGGGTCTTTCATCTTGCATTAGAACAGCACCAATTCCATTTCTTGAAGCATCACATTCCACAATAAAGGTTTTTGTGAAGTTCAGTGTAGCTAAGACTAGTGCTTGGCACGTTGCCTCTTTAAGATGCTCAAAGGCCTTTGTTGCTTTCGGAGTCCATGAAAATGCATCTTTCTTCAATAATGTTGTTAGAGGTGCTACTATTCTCCCATAATTCTTAACAAACCTGCAATAATACCCTATCAACCCAAGAAATCCTCACAGATGCTTGATGGATGTGGGGATTTTCCATACCTTAATGGCTTTAATTTTGCTAGAGTCTACCTTAACTCCTTCATGAGATATAATATGACCTAGATATTTCACCTCCTGGACTCCAAAGAAACATTTGGATCTTTTTGCATATAATTACTTCTCCTCCAATTGTTGTAGCACCCTATCAACATGTTCGACATGATCCTTCCAAGACTTGTTGTAGATTAGTATATCATCAAAAAATACTAACATAAATTTTCTAAGGAATGGTTTGAAAATTGAATTCATCAAACCTTGAAATGTTGAAGGTGCATTGGTAAGGCCAAAAGGCATGACCAAAAGTTCATAATGACCCTCATGAGTTCTAAAAGCTTCTTTCAGAATGAATTCAGTTTTCATTCTGATTTGATGATATCCTGAACGAAGATCCAACTTGGTGAAGTAAATTGATCCATGCAATTCATCCAGTAATTCATCAATGACGGGAATGGGGAACTTATCCTTAATAGTGAGCTTGTTGAGCTCCCTATAATCTAGACACATGCACCATGATCCATCCTTCTTGTGCACCAATACTACTGGAGCAGAGAAAGAACTTTGACTCGGTTGAATAATACCAGCCCCTAGCATTTCTGCAACCATACGTTCAATTTCACTCTTTTGGACATAGGGCCTGATGTTTGGAGGAACACTTCCTGGAATAAGATGAATAGCATGATCATGATCACACATAAGTGGGAGACCTTTTGGAGTCTCAAATACCTTGGGCTGATTGTCCAAGACTTTCTGGAGGTCTGGAGAAATAGATGATTCCGATGTGGAAACATCTAGCGAACATAATTGTGCAATTACACCTCTTTTCTCCTTTTTTAGAAGCTTTGTCATACCATTAGAGCTAATTATCTTTCCTGGTTTCCCTACACTACCCCTTAATTAAACTTCCTTTCCTTCCGTAGAAAATTTGATGAAAAGTTCTTGAAAATTAAAAGCTATTGTACCTAAGGATTGTAGCCATTGGACTCCTAGTACAACATCAGCACCTCCCATTGGAATGGAAAGCATTGGGCTAGTCAATACATATTCTCGCATGGATAGCTTGATATTATGTCACTTTTCAGAGCAATTTATTGTTCCTCCATTTGCAATCATCACTTGACACTCTGGTGCTGGATATAGGAAGCAATTAAATTCTTTTGCTACCTTACAATGAATAAAATTGTGGGTGCTTCCTGAATCAATCAACACTATTACCTTTTTCTTCTTGATTTGTCCTTATATCTTGATGGTTTGAGGAGTGGTAATGTTGGCATTATGATTCTGGTTTGGCTCTATGGTACAAGTGCTGTACTTGATGGCAACTCACTCAAGTGGCAGAATTCTATTCAGGCTCTCAAAATGATGGAAAATAAGAGGTTCACAGGTGCATCATTAAAAAGGTGTGGACGAGCAGGTTCGCCATCTAGGAAGTGCGGACATACCCACAGGTTATCCGTTCATAAGGTGTGGTCCCCCAGTTCACTCTCTCCAATGCAGAGAACCGCGCTCACGTGGGGTTTCTTATGTTTGGCCCTTCGTATTTAGCTCATCGTTCATGATCCTATGGTTTTGGCCCGTGGTTTAGGATCTAAATTATTTGAACCCCTGTTTAGATCCCTTGTATTGGTTTTCGATGGTTTTGTCCCATGGTTTGAATAAGGGCTTGCCTATAAAAAGGAAAAGAGATCACTTGGCTAGACACTTGTGAAATTTGAATATCTTAAGATCTGAACGTTTGGGTGATTGGTTTTAAAAGCTAGATGTAAATCAAGGAGAAAATTTAAGGTGAATCTATTGATAAGTCATGATCTCTCGGACGCATGATCAGATCTGTGGATCTGACTGGCTGTGGGACATTGGATGACTATTAATTTGGCCCTAATCAGAGGTTCGCAGGCGATTCACAGCGTGAGTGCGGGGGTACACAGCGCAGGAGAAGGCACAGTGTCGGGGTACGCAGTGCAGCAGAAGGCGCAGTGCGAGGTACACAGCCCAGGAGAAGGCGCAGTGCGGAGGTACACAGGGAAACAAAAGAACAAGTCGCGGAGGTACGTTGTCAGGAGGGCAGTGCAGGTGTGGATCTGAGCAGAGGTATGTAGGGCAGCAGAACAACTGGTGTAGAGATACACAGAGCAGTAGACCGACCAGGTGTGGATCTGCACAGTTTAGACACAGAAGAGTTGTGGGTATTCATAGGCCACTATTGGTGAAGTTGCGGACCTATCTTGAAAAATTTGTTGGTTGTCTTTTATCTATTGCTGCAGAGTTCTGGGTTTAGATTTGTGGTATTACTTTTCTATTCACAGCATTCTGAGAAGTTGGGTGATTCATTCGTTGATTGTATAACGAGATTGGGTGATTTGCATGTACTTGATGATTATTTGATCTTCTTGGCTCCAGTTTGAAAATTAATGAAACGTGGTCCCTAAAGAAGTAAAAGAGCAAAGGGGGTTGTAGCTCCCTTCCAGGAGAGACTGGAAAGCGAGAGAGAGTTGTAGCTCTCTGTAGGTTGTAGCCTGCGTATTGGTAAAGGACTGCACCAGTAAAAAATACTTGTAAAAGAAGTTTCTAATTGAAAGAAGATAGAGACATATTGCAGCAGGTGGTTTTCACCCACATTGGGTTTCCACCTTATATCTGGTGTTCTTTGGTGTGCTTATCTATTTTTCTTGTTCTTGTTCATTATTATATGGCACTGACATACAAATTAATGATCAATATCTGAAGAATAAATTAAAGTATAAATCTGGAACGCATATTGCAAAGAATTTGATAATACTGATTCACCCCCCCCCTCAGTATTATTTCCAACAATTGGTATCGGAGCAGGTTCTTCAGAAGAAGCTTGATTACTTGAAGAAAGATCTTTCATCATGAGCAACTACGAGAGGGAAGCATCAATCAAGCCACCGATTTTTGATGGGACAAACTTCGTTTATTGGAAGGTAAGAGTTACTGCCTATCTTCAATCTCTTGGTACAGAAGTCTTCAATATCATAGATACAGGGTATACTTTTCCATCAGCAACTCCTACAGATCCAGTTGAGAAGAAGAAATATGAAACAAATGCAAAGGTGGTTAATACTCTATTAGGATTCCTATCTCAATTAGAATTTGTTAAGATAATCCAGTTTAAATCCGCAAAAGAGATATGGGACAAGATTGTTCTGAGCTATGAAGGAGATGATCAGGTAAAACGAGCAAAACTTCAAACCCTCAGAATTCATATTAGGATGTATAATGATGAAAGTGTGGCTAACTATTTTCTTCATGTATATGAGATTGTTAATTGTATGAAAAATTTGGGTGAAGAAATAAAAGAGGCTGCTGTGGTTGAAAAAGTTCTAAGATCCTTGTCCCCTAGGTTTGAATCTAAAGTTTCTACAATAGAAGAAAAAGAGAATCTACAAAGCCTTAAAATGTCACAGCTGCATGGAATTCTAACTGCTTATGAAATGAGGAAAGGAGGTCCATCAGACTGGAGAAAAGTTGCCTTCAAGGCTTCAGGCAAAGGAGAGTACTATGAGTTAGGACACGTGTCAGAAGAAGAAGAAGAATCAAATTTTGTCAGAAATCTTCAACGGGGTACTGGTCGTTTCTGAGGTAAGTTACCTTTCAAATGCTTTGCTTGTGGAAGAGTCGGTCACTATGCTGCCAAATGTCCTCACAAGGATAAGATTGACAAAGGGAAGGAACCTGTTAGATGGAACAAGAAATAGAATGCAACAAAGAAAAGTTACTACACTCATGAAGACAGTGATGGCCTATCAAATAGTGACGAAGATGAATGAGGTAATGATTATAAACTTTTAATGGCCTTTGAAGATGATGATTACATGGACGCTATAGATGTAGATGGTTTTCATGAAGAGATTTCTTGACTCAAAATATGTTTAGAAGAAAAAGATATGATCATTGATACTCTACAATTCCAACTTGATGAAAAATAAAAATCTCTTGAGAAGTTAAAATGTGAAATTGTTGGGCTTAGAAAAGAAATTGAGAAAACAAAGGCTCTTAATCTTAAATTTTTTAAAGGATCTGAAACTCTCGATGAGATTATCAATGTACAGCGTTCTCCACTAATCAAGACAAGTCTGGGTTATAATGGAGAAACATCTCAAGCATCCACCTCAAAGAGTTATCTTGATGCAGCAAGGAGGAATGAGCAAAAGCCCAATGGAGATCACTAGGTAAGGCAGGGATGAATTACATCAAGAAAAAACAAAGACTACCAAGTAAACCAGGGACAATCCATCTTAAGGGTGAACAAAAGCTACAACCAACCACAGGTAAAAACTTCTCAATTTGCTTCAAGGATGGATGACAATAGAAATTACAATCATTTGGCTGGTAGATTTGATAATCGCAGAAGTTTCTTCAATGGCCAATGTTTCTCTTGCCATAACTTTGGTCACAAAGCAGCTCAATGTGTTGCTTATAAGACAATCATGACTAGAGAAGCTCAAAAACAAATAAGTATGATTGGGATTACGAAAAGGACCTATAACAACTTTTCTGCTCTTGAAAATGAAATTGAATGTTCTATTTGTAATAACTTCGGTCATGAAGATTCTAATTGCAGGAGCAGGTTTCGGCAGACAAAGGAACAAGCCTCAAGTACTAGAACATGGAGAATAAAGGAACCACAAATAGAAAGATGTGGGATAGGATTTAACGCAAAAGGACAAGAAAATCTATGGTACTTCGACAGCGGATGTTCGAAGCATATGACAGGTGATAAAGAAAAACTTGAATCATATATTTCTTTAGAAAAGGGAAAGAAAGTTTCTTTTGGAAATGATACCCATGCAGCCATAATAGGAAAAGGCACTGCTCAGTTGAAAGAAAAGGTCAAAGCTGGAAATGTTTTGTGTGTTGATGGCTTGAAGCACAATCTACTAAGTGTCAGTCAGATGTGCGATCAAGGAACAGAGGTAATATTTCGATCAAATGGATGTAGTGTTCGTGATATTGATATAGGAAAAATAGTGATCAAAGGCAGAAGAACTCCAAATAATCTATACATATTTGAAGAAGGACAACAACAATTCTATTTGAGCAAAGATGATGAACATTGGTTATGGCACCGGAGGTTGGGGCATCTAAGCTTTTCACAAATAAGGAAAGCATGCAAATACCAGGCAGTTCATGGTCTTCCAGATATCAAAATTCCAGACAACACCATATGCAAATCATGTCAGTTTGGTAAGCAAACCAGAACTAACTTCCCTGAGAAGGAAGGATCAGCCAGCAGGCCTCTTGAACTAGTTCATACAGATGTATGTGGTCCATTTAGGACAAGTTCACCTCGAGGAGAAGAATACTTTATATTATTCATTGACGACTTCACCAGGATGGTTTGGTTGGGACTTATGAAACACAAGGATGAAGCATTCGAAAAATTCAAATCTTTCAAAGCCTTGGCTGAAAACGAATCAGATCACAAAATTAAGTGCCTCAGGTCCGACAGAGGTGGGGAGTTTACCTCAAATGAATTTTTCGATTTCTGTGAAGAACATGGAATAAGAAGGGAATTCTCTACAGCTAGGACTCCTCAGCAAAATGGAGTGGTGGAAAGGATGAACAGAATGGTCCAACAAATGGCTTGTGCTATGCTTGATGAGTCTAGGACTCCTACGACCTTCTGGGGTGAAGCTGCTTTTGCTGCAGTTGTTATTCTCAACAAAACAATTGTTCGAGTGAACAACACTCAAACTCCTCATGAGCTCTGGTATGGTGAGACTCCTTCGGTAAAGCATTTCAAAATTTTTGGAAGCAAATGCTATATTAAGAATAATGATGAACAGCTTGGAAAACTTGAACCTAGAGCAGATGAAGGCATTCTCCTTGGTTATTCTCCCCACAACAAAGCATATAAGTGTTGCAATAAAAGACTTAGAAGAATTGTTGACAGCATTGATGTAGTGGTTGATGAAAAAGGATACATTCCTAGGCAAGTAAATTATGAAAATATCGAAGAAGATGAAGACTAATCTCCAAATCAGATTGATGATGAAGAAGAACCTCAAGAGGCACCAGAGGAATAGATAAGGATAGAAGAGAAGACTCCATCCAGGTATATTTAGAAGAATCATCTATAATCTCAGATTTTGGGGCAAAAATAGGCAGGTGTACAAACAAGAAGAACAATTGTAGAAGCCTCAAGCTATTTGGAATTACTCTCCTCCACTGAACCACAAAATGTAAGAGAGGCATGCAAAGATGAATGTTGGGTCAAGGCAATGGATGAAGAACTTGAGCAGATCGAAAAGAACAACACTTGGGAGTTGGTTCCTAGACCAAAAGATAAGAATGTCATAGGGACAAAATGGATCTTCAAAAATAAGCTGAATGAAAATGGGGAAGTAATGAGAAACAAGGCCAGACTTGTTTGTAAAGGGTATGCTAAACAAGAAGGAATAGACTTTGAAGAAACTTTTGCTCCCGTTGCTAGACTTGAGGCCATCCGAATGTTCCTTGCTCTCTCAAGCTTTCAGAAGTTCAAAGTATTTCAAATGGATGTAAAATTAGCCTTTTTGAATGGAGACTTAGAAGAAGAAGTGTACATTGAGAAACCAGATGGGTTCATCCTTGGGAATGATCCAAATCTTGTATGCAGACTAAAAAATGCTCTCTATGGTCTTAAACAGGCTCCAAGGGCTTGGTACTACCGCTTGGACAAATATCTTCATCAACAAGGTTTTTCAAAGGGATCAACAGATAGCAATCTTTATATAAAAATTGAAAATGACAAATTACTAATACTTGTTGTGTATGTAGATGATATTATCTTTGGCAGCAATGAAGAAGCTATGAGTCAAAGCTTTGCCTTGGTGATGCAAAAAGAATTTGAAAATGTCTTTGCTTGGAGAATTGACATATTTTCTTGGACTGCAAATCCAACAAAATGAAGGTGGGATCTTCTTGTCTCAAACCAGGTATCTCAAGCAGATTTTGAAGAAATATGACATGGAAGATGCAAAACCAGTATGTACCCCCATGGTCATAGGATGTAGCCTCAATGCAAATGATGAATCAACAACAATGCATCAACCAACCTACAGATCTATGATTTGAAGTCTTCTTTATTTGACAGGTACCCGACCAGACATCATGCATGTAGTGGGAATAGTTGGAAGATTTCAGGCAAATCCAAAGGAAACTCATCTTTAGGCAGTGAAGAGAATTTTCAAGTACCTTCAAGGAACTCAAAACTATGGTTTATGGTATCCTAGAGATACAGATCTCACACTTCATGCTTATACAGATGCAGATTGGGCCGGAAGCATGGATGAAAGGAAGAGCACAAGTGGTGGTGCATTCTTTATGGGTTCCAGATTAGTATCTTGGTTCAACAAGAAACAGAGTTCGATTGCTTTATCTATAGTTGAAGCGGAATATGTGGCTGCTGCATCTTTCTGCACTCAACTCCTTTGGATGATGCAGACCTTGCAGGATTTTCAGATCACTTGTACGCCACCTATCTCCATCTTATGTAATAATACAAGGGCAATTAGAATTTCAAAGAAGCCAGTCATGCATTCAAAGACCAAGCACATACCGATCAAGTATCACTTTCTGAGGGAACAAGTGCTTGAACAAAAGGTCAAGTTGGAGTATGTTCCTTCTAAGGAACAAGTTGCTGATATACTCACCAAACCATTGCCCGGGAAGACCTTTGAATATCTCAAGAAAAAGCTGGGGGTTGTTGATGCATCATCCTGTTGTTGAATCTCATCTGTTTTAGAGATTTTTGGTTGTATGCAAGTTTCATATGGGGTATACGCGTAAATTTGCTGGGTTGTAGATTGGTCGAAGATCGAATGGCACAAGTTCAAGGGGAGAATATAATGCATTGTTGGGATTATGGTAGAAGATCTTGGAGGAAGTACAAAAGAAGATCATGGATGCTTATCTGAATACTGCTGCAATATGTCTCTATCTCTTTCATGGTCAATTATGGTGCTTGGTGGATTATGGTTCTTCTTGAAGAAATTTCTTTCCTTTTGCAGATCTGGTTTATAGTCAGGGGGAGCATGTTCTCATGGGGAGCATAACCCTTTGCCCTTGATGTCAAAGGGGGAGAATGACGTTGAGGATCTTGAGGTTTCCATCAAGTTCATAGGGGGAGATTGTTGGCATTATGATTCTGGTTTGGCTCTATGGTACAGGTGTTGTACTTGATGGCAACTCACTCAAGTGGCAAAATTCTGTTCAGGCTCTCAAAATGATGGAAAATAAGAGGTTCACAGGTGCATCATTCAAAAGGTGCAGACCCGTAGGTTCGCCATCCAGGAAGTGCGTACATACCCACAAGTTATCCGTTCAAAGGTGTGGTCCCCTAGTTCACTCTCTCCAATGCAGAGAAGTGCGCTCACGTGGGGTTTCTTATGTTTGGCCCTTGGTATTTAGCCCTTCGTTCATGATCCTATGGTTTTTGCCCGTGGTTTAGGATCTAAATTATTTGAACCCCTGTTTGGATCCCTTGTATTGGTTTCCGATGGTTTTCTACCATGGTTTGAATAAGGGCTTGCCTATAAAAAGGAAAAGAGATCACTTGGCTAGACACTTGTGAAATTTGAGTATCTTAAGATCTGAAAGTTTGGATGATTGGTTTTGAAAGCTAGATCTAAATCAAGGAGAAAATTTAAGGCGAATCTATTGATAAGTCGTGATCTCTCGGACGCATGATCAGATCTGTGGATCTGATTGACTATGGCACAATGGAGGACTGTTAATTTGGCCCTAATCAGAGGTTCGTAGGCGATCCACTGCGTGATTGCGGGGCTATGCAGAGCAGGAGAAGGTGCAGTGCGGGGGTACACAGGGTAGCAGAAGGCGCATTGCGAGGTACGCAGCGTAGGAGAAGGCTTAGTGTGGAGGTATGCATGGAAACAAAAGAACAAGTCGCGGAGGTACATTGTCAGGTGGGCAGTGCAGGTGTAGATCTAAGCAGAGGTATGCAGGGCAACAGAACGAGTGGTGCAGAGATACACAGAGAAGTAGACCGACCAAGTGCAGATCTGCACAGTTTAGACACAGAATAGTTGCAGGCATTCGCAGGCCACTAGTGGTGAAGTTGCGGACTTATCTTGAAACATTTGTTGGTTGTCTTTTATCTATTGTTGCAAAGTTCTGGGTTTAGATTTCTGGTATTACTTTTTTGTTTACAGCATTCTGAGAAGTTGGGTGATTCATTGGTTGATTGTATAAGGAGATTGGGTGATTTGCATGTACTTGATGATTATTTGATCTTCTTGGATCTTGTTTGAAAATTAATGAAACATGGTCCCTAAAGAAGTAAAAGAGCAAAGGGGGTTGTAGCTCCCTTACAGGAGAAACTGGAAAACGAGAGAAAGTTGTAGCTCTCTGCAGGTTGCAGCCTGCGTACTGGTAAAGGACTGCACCAGTACAAAATCCTTGTAAAGGAAGTTTCTAATTGAAAGAAGATAGAGACATATTACAGCAGGTGGTTTTCACCCACTTTGGGTTTCCACCTTATATCTGGTCTTCTTTGGTGTGCTTATCTATTTTTCTTGTTCTCGTTCATTATTATATGGCACTTACATACAAATTAATGATCAATATCTGAAGAATAAATTAAAGTATAAATCTGGATGGCATATTGAAAAAAAATTGATAATACTAATTCACCCCCCCCTCAGTATTATTTCCAACAGGTAATTCCCGCCAATTCCTTACAAGATATGGTCAGATTTATTTGTTCTTCATCTAGGCTTTGTTCCTGGAGTATATCCTCTTATTTTGACCTTTCTTGCTCCTTTTCTTCTTCCTCTTCACAATCTATGTAGAATAATTTCTTCTCAGTACACTTATGACCTTTAGTGTATTTTCTATCACAACTGTAACAAAGCCCTTTCGCTATTTTTTCTTCCAATTGTTGTGGTGTTAAACTTATAGGTTGTGGAAGACTAGGGGTAACAACACTTCCGTCTTTATAGTTGTGAGTGGTATGCTTCCTGGTTGCCATAATTTTCCTTTCCATGTTTCTTGCTAACCTGAATGCCTTCTCTAATGAATCAGGTTCCCAAAGGCGAACATCGTGTTGGGTATTATCCTTTAAAGACCCTATGAACACATCAATCCTATGCTCGTCTGGAATATCTTTTAGCCTTATGTTCAATTTTTGTAACTCCTCAATGTGCTTCATTATTGAACCCTTTTGTTTGAGACTTATCAATTGGCTAAAAAAAGTGTTGCTTTTTGTATCCTCATAATGTGTTAACAATTCTTCCGTAAAAATTGCCCAAGTGATAAATTGTTTACGAGAGCAAAGCCATTGATACCATACAAACTTATTCGGTTCCAAATATAAATTTTCCATACGTACCTTCTGTGTGTTTTGCACATTATTGAGATCGAAGAATTGCTCCCTCTGTAATATCCATGTTGCGGGATCCTTGCCATCAAACTTCCTCATATCGATTTTTGGAATATGGTGGGTCTTCAATCCAACATTAGAGTCTATGGAATCATGATTAACATTTCTTTTGTTCTCATCATGAGTTTCCTTTACTACCCTTTCACCATTAGTGACCCTTTCTTGTAACAACTTCTTCAATTCTTCCATGTCTGTCTTCAAATCTATCTTCAAATCGTCCATCTTAGCTTCTACGTATTTCTTTAAACAATCCATCTTAGCTTCTACGCCTTTCTTTAAGCCATCCATCTTAGCTTCTACTTCTTTCTTTAAACCATCCATCTTAGATTCTGTTCCTCTTTGTGCAAGTGACACTTGTTGCACTTGGTCTCATAATTTTGCTATATCATGTTGCATTTCTTCCTCTTCTTCATAAGTCATGCTATAGCTTTCAAGTTTCTTACTAGGTGTTTGCATTTTCTTTCCTCGGGGCATCAATTACTGATAATAATGCTTTACTATGACCTGTGAATTCCTTCAAACCAAGCTTACGCAAAAATTAAAAAAAAAAACTACACACCTTTTTTCACTTTGTAGAAGCCTGATATTGAATTTGATGTATCTTTGTAATTTCAAATCCTCCAGTTCTAAAATTGTGACCTGTAGTAGCCTTCTGTGTCTTCTTTCTAATGCCACTAGTCTGATCCAAATTGTATTCTCCAAGAAAGAGTTATGCACAATCTCCTGCAGTGACCTGATTATAGACTAGTTCAGTCGAGCGAACTTGTATGAATTTCCACGTGTCACTATTTCGACCTTTGACTCTGAAAAATATATACAAGAAAACTATAGTCTATCCTCTTTCTATACCTTCTTACGAAATTTCAATCCGATGCTCCGAAAGAAAGTTATGACGATTTTCCCCAGGTCATCTGTTTGGAATGTAATTCAGGAGTCTGCAAAAAGACCAACTTCCTCAGATCATATCTCCACAAATATAGCGCAAAAAGCTCTAAAATCTAGACCCAAGGTTCAGCGTGATTTATTCTCAAATGGGTTTTTTTTTGCAACTTCTAAAACGTCGCAGAAAAAAGTTATAGCAAAAATTCCACGATGACCTGTTTGGAGCAGCAAAACCCTAGAATCCAAAGCTTTGATACCAAATGTTATGAAACCAGCTCAAGAAAAGATAGAAAAGATAGATCAACGCCTTAGAATTCAACCTCTTCGAGGGGGAAACCTCCTTTACATTACATAAATGAACAATTCTTGGATGATTCAAATGACAAAACCTCCTTTCTATATATAGGAGTCTAAGGAGTCACAATATAATCCAGCCGACCTAACAATAATAATATAAAGCCACAAAAATAACAATAGAGGGATTCTATGGGGCAGAGTAATAACAATATGGGGGCAATAGGGGCACAACAGTATTAATAATGGGTATAACTACAATAGTAATGGGGTAATCACTAGTATTATAGGGACCCAACAGATAGAAGGAGGAGAAAAAGGGGCAAAAAAGACAGAAGTGTACCCTGAGACTCTAGAAAGAGAGGCAGCAGCTGCTCTCACTGACCTCAACACACCAATTAAGCCAAAACAAAAGGGGAAGAGGTAGACCTCAATGTATTTTAGGGCTAGGAAGAGCACAATAATCAAAACAAGGAAACCCCAGCCTTCTTCAAAAGTGCCAATTATTATTGAAGATTCACCGTCCACCCAAGGAAAAGAATCCCCTTCCAAGGCAACTATCACATATGAAATGGGGACTGCTAGATCCCCCACATGGAAAGAAAAGGTAGAACTACAAGACCCAAAAATAGTCCTATAGGAGGCACAGACAGTTCTACTGGAGACCCTGTCAGAACTACAAGAGACCCAAAAGCTTGAGAAAAGGGTAGAAGGATAACCATAGGAAAAGGAGGAAGAAACAAAGCTACAAGAACTTGATCCCTAGCTCAGTCTTGGCTCCTTCTACAATCTTCTTGAGGGGGGAGAAGATTTCCACAAAAAATTGCAATTCCAGTATTCTTTAGATTAGAGAAAGAAAGAATAAGGACCCATAGGTGGATGCAAATAGCCAGATCCAAAGGAGTTGCGGATATTGGCCAAATGGAGAAAAAACTCAGAGAAATGGGCAGAGAGAGTTACGTGCTATCAGAAACAGAGAAGCACTCACAAGAAGCCACCTTGAAACTGAAAATGAATTGCTAAGAAGACAAGTACAAGAGAAAGAGACCCAATTGGCATGCATGGCCAGCTGATCCATGGAGGCATTGCAATGTAGGACATGAACAAAATCCTATGGCCTGTATCTTAAGGACCAATGGTTGCAATTTTAGATAAATACTTTGGCACAAAGAGGCACAATGCCTTTGCAAGATTACAGCCAATTTATGGACCTGTGTCACCAAAGCACATCAGAAGATAAGGCAAAGATGGCAAAATTCTACTTGCATAACATGGCCCTCATAGACATGAATGTGTGGGACCTTGATGCTAGGCAAGGGGACCTGCAAATAATGGCCATGGTCTCATGGATGAACCATGAAGAGCTAAGGGCAACAAAATTAAGAAAGTTGATGATAAAGGAGTAGAATGAGCCATTAATGATCAGATCTGAGCCATAATGTTGGGTCCCTATAATACTAGTGATTACCCCATTACTATTGTAGTTATTTTTGTGGCTTTATATTATTATTGTTAGGTCGGCTGGGTTATATTGTGACTCCTTAGACTCCTATATATAGAAAGGAGGTTTCGTCATTTGAATCATACAAGAATTGTTCATTTATGTAATGTAAAGGGTGTTTCCCCCTCGAAGAGGATGAATTCTAAGGCGTTGATCTATCTTTTCTATCTTTTCTTGATCTGGTTTCATAACATTTGGTATCAGAGCTTTGGATTCTAGGGTTTCGCTGCTCCAAACAAGTCATCATGGAATTTTCACTATAACTTTGTTTCTATGACATTTTAGAAGTCGCAAAAAAAACCCATTTGAGAAGAAATCACGCTAAACCTCGAGTCCGAATTTCAGAGTTGTTCGCGCTATATGTGCGGAGATATGATCTGAGGAAGTTGGTCTTTTTGCAGACTCCTGAATTACATTCCAAATAGGTGACCTGGGGAAAAGCATCATAACTTTTTCTCTGGGGATCAGATTGCAATTTCGTAATAAGTTATAGAAAGAGGATGGACTGTAGTTTCTCTTATGCATGTTTCAGATCCATAGGTCAAAACAGTTACTCGTGGCAAGTCGTACAAGTTCGCTCTACTGAACTAGTCTATAATCAAGTCACTGTGGGAGATTTCGCATAACTCTTCCTTGGAGAATCCAATTTGGGTTTGACTTCTGAAATTGGAAAGAGGACACAGAGGGCTACTACAAGTCAACAATTTAGATCTAGACTATTGGAAAGTACAAAGATACATCAGAGGCAATATTGAGCTCCCACAAAGTGAAAAAAGGTGTGTAGATTTTCTTAAATTTTTGCTTAAGCTTGGTTTGAAAATTTATTTTGAAGGAATTCAAAGGGCATAGTAGAGAATTATTATTGGTAACTAATGCCCAGAGGAAAGAAAATGCAAACACCTAGTAAGGAACCTGAAAGCTCTAGCATGACTCATGAAGAAGAGGAAAAAATGCAACATGATATATCAAAATTACAAGACCAAGTGCAACAACTGTCCCTTGCACAAAAAGGAACAGAATCTAAGATGGATGGTTTAAACAAAAGGCATAGAAGCTAAGATGGATTGTTTAAAGAAATGTGTAGAAGCTGTGATGAATGACGTGGAAGCTAAGATGGATGATTTGAAGATAGATTTGAAGACAGACATGGAAGAATTGAAGATAAATATGAATAAGTTGCTACAAGAAAGGGTCACTAATGGTGAAAGGGTAGTAAAGGAAACTCATGATGAGAAAAAAAGAAATGTTAATCATGATTCCATAGACTCTAATGTTGGATCAAAGACCCACCATATTCCAAAAATCGATATGAGGATACAAAAAGCAACACTTTTTTTAGCCAATTGATAAGTCTCAAACAAAAGGGTTCAATAATGGAGCACATTGAGGAGTTCCAAAAATTGAACATAAGGGTAAAAGATATTCCAGAGGAGCATAGGATTGATGTGTTCATAGGGTCTTTAAAGGATAATATCCAACATGATGTTCGCCTTTGGGAACCTGATTCATTAGAGAAGGCATTCAGGTTAGCAAGAAAAATGGAAAGGAAAATTATGGCAACCAGGAAGCATACCACTCACAACTATAAAGACGGAAGTGTTGTTGCCGCTAGTCTTCCACAACCTACAAGGTTGACACCACAACAATTGGAAGAAAAAAGAGAAAAAGGGCTTTGTTACAGTTGTGATAGCAAATACACTAAAGGTCATAAGTGTGCTGAGAAGAAATTATTCTACATAGATTGTGAAGAGGAAGAAGAAAAGGAGCAAGAAAGGTCAAAAGAAGAGGATATACTCCAGGAACAAAGCCTAGATAAAGAAGAAATGAATCCGACCATATCTTGTAATGCATTGGCGGGAATTACCACTCCTCAAACCATCAAGATAAAGGGACAAATCAAGAAGAAAAAGGTAATAGTGTTGATTGATTCAGGAAGTACCCACAATTTTATTCATTGTAAGTAGCAAAAGAATTGAATTGCTTCTTATATCCAGCACCAGAGTGTCAAGTGATGGTTGCAAATGGAGGAACAATAAATTGCTCTGGAAAGTGCCATAATATCAAGCTATCCATGGGAGAATATGTATTGACTAGCCCAATGCTTTCCATTCCAATGGGAGGTGTTGATGTTGTACTAGGAGTCCAATGGCTACAATCCTTGGGTACAATAGCTTTTAATTTTCAAGAACTTTTCATGAAATTTTCTGTGGAAGGAAAGGAAGTTGAATTAAGGGGTATTGCAGGGAAACCAGGAAAGATAATCAGCTCTAACGGTATGACAAAGCTTCTAAAAAAGGAACAAAGAGGTGTAATTGCACAATTATGTTCGCTAGATGTTTCCACAGTGGAATCATCTATTTCTCCAGATCTCCAAAAAGTCTTGGACAATCATTCCAAGGTATTTGAGACTCCCAAAGGTCTCCCACCTATTCGTGATCATGATCATGCTATTCATCTGATTCCAGGAAGTGTTCCTCCAAACATCAGGCCGTACAGATATCCCTATGCCTAAAAGAGTGAAATTGAACGTATGGTTGCAGAAATGCTAGAGGCTGGTATAATTCAACCAAGTCAAAGTTCTTTCTCTGCTCCAGTCATATTGGTGCACAAGAAGGATGGATCATGGTGCATGTGTCCAGATTATAGGGAGCTCAACAAGCTCACTATTAAAGATAAGTTTCCCATTCCTGTCATTGATGAATTACTGGATGAATTGCATGGATCAATTTACTTCACCAAGTTGGATCTTCGTTCGAGATATCATCAAATTAGAATGAAGATTGAAGACATTCCGAAAACAACATTTAGAACTCATGAGGGTCATTATGAATTTTTGGTCATGCCTTTTGGCCTTACCAATGCACCTTCAACATTTCAAGGTTTGATGAATTCAATTTTCAAACCATTCCTTAGAAAATTTGTGTTAGTATTTTTTGATGATATACTAATCTACAACAAGTCTTGGAAGGATCATGTTGAACATGTTGAAGGGTGCTACAACTATTGGAGGAGAAACAATTATATGCAAAAAGATCCAAATGTTTCTTTGGAGTACAAGAGGTGGAATATCTGGGTCATATTGTATCTCATGAAGGAGTTAAGGTAGACCCTAGCAAAATTAAAGCCATTAAGGAATGGAAAATTCCCACATCCATAAAGCATCTGCGAGGATTTCTCAGGTTGACAGGGTATTATCGCAAGTTTGTTAAGAATTATGGGAGAATAGCAGCACCTCTAACAACATTATTGAAGAAAGATGCATTTTCATGGACTCCAGAAGCAACAAAGGCCTTCAAACATCTTAAAGAGGCAATGTGCCAAGCACCGGTCTTAGCTACACTGGACTTCACAAAAACCTTTATTGTGGAATGTGATGCTTCAGGAAATGGAATTGGTGTTGTTTTAATGCAAGATGAAAGACCCATTGCTTTTGAAAGTCATCCAATCAAGGGAAAGTTTTTACACAAAGCTATTTATGAGAAGGAAATGTTGGCAATACTCCATGCACTTAAGAAATGGCGACCCTACCTAATGGGAAGACACTTCAAGGTAAAAACGGATCATGATAGCCTTAAATACTTTTTAGAACAAAGATTATCCTTTAAAGAGCAACAAAAGTGGGTCACAAAGATGTTGGGTTATGACTTTGAAATCATCTACAAAAAAGGGAAGCAAAATGTGGTGGCAGATGCACTCTCAAGAAAGGATGAGGATGTGGAAGCATTGTTGTGCGCCATTTCTATTATCCAACCAGATTGGATAAACGAAGCAAGGGAGGAATGGAAGAATGACGAAGAAGTGTGGGCACTTATTCGAAAGTTACAACAAGATTCCAGTATGTCTGATACATTTAGCTAGCAAAATGATTCGTTATGGTACAAAGATCGCTTATACCTCTGTAAGAATTCCTAGCTAAAGAAAAAGATTCTTATGGAATTGCACACTTCTCCCTTAGGAGGGCACTCAGGATTTTTAAAAACTTACCACAGGGTTAAGAAGGAATTTTTTTGGGATGGCCTTAAATCAGATATTCAAAAGTTTGTGGTGGAATGTTTGGTTTGCCAACAAAATAAAGTTGAAACAATTAAGACACCAGGTCTATTACAACCTTTATCCATTCCAAGCCAACGTTGGGAGGAGGTTTCAATGGATTTTATCACAGGTTTACCCAAGTCTGAGGGAAAGAGTGTCATCATGGTGGTAGTTGACAGACTTACCAAGTATGCACACTTTTGTGCATTATCACATCCATTTAAAGCCAGTACAGTTTCTACTGCATTTATGGAAACAATTCAAAAGCTACATGGAAACCCAAAGATTATTGTAAGTGACAGAGATCCCATTTTCACTGGAAATTTTTGGACATAATTATTTTCTTGTCTTGGTACTCAGTTAGCTCATAGCTCATCTTATCATCCTCAATCTGATGGGCAAACTGAGATAGTAAACAAATGTTTGGAAGGATATCTTCGTTGCTTTGTATCTGATAAACAGACACAATGGGTCAAATGGTTGCCTCTGGTTGAATGGTGGTATAACACTTCCTTCCATACAGCAACAAAAATGACCCCATTTATGGCACTTTATGGGTATCAGCCACCATCCATCACATCGCATTGAACATCAACAACAAGTCCTCCAACTCTTAAAGGATAACCTCATGTTGGCACATAATAGAATGAAACAACAGGCAGATAAACATCGTAGCAAAAGAAGTTTTGATGTAGGTGATTGGGTATTCCTACGGCTGCAACCATATGGGAAAATGTCCCTCAAGCAAGCTAAGAAGGATAATAAATTATCACCAAAGTATTATGGTCCATACAAGGTGTTGCAAAAGATTGGTACTATGGCATACAAATTGGATCTTCCTGCAGCTTCTCGATTGCACCTAGTTTTCCATGTTTCATGTTTAAAGAAGGTTATAGGCGACAAGCTCCCAGTTCAAACAATATTGCTAGAACTTGACGAGGAAGGAAAAATTATATCGGAACCAGAAGCAGTCATAGAAACAAGAACTTGACAGCTACGAAATCGATCAATTTCGGCGTATCTTATCAAGTGGAAGAATTTATCCGCTGAAGATTCCACATGGGAGGATGAGAATTTTATACAGAGGCATCCAGAACTTCTCAAGCATTGAGGACAACACTTTTTTGAAGGAGAGGGGCATGTTGGGTCCCTATAATACTAGTGATTGCCCCATTACTATTGTAGTTGTACCCCTTATTAATATTTTTGTGCCCCTATTATCCCCATATTTTTATTACTGTGCCCCATAAAATCCCTCTATTGTTATTTTTGTGGCTTTATATTATTATTGTTAGGTCGGCTGGGTTATATTGTGACTCCTTAGACTCCTATATATCGAAAGGAGGTTTCGTCATTTGAATCATCCAAGAATTGTTCATTTATGTAATGTAAAGGAGGTTGCCCCCTTGAAGAGGCTAAATTCTAAGGCGTTGATCTATCTTTTCTATCCTTTCTTGAGCTGGTTCCATAACACATGAGACCCCATGGTACTCATTAGCACACATAACCTTCTTGCCAATAATCCTTAGATTGCCCCTAGATATATAAGTGATCAAGCACAAGCCATTGCATATTTTGAGGATATGGAAAGGTTACTTGGGGATGACTGTATGCATCCATGTATGAGGAGATGGAACACCTTACCACACATTTTGCATATCAGGGAATATCATTCCCCAATGAGGATGAAGGAGGCATTAAGGAGAGTGCAAATGTACAAGCACTCCATGCAATGGCTGAAGGTCAATGGGATTGGCCTCAAATTGAGTCCCCCACTCCTGCTAGGCATGCTGCAAGGTAGAAGAGAAGAAGAAGAGTAGGAGCAGTGGGAAGAGATAGACAAGAAGGCAGGATTCTATGACAAGGAAGACGAGACCACATCAGAAGCATGGGATGCTATGGAGGCCACTAGGGCCATAAAAGATGAGGAGATGGATTAAGTTTCTCAGAGGATGAGAAACACTCTCAGTAGGGGGGTGATGATGAGCCTCATAAATGGGTAATTATATGGGCTCATTTTACCTCCTAACCTAGTAAAATCAACCATTCTCTTAGCTTATAGTATGATTTTCTAATTGTGTTTATGCTTATAGAGTGAGTTGAGTTAGTGATGAGCCCCAAAAATGGATAATTATTTGGGCTGATTCAACCTCCTAATTCGACTTAATCCACCATTCTCATTAGCTTATTGCATTTTTTTGATTATATTTATGCTAATAGAGTGAATTGGGTTAGTCATTATGCCAACAAGTCTAATGGGTGCTTTGTGTAGCCTTTTTGGTCAACTTGGAGACAAAATTGAAGGTCTTAATGAGCACTTGGCACCCAAATTCGTGGGAGAACAAGGGAGAGGATTTGTAGGAAGGTGTCCCCTTCATTTATGGGCCCTTACCTCGAATTCTCCACCATCAGCTTGGAGTTCAAGGGCCACCAAATCAATTAACACAAGGGCAGCCAAGCAAGTCAAGTAGGACTGCTGTTAACTACAAGTTTTGGGTAGCCGAGTCCCTAAAGTTTAGGAGGACTATTGGGGTCCTCAATTTGTATAAATAAGAAGGCTTAGGGCCTCATTTTGGTTAGCTGGTAATTAGTCATTTCATAGTCTTGTTGTAGTCATTTTGTAGTTCGATTTTTAGGCAATAGATTAGTTTTACTGTCAGCTCATTTTCAAGTTCTCCTTGTGGACAGTTTTGTTGTAACTCTTCATTTCTTGATCAATAAAGATGAATCCAACTTTGCACCAGCTCTAAATCTCTCTTAGGAGGCTGTAGCTCTTGGGGTTGGGCCCATCTCAAGCACCCGATACCTCTTTTGTTTACCTTTATGTGTCTTTGCTGCATTCTTAGAGTAAAATCTGTTATTTAGATTTAAAACTTGTTGTGTTATTTAGGTTGCTTTTGATGATTAAAGTAGATTTTCATGTTCAGATTGATTTGGATAGATTAATAACATAAAGGATCCTTGGAAAAAGGGGCTCAAGCACCTCTGATCTTACCTCTCCCTCAGTGGGATCATGAGTTGGGACAAAGGTGACCTTGTTGCCCACAAAAACACATTCTTTGCTTCAACATGCAATTATTAGTGTTCGAATCTCATTTCCAGAACTTGATATCAGTTTTGGATGCATGTTTAGGTTTATGATTGCTTAGTTGCATAGTTGTTTCACAGGGTTTCCTTGCAAATAAACTTCTGTTCATTTCCTTTTGCTGTTAGGTCAGATTAGAGTGAAGTAACTAGGTCATAGGTTTTATAAGTGTTTGTTTGTTTAGTTTGAAAAACCACTTGCAGAGTACCTGTTATCGTTCCTTACCTACCCATACTCCATCCAACCTACCTTCTTCACCCTTCACTTAGAACCCTAACCTTACATTTTCCTCATCCGCTTACTTTGCCATGATTCTCATATTCTTGTGCAACATCATTTCATCCCTCCTTGAACAAATCTCACCATCTACACCACTCCTCAACTCCATCCTCCAAGTCTTAAACTCCCCTACACCCCTATTTCACCTCCATACTCATTCCTCCACCTTTTTCCCTCCATCCATGCTTCAAAACCCCATTACTAAACATCCTGTAGAAAAATTATAGAACATCCTGTAGAAATCCTAAACATCCTATAGAACCCCTGCAGACTTCCTGTAGAAGCTCACGAATGAGGTTTCTTGATAGCCAAACTCTGTGAAACTCTCTGGAAGGGCGTTGGGGACTCCTTAGACCCTCTCTGAACCTTCCCGACCTCTTCCAAGCATTTCTCCTCCTTGATCCACCTCTGGACAGTCAAAAATAGTTAGAAGCACATGCATGATAATTCTAATAACTTATTCAAAAATACAAAAAGATGTTTTCTTCAGGTAGAGGTAGTCTAGACACATGTATCTTACCTTCATAGAAGTAATGGCATCTCTTTCAGTAGTTTGCATTCTCATCTCTGCATCAGTAGGACTAGCTGGTAGAATTAGGGTTTGCTAGGGTTTGCGTTTCTTTTTGGCTTTCAGTTTCTTTCCGCAAGTAGATTAGCTTCCTTTGAGATAGCTTTCATCCATCAGTTAAAAATATTCTTCTAAGAGCTCATAGAAGTTGGCTTAAGCCCCTAGCGGACTTGTGCCAGCTGACCAAGTGACAGCTGTGGCAAGAGCTAGTACTTGTGCATACAGCGCCGTCGCTTCCAAGTTTGTTACGAACTACCGGGTTGATAAAATTAAAGAAGGGAGTTCCAGGAGTTGTAGCATTATTGCTACAATACTAGATCCCACCAGTTAGTTATGATGCCATGTGGTCTAATATGTGTTTAATGCAGATTATTGATGAATTTTGTTGTCAGAATCAAGGATCCAATGGACAAATGGCAGCAATAGCTTGAAGTGGACAAAGAAGAGGACTTATAGGAGGGGATCCCCCTAATTTATTACTCCTCACTTCGAATTCCCCTTCATTCAACTCAGAGTACAAGCAGCCAAGTCATGCACTAGAAGGCAACTGAGCAAGTGAAGGATGACTGATGATTATCTCGCGTTTTAGGAGCCAAGCCCCCATGATTTTAAGGAAGTTGTTGGTAGCTTCATTTTTATAAGTAGAGAGGCCTAGGGAATCACTAGGGTTGGATTTTTGTCAGATTTTTGTAGTAGTTTTGCTTATGTAAACTCTGCTCAACTTCGAGCTTATTATCTTGATAGTTCATGTAATCTTGCTATTGTTCTGAGAATAAAGATGGAATCCTTTTTGAGTTAGCACTGAGTTACCTCAGAGGGCTGAAGCTCTTGGTTTAGGGCCCAATCCAAGTAGCCAAGCTCCTCTTTACTTGTATTCGTATGTTTCATTTCAATTTGTAGATTAGGTTGTTGTTAGATGCATTTTTTTATGGTTAAGAATAGGTTGCTTTTTTGATGATTCAGTAGGTTGCTTCCATTTTTTCTTTCTATTGCAGGTTAATAAATGATAAAGAAAAGATCCAAAGGGATAGAAATATTACCTTGGCATCTCTTCCTCCCTTTGTGACAATGATTTGAGGCAAAGACCCTCTTGCTACGCCAAAAACATAGATTTTCCTCATTCATAGGACTTCTAGTGTTCACAGCTTTTTAGTTGGTTAATAATCTAGTTTTGCCTTACTTCATTCAATTCTTTATTTACAATAGTTCTCTTTCATGCTTTCCTTTCTAGCTGCAGTTATCAACATTTTCTTTCATAGATCATAGTTTATTTTGATGCAAAAACTCTATTTTTCTATATGCACTTATTTCATTGCTTGCTTAATCTCATTGGTTGACTGTCAGATGTTTATGCAGAAGATATCTTCTAATAGAAGGCCAGCCTATCAACCATCCCATCCTCCATCTCATCCATGCCCTACAGATTACCCAAGTATCCCCTCAGTTCTGCCTTAGTTTCCTCCATTTTCCATAGAATTCCTTCCTCTCTCCTTGAGCAAATCCAATCATCTTTCTCTCTCCCAATGATTGCTGGTATACCCTAGGTACCCTAACACCTCATTCCAACCTTCATCCACATTTTCCACCAACTCTCACACCTTCAAAATAGTGAGAACTGCTCTCGGCCTCCTCCTGTAGGTCTCCTGTACAACGTTGTTTTTCCTCCTGTAGTTTTTCCTGTAGACATTCTTTTGAATGCCGAGTTTGGGAAAAGCCTACATAAGGTCACCTGAGACCTCCTAGAACCCATCCACACCATCCTACATCCTCTCAAGTCCCAAATTTTCCCTTTAACACCACCTATTCACTGCCACATTCACAAACAAATAAATTACATGCATGCCAAATTCACATAAAAATCCAAAAAGATGTTTTTTACTCATTTACTTATATAAATAGCTTAGTTAGATGTTGTTTACTTCGTTGATTAGGTAATGACATTCTTTTCATAGTTTTCATAGTGCTTTCTGCAAAAGTAGGATTAGTTGGTTAGTTAGGATTTACTTGGTTTGCTTTGCATTTGAGTCTTCCTTTCTGCAAGTAGAATAGGATTTGTAAAGTAATCTCTCCTTTTCCTTTCATCGCATATAAAACTTCTTCTGAAATCCATAGAAGTTGGCTTGCACTCCTAGTGATCTTGTGCCAACTGACCAAGTGACAACCTGCAGTAAGAACTAGTACTTGTGTATACAACACCGTCACTTCCAAGTTTGTTACGAACTACCGGGTTGATAAGAGTAAAGAAGGCAGCCCAGGAGTTGCAACATTATTGATGCAATACTGGTTCTCAGCACCAGTGGCTCTTGGGAATCTAAAGATGATAGATATCCTATGAAAATATCTTCATTCTTGGTAGAATTATGGGGGCTGGTCAAAACTACAGTGGACTGTAGATTTTCCTCTTGAAAGGATTCTTCTCCTGGATTGGTCTTTTCTCTCTTCTTGTAAATTTCAAAACTTTTTCCCTTGAGTTTATATGAATGAAGGGAAAACATCCTCCCTTGGTCTGTTTTCCTATGGCATTGGATTTTTTTATGTCGTTGTAGAGAGTGCTTGTTCTTCTACCTCCTGCAAACTATTTTCGTGCCATTGGTCCTAGTTCATATATTTTTCTATTTTTGGACTAGGAGTATTAGTGTAGGGAGTATTCTTTTGTTCTACTCTTAGTTTTCAAATTATTCCCAAAGGATCATATCACTAGGTGAAGCTAAGTTTGAAATTCATCTACTTGAGGAGAAGATCTACCTCTTTGGTTGTTGTCCTGGTATTTCAAATAAAAGGGCCAATGCGTTTTTTAATCTTGAGTTGAGTTTTCTTCTTAGCTACCACAAAGTGCAACTCATCCATATTAATCATCTGTCTAATATATTGTAGTGAAAAAAATCTCATAGGAACAAATTTGGGCAACATATATGGATGCAATTCATACCCATACACTGTGATCTCAGTATAATTTTGGTACAGGTAATGATCACCTATCTTGGTTTGCTCACTGAGGTGTAGAAAGCGTTTTATGTCATGTCCTATCCTTGGTTGACCATCACTATTCAATAGGTAAGAAACTGTATATAAGAACTCGGAATTCCCTTGTTCATCCAGTTTTTGTAATGGAAATTGAAACTTGTATGCTCAATGGAACAAAAACAAAGACAAATACACTAAAATTGAAGCATGTTTCAAAACCCATTTTGTAGAAAAATTTAGGAACTTTTCATGGATATAATCTTCTAAGAATTCATTCTAATTGAAGAGGACTGAGGGCTTTCCACTTATTGAGAAAACTGATAAAAACCTTATTATGCTTTCATAAACCCATTAATCAGATTGATAGCCTAATAAACAAGAAATTATTAAGATATTTTTCTTTGTCATTTTAGGGAACATGGAGGAGTGATAAGGAGGATTTTTCTTAGGAAATTGGATTTCCTCAAGTAGAAATGTCTCAAATATTTTGGATTTGTGAAGGAATGTGAGGTTTTTGTAGATTTTCATGAGGGAATCCACTTGAAATGGTTTCATAGAGGAAATTTTTTGAATCTGAAGCATTTGATTGGTGGAATCAAGGGTAATTGTGAAAAGAATATCCCTGTTGTGGGATATAATTTCCCTTTAAATGGGAATGTACCGGAAGTGGAACCATGAAAAAAATTTAGGAAAATGATGGGTCCAAGGAAAGACGAATTGGGGTAGGAAGGAGTCCCACAAATCCAATTCATCACTAAGATCAATGAATTTTTGTTTTAAGCAGTTGTGGAATTTGTAGAGATCGAACTTGCAACTGGTTTCAATGATTTTGTATTCTTGATGTACCATGGGTTGGTAGTCTAAGTCAATTACAGGGGGTAGAAGGGAGTTTTCAACTATTGATTTGGATTTACACTTAGAAGCCATGTTGCAAAGAAAATATTTGCAATACTAAAATTACCCAGGAATTGGTTGGATGAATACTAGTGGCTCGATGATCGGTAGCAGTGATAGGTTGGCTTGCTGACTAGTTGCAGTAACAGTAGAAGGTTTGTGGATTCAGTCATCCAATGCAACAAGGCTACATAAGAAAGGCCTATTGAATGAGATTTTGATTTTTTTATATTCCATATCAGTGTAATGTTGGCATTTTTTTGTAAAACAGAGCCAGTTCATTACTCGAGCCAAGATTATATCTCGAATAGATAGTTAAGAGTTGAATGATAGACATAAGGGATGTATCACATGGCAGGACTAGGTTGGGAAGGGGAAGTGCCATGTGGAGAGGAGAGATTGGGGTGGAGTGGGAAAGGATGTGCCACTTGGCAGCAGTGGCATGGGGTGCAAGTGATACTTGGTGAGAGAGTAGGGGAGAGGAAAGTGTAGAGTCAACGGTTATAATCAGGCGGGAAGAGGGGAAAGGTGGATTTCAAGGGGGGGGGGTTGAATTCAGCTAGGGAGCACCACGTAGCCAAAATTTGGATTTAGGGAATCAACTTTTCAAACCCCCCCCCCCCCCCCCCCCCCCTTCATTAACAATTGGAGGGGTGCAGGGGGAGGGGAAGGGGTCCAATGGTATCACCTGCCATTGATCTGGGTGGGTGAGATCACGACCCTTCATTGTAGCTCGATGCTTATTACAAAATGACAAAAAATGTTGTATCAAAACTAACTTTATTAACCTTTAATTAATCATGCTTAAACTGTGCAATTAATTAATTAAATATATTTATTTAAATCTAATGTGGTATTATGACTAGTTGCGCATATTCATGTTTTCTAAGGGGTATTTCATCCTTTTTTTTCAATTGATATATATATATATAAAAATGTGGTATTTGATCTCGCTCACTTATTGGGGCTATTTTCATTTTTTTATATTTTTTATTTCTTTTGTTTTCTGACCTATATATATCCTTTTTTTAATTCCCTTTCATTTTATTTTTTCTTTTCTTGGAAATAATTTGTAGAATATAAAATTATTTACAATATCCCTTAACATAAAAATTAACAGATAACCATCAATTGGTCCTATGAATTATATGACCATAACAATAGCTACAATGGGAATGGCATCCTCCTTGTGAGGTGCCAAGAATGTTATAGATTAGTAGTCTTTATCCAGTGTGTATCCTATCCTTATCCTATAACTCAATTAATTACCTATTGTTATTATAAATACTGGCAACAACTCACTAGAACCTTAGGGCCTTCTCTTCAGGCTTCAATTCCTGATGTTATCCACCCTATCTTGCATTAAAATAGTAAAATGATATTTACAATGACGTTAATCAGAAAATTATCTATTCTAGAAGAAAATAGTACTTGAGTAGACTTCCATTGATAGGTCCTCTTGTCTATCCTTCTCGAGTCAAGTCTTTCAAAAAGAATGCATTATTGCCTTGGAAAGATTCAATTTTATAGGTTCCTCTCCACAAATTATCATATTTCCCATGCTTACCTTTTTATTCATTAATTGAGACCCATCTCAACACAAGGTCATCTAGTTGGAAGTCATCTACTTTGGTTCTTCTATCATGGATCTCTTTTATTTTGTCCTGAATTATTTGAGTTTTGTTGTAGACTTGCTCCCTAGTTTGTTGGAACTATATTGTTTGATTTATCCTTCTCTATACATCATTTGGATCGACTTGTGATTCTTGCAATAATTTTAGCACAAAAATTCCTAGGGAAGTAGGAAAACTTGCATCCATCCCATATAATAATTGGAAATGAGACATTCCAATAGACTTGTTTGTGGTAATTTTGTTAGCCCATAGAGCATTTAGCAACTTCTTGTGCCATGATTTTTTACTTTCCTACAATAGTTTCTTAATAGTGTTGACTAAACTATTATTAGAAGAATCATCTAACCCATTCCCTTGTGGGTAATAAGTAGTATAGTGTCCTAACTCGATGTGATACTTGCGGAAAAAATCAATCACTCTTTGACTTGACAGAAACAACATTCTTAGTAATGATTTTATGTGGAAACCCAAATCTGGAAAGAATATTACCTTCTAAAAATTGAATGATTACAGTGTTTGTAGCTTGTCTCATTGGAATAGCCTCAATCCACTTAGTGAAGTAGTCAATGGCTGTCAAAATCCATCTATGTTAAGCTGAAGAGTTTGGATGGATTTCTCCAATGAAATATAGGCCCCATTATTGGAAAGGAACCTCAACTGAAATGGGCTTTAAAGGTAAGGGGAAATTTTTTTCTCCTGGCTTCAAAGATTGGGCACTAATGGCATGTTGAAACTCTATTATAAACATCGGCGAACAAGGTAGGCTATTAAAAACCAGCTCTCAGGATTTATGTAGACGTGGTTTTGCAGTACAAATGTCCTCCACAGTCTCCTTGATGAAGTTATTCTATAGCCTTGTCTGCTTCATCCTTCAATAAACAATTTAGCAAAATACCTCCAACATCTTTCCAATACACATTCTGATCTAAAATGCAGAACTTCATAGCTTTTAACTTGAGCAATCTAGCTTTTGTTTTTGTGAAACTAGGAGGATCTTGTAGATTCTATAAAACAAAGATAATATCTAAATACCAAGGACATGTAGAAAAAGATTATGATACACGTGGAGTCATCACGTCTTCTTGTTCATCAAGTGTAGCTATGAAATTTATATCTAGTGCATGGAAATTGGACTCAGTCATTAGCTTAGCCAATACCTAAACTTTCATGAGCTTAGTAGATCTTATCTCAATGTCATAATCTAGAATAAATACAATCCATTTTCCTATTTTCCCATCTAGATCAATTTGTGTAAGGATATCTTTTACTTCAACACTTGGGACAATGCAATGGTATGGGAATGTAGAATGTAAAATCTAAAATATTTATGTTCCTTTATTAAAGAAAAGGATTTTTTTTCCATGATATTATACTTTAATGAGGCATCCCTTAAAGCTCTGCTAAAAAAAGCTATAGGTTGTTAATATCCTTTACTCTTTTTCTGCAACAAAACCACTGCAATAGTGTGTTCATATGCAAAAGAAAAAATCATGAAATCATTTGTAAAGTCACGGCTAATCAAAATAGGAGCAATTGTTAAAGATACCATGATGCAACCTAAGCCACACATACCCACAGTATGCATATAAAATGCATGTCATATACACGTCCCAAGAATTTTAAAATTTCATACTTAGTAAAACCTTCACAAATCAAGGTTTACGGCTCCTTAACTAAACTCTATGTGGAAAAATTTCATGTAACTATCCCATGTCTAAACTTTAATAAACCTTTGAGCAGAACCTTATACAACCCTTCATAATCTTTAGTTAATTCTTGTTACCTCCGCATATCAATAGTACCCTTTTAACTCTGGTTTCATTTTAACCCAACATTAACCATAATACATTTATTCCACTCATTTCTATTATAAATCTTGTATAATAGAAATATTTCATAACCCACACTTAAACCTTACCTTTTCACCATTCCTCAAACCTTTGCACATATATCGATGCTCTCTTTAGCACATTAAATCTCTGTCATCAATCTCATTCCTTCAGATCCAATGGATATTGCGTAATCTGGTGTGAAATCTTGCATGACCAATACCAAGTTGAGAGCGTGTGAGAAAAGTGGTTTCCTCTTTCCATCGTGTGCTATGTGTCAAACCCTCAAGTTAATCTTGTGAAATTGTAGAATACCATTTCCAACTTTTAGGGCGTGCGAGATACTGCTTACCGCCTATGAAGACCACTCCATTATTTTTCACATTTTCCACCCTTTTGTCGACATGTGCCTTGATGTGATCCACCCATTTCTTAACTTAATCTCTTGCGATAAGATCTTCGTCGCTCATCTTCCATTAACCCTGTCCATTGATCCAACTAATCCAATGGTTACTGTGCACTGTAACATTCTTTTGTTTCTTATTGTGTAATACCCTATTTCTCTTTCTGCCTGTGTATTTATTCTCGCCTTACGATATTCAATTGTTCTGATCTCCATCTCCACTCTGTTACTTCATTTCTTCGTGACTTTACACTTCCTTCATAAATCCTTAGGTTTTAGGAAGCCTTGCAATTATACCTTCTCTATAACATTGAAGGTTTTCTCCAATATTGTCTGTGTGCAAACCCATAACACTCTTCTATGCCTTCTTCTTCGATTCTACACACCTACAAACCTATGTTACACAGAATTACTCTAATCCACACAAAATATGTAATTCAATTACTCAATACACACCACACAACTCAGAAATTGCACTTCTATATTGACAAATAAATATTTACACCATGAGTTCCTTCTCAGCCTAATCTTCTAAATCAGTGGCCTTTTGACACTACTTCACTCTATCTTCCCGTAGGCTACAATCAATCTCCTCTAATTCCTAACTCTCTAACTTACTAACTCTTTATATGCCTTTTAGGCTTACATTTATACAAAAGGTTCTGTAACCCATTTTGGTTCAGATCCTTAGTCTTTTCGACTAAATCCTGAATATCCTCTAAGTCCACTTTGGACTCAACTAATCCCTGAGGATCATCTCTAGTTCCACAAATCATGAAACCAATTTCTAATCTAATATTTACAATTGATTTCCAAATCTCTCAATCTTCACTAATCACTCATCATCACTCATGTTCTCCTACATTCGATAACATTTACAAATATCCTCACAATATCTAATTGATTCCTATTCTTAATATCTCTCACAAACTTACTTAAAAACCTTAATAATTCTATAAATTTAATGCTCAGGAAACCAACTTCCTTGAAAAAACAAGACCCCCTATGTCTACTAAAATACAATGATATTTCTAAGTTGAATGCTCCTGCATCAGACTCCCCATGTTGAAAACATTCATGATCTCCTGATCATGTGTTCTCATATGTTCATAGGAAACCTTGAGGGTCGCAAACTTTAGTTTGTAGCTGTCTGAATTGTCTGTTCCTTTGTTGCTGCTATATGTTTGTTGTCTTCTATTTCATCTTACTCTCCTCGTCAATTAGTTTCAAATTCGAATGATCCAGACTTAAACAGGAACGCTACAAATTACAGAGATAACCATAAACACAGATATGCAATGGAAGTAATACTTCATTTCATTAATGTAAAATACTGAAATATGATTACAAACAGTAATGGAAATAAACCAGCTAGGATGATGGTAGCTTGTCTCTAAGAAGAGATGTGGTGGCTACATGCCTCTGAACTGTCTTACAATGAGGCTCGAAGGCCTATTTATTATTGAGAACAAATGGAAAACCCTTAACATTCCAAAACCTAACCCTAGAAGATGAAACACCAAATTGTAGGCCTCGTTTCGGTAAACTGGTACATCAACTTCCTAGGGTCGTAACTTTAGCATACGATCTCCGTTTGATGCTACAATAGCTCGTTAGAAAGATCTATCTGAGCACTACCACTTTGGGAAGGGCAACATTGGTCCATGGACCAATGTTTCCCCCAAATTTCGCAAAAAATGTCATTTAGGTCCTCAAAATAGCTCCGGAAGTTCAGGACCCGAAAAACTGCTAAAAATAGTAAGTTGTGCTACAATTAAGGAAACTGAAAATGTTGAGAGAAACAATGGTGGGGGTCCAGGTGGACTTGGCAGGTGGCCATCAATATCCACTTGGATCATTCCTCCCCCCTTAGGAAGCAATGGTCCCCATTGTATTGAGTTCCTCCATGAGGTGAGGAAACTTTTGCTGAACTTGGTCCCTGGTGAGCCACTTGCCCTGGTGAAGGAGTTGGCCCGCTTTGACAACTCAATACAGTTGGATATTCTGTTGGCGAGTGTTCTTGATCTATATGTCCATGATCCGATCAGTTGCAGTTTGTTCCACACAATCTGGATTTAATTCTGTGGGTGTGAGTTGTTCTGCAGTGTCGAATGTGTCTAGCAATGGTGGAGAGTATGGCCGCAGGCGGTCCACATTGAACACTCGGTGCAGGCCAAGGAATGGGGTAATGCTGAGCTAAAATGAATTGTCTCCCACAACCTTAGTAATGGTGTAAGGACCATATCTGAGTGGTCTCAGTTTCCGATAAGCTCCAGTAAGGCATTCCTTTTGCAAATGCAACCAGACTTTGTCACCCACCTGAAACTTGTGTGACACCCGATGTTGATCATGTCGCTGCTTTTACTTGGCATTTGATTTCTCCATAATTTCATGGGCCTGCTGGTGAATATGTTGGATGTGCTTAATGAAGATGGTTTCCTTGTCTGTTTCAGACTGGACATGAGCCGAATCTATGTGAGTAGCTGCAAGTGGCATGGCCACATCAATGGGGCATAGTGGCTAGAATCCCAAGCCCACCTGAAAAGGGTTATGGCCAGTCGAGCTGTGAAGAGCTCGGTTGTAGCTGTGTTGAACATAGGGGAGGCTCTCGTCCCATGTGTGTGGATGCTTTGAGTTGTACATGCGCAGAATGTGTACAATCATCCTATTGACAACCTCTGTCTGGCCATCAGTTTGAGGATGGAAGGTTGTGGACTTAGTGAGTTTGGTGTCCAGCATTGACTAGAGACTGGACCAAAATGTACTGAGGAATCGACTGTCCCAATCTAAGATGATAGACTTTGGGATCCCAAAGTGCACCCACACTCGTTCAAAGAAGAGCTTAGCAATGGCTTCTGCTATGATATTCTTCTTACAGGCCGCCATAATGGCCATCTTTAAGAACCTGTCGATGAACACAAAAACACAGTCATTCCCATGCTTAGTGGAAGGAAGGCCTGACATGTAATCCATGGAGATGGACTCCCAAGGTTGACTAGGGGTAGGCAGTGGGGTATAGATGCCTTGCTTCTTGATGGTCAGTTTGGCAATGGCATAGGCAATACATAATCTGATGTACTTCCTGACATCCTATAGAATATTCGGCCAATAGAAATAATTTTGCAGCACTACCACCATTTTCTCAACCCCAAAATGCCCAGTAGCCTGACTGTAGTGTGCTTCCCAAATCATCTTGGCATGCTCGCTTGAAGGAACACAAAGGTGACCCAGGTGGCATAACAGGGCATCCTGGAGGTGAAAATATGGAACATGCCGACCCTCCAATAGTGTCTGGTATATGTGGCCGAATTCTGGGTTGATTTTGTAGAGAAGTGGCTAATCAGAAGTCTCGTGCCCACAAGAGTTGAGCATAGTGGTTAACGCCATGATCGGTGGTCGACTGAGGCAATATGCAACATTATTGGTGCTTCCCTTCTTATACTTGATATTCAAATGGAACTGTTGCAGTTATGTAGACCACTTCTGATGGCAATCATTCTGCAATTTCCCTTGGGTCTATATGAATTGCAAGGGTCAGTGGTCTTTGTGGATGACGTTTCATTCCCCAAAATGTAATGCTTCCATTATTGGCAGGCCTGCACAATGGAATACATCTCTTTATAATAAGTGGGATACTTCCGGACTGTGTCTGAAAGTGTTTCACTGTGATATGCCACTGGATGCCTGTGTTGAGTAAGGACTGCCCCAATAGCATAGTCAGAGGCATCTGTCTCGACCTTAAATGGTTGTTTTAAATCTGGTAACGCGAGCACTGGTGCCGTGCAGAGGTGATATTTCAATTGTATGAATGCCTTCTGTTGAGATTCAAACCAAAAGAGTTTTGCTTTCACTCCTCCCTTGGTGACTTGACTCAAGGGCCAAGTGATATGAGAAAACCCCAACACGTACTTGCAGTAGAAGTTGGCAAGACCTAGAAAGCTACAGAGCTCTGTCAGAGTGGTTGGAGATGGCCAATCTCGAATGACTTGGATCTTGGCTGGATCCACATGCACCCCCTATTCATCAATAATGTATCGTAGACACTGAGCCTGGGTCATGCCAAAAGTGCATTTCTCCAAATTGGCACATAGCTTGTGTTGCCACAGTGTTTGGAGAACCTGTCGGATGTGGTGGAGGTTCTCTTCCCAACTCTAGCTAAAGATTAGAATATCATCCAAGTATACCACTACAAATGAGTTGGTGAATGGCCACAAGATATCATCCATTAGCCTCATGAAGGTTGCAAGAGCATTCGTTAACCCGAAAGGCATAACCAACCATTCAAAAAGGCCCTCCTTGGCTTTGAAGGCAGTCTTCCACACATCAGAGGGTTCGATTGGTACCTAGTGATATCCTCCTAACTTTAGATCGATCTTGCTGAAATATTTTGCCCCCTTTAGTTGGTCCAGGAGGTCATCAATCCACGGGATCGGGTACCTATTACAGACAGTGATCTTGTTTAGCACCCGATAGTCAATACAGAGTCTCCGAGTCCCATCCTTCTTCTGTACCAACATGATCGGGCTCCCACAAGGTGATGAACTCGGATGAATGTGACCTTTTTGCAGAAGCTCCTGAATCTACCTCTTGATTTCATTGTTCTCCAGAATGGAGCGTTGATAAATTGGTCCATTGGGTAGCGGCGCACCTAGGGTTAGATCAATGGAGTGCTTGACCTGACAGTGCAGAGGAACCCCTGCGGGGGAGGTGAAGATGTCCTCGTACTCCTCCACAACCTTGTCCATCTGTAGTTGTCGTGTGGAGGGGCCCTATCTAAAGGCCGTGGCCACCATCTTTTTCTTTCCTTGAGGTGTATCATCAGGAAAACAAATTTCCTGGTTTTGGAAATGAGCTTACTGCATTGTTTTGTAGTAATCAAAGAGATGGTGGTAGGTGGTGCTACCTCTGGTATCCTGTACAACTTATTTCCCAATGTAATAATAACAGTACGGGGCCTTGATTCATACGTAGCATGTCGCTTCCACAAGTATGGTTGTCCTAATAATACATCACAAACTTCAAGGGGAGCAATGTCACACAATACCTCATTCATGAAGGGCTTGATGTTGTATGGAAGGTGACACTGTTGGCTCACACGAAGATCTCTTCCTTGGTGAAGCCACCGGATGGTGTACGGTTGTGGATGCACTGTGGTTAGTAAGCCCAACTGTTTCATGACCTCTGCCTAAATGAGGTTCTTTTGGCTCCCGCTATCAACAATGAACTGTAGCGCGGAGCCCTTTACCCACATCTGGGAGTGGAAGAGACGCTCCTCCTCCTCTGGATCTTCGGGTTCATTTTTTTGGATCTTGGCGGTAGCAACAGTGGCATTGGGATCCACATCAATGATCTGCTTCCCTTTGTCATTCCCCTTATCAAGTTCTAACTCAGAGTCGGAACATGCATCTAATTCTGAAACCTTTAGCTCAGCCACCAGTGACTTCTTGGCCTGACACTCACTTGTGTTGTGAGTGGAGCTCTTATGGAACTCACACCATTTTCCCATGTCCCTTTTCGGCTTCGCGACATTGTTCTTTGCTTGCAGCTTTGGCAGGTTGTCTTGGGCTGCCCCGCCTTGGCTTTGTCCTTTGTTCTGTGGTTTAGGGGCACCTTTCCCTTGCTTCAGATTCACAGATCCAAAGTCTCGCTTCTTTTGTTTAAACCTTTGCTCGACCTTGACGACATATCGGTATGCTGTGCCGAGAGAGGAGATGTTTAGGAATTCTATTTCTTCCTAGATGTATTTATGGAGGTAGCCATGGTATTTGAGTATCAAATGCTGCTCCGAATCCTTGATACCCAACTTTGTGCGAAGGGTATGGAAAAGATTGGTGAACCCCAGCACGTCTTGGTCCCTTCCCTGCTGCAACGTGGTCCACTTTATGTATTCATCCTCATAGCTTCTGACAGGGTAGTACTGCTCCTTAATGGCCTCCCAGAATGAATTCCACATGGGTGCGGCTGAAAATAGTGAGCCGGTATTTTCATCCTTCTGCTCGCAGTAGGTTTCCCACCAGTCCTTGACGTGGGGGGCTACTTTCAGAAGAGAAAAAACAATCTTTTCTCGACTTGCAAATTCGTGAACAGAAAAATAACCCTCTAGCAGATTTAACCATTTATCTATGGCATCTGCGTCTATCTGACCCTTGAATATGGGGATTTCAAAATTAACTTGTACCTTAAAGGGCGTGGCGTTTCCAGAGTAGCTGCTGGAAGTCGATGCATCACTTCTGGGTAGCCGCTGAAGGATCTGGGTAAAGTTTTCCATCATCGCGTTCCGTTGTCGCTCGAGGGCTTCTTCGAGCAAGATTTTGATAGGATCTCCTACCCCCTCGTTCGTCTTCCTATCCACCATGGGAGGTCGTTGAGATTTTCGAGGTTGGTCTTGCAAAGGTTCGACCAGTTCAAGCCCTAACTCGTTATATCCCGACCTCGTTGGGGACATGCAAAGAAAAACAGAGAAAAAGCAGACTGCTCTAATACCACTGATCCAGACTTAAACAGGAATACAAAAAATTACAGAGATAACCATAAACACAGATATGCAGTGGAAATAATACTTCATTTCATTAATGTAAAATACTGAAATATGCTTACAAATAGTAATGGAAATAAACCAGCTAGGACAATGGTAGCTTATCTCTGAGAAGAGATGTCATGGCTACATGCTTCTAAACTATGTTACAATGAGGCTCGAAGGCCGATTTATTGTTGAGAACAAATGGAAAGCCCTTAACATTACAAAACCTAACCCTAGAAGATGAAATTCCAAACTGTGGGCCCCGTTTGGGTAAATTGGTACATCAACTTCCCGAGGTCGTAACTTTGGCATACGATCTCTGTTTGACGCATACAATAGCTCGTTAGAAATATGTATCCGAGCACTACCACTTTTGGAAGGGAGATGTTAGCCCATGTACCCATGTTGCCCCCAGATTCCCCAAAAAATCTCGTTTAGGGCCTCAAAACAGCTCCAGAAGTTCAGGACCCGAAATACTGCTAAAAATAGTAAGTTGTGCTACGATTAAGGAAATTGAAAATGCTAAGAGAGATAATGGTGGGGGTCTAGGTGGACTTGGAAGGTGGTCACAAATATCCACCTGGATCATCTGATTGATCATTCTTCCTATTGCTATCAGTCTCCTCCATCTGTAGTGCTTCATCATTAACTTCCATAATTATTAAATCTCTATCTCTAGCAAATCCTTGGGCTGGTACATACTTTGCCATTTATTGTTGTACTCTATCCACTCATCTTTAAATTGTTGTTCATTATCTTCTCTTTGAATTTGTTGGATTGTTACTACTTCCCTTTTGTCCTTACCCTCTTGTGACTTTCCAAGCAACCCCTGTTTAATATCTGTAAATTTACTTTCAAAAAATAAATTGTCTTCCAATTCCCCTTGTACTTTATTCCCCTCAAATACATCACTATGTTGTTCCTCAATTCCAGCATACTTTCCTTCCTCTTCATTGACAACCCTCAGTAATTGTCCTTCACTTCCTTGACTGATTTTGATAATTAGTTTAATTTCTCCAAGCACAATATCGCCATGCTTTTCATTTTCCTCATCAGTATGTCTGACCTGGAAACTTTCAATCTTTCGCAGTTCTAAAACTGACTCTTAAACTTGAAACATGTCTGTTTCATTTTCATCAAATCCTGTAATCATAAAACAATTATCATAATTAAAAATATAAGGTCTCATTACCTTCTCTTTCTCTGGCAACATCTTAGTATGTTGCTCTAATTTTTCCTCCTCTATCAGCACATCAGTATGCTGATTTAGCCTCTCTAAAGAATTCTCTAAAGGACTCTCGAGAATGTTAGCAAATCTCTCTTCATCTTCTTTAATGATGTATTTCTACTCTTGTCCACTGTAGTGAACTCCTTCATATGCAATCACACTGTCATATTTTGAGTTTTCCAGCAAATACTCCAGTAATTAAAGTTCTCTATGACACTTCATAAGTATTTCATCATCACTTATAATTCCTACATTTGTACACAATTTATTAGTTTGAGAATTACAAGATTCAACAGTCTCAACTACTACTTCACATATCAATTCTTCAAACTGGATCTCATCTCCTTCTTTCACAAGAAATTGTTCTTGTGTTATAACAGACTCAAACATCAATGTATTATGAAATTCTTTTTGCTACAATAATTCACTGCTTTTCTCATTCAAGAGACATTCTCCATCATTCTTTACTTCAGAGTATTTATCTTCTGAAATATACTCTTCCATACTTTTGGCAGCTTTAAAAGGTTGTTCATCTTCTGCAGAACCTGTAATCACATCAAAATTATTAGATTCAAATATATAAGGCTTTATAGCCTCTTCTACTATCTCTATCCACATTTCTTCATGTTTCCTTGAACTATCAAAATAGTTCATGAAATATTTAATTGATCTCCATTCTTCATCTTCACCCAAAAAATCATCCTATTCTGCTTCACAAATGGAAACTTCCATTTCCAACTCAGCTTCTCTGAGATTTTCCACCAACCACTTCACTTGCCTCTATTGTATCCTTGTCTGTAACTTAGGTCACTTCACTACCTTTTTCCTCAAGACCCAACCTTGTCTTTGGTTTTCCTCTAGTAGCATCCTTAATACATCGAGTTGTTCTTTTAACTCAACAATATCCTTGTCAAGCTCCTCTTGAATCATCTATTTCATCTTGTATCCTTCTTCTAAGCCTTCCACATGAATTTCCAGATTCATCTTTTCTTCTCTATGAAATTTTCCTTGTTCACTAAACCTCTACAATAGCAAGTCTATTCTAACTTGCTATAATTACCTCAGTAAGACATCCCCTTTGGACTTGGACTTCTGACAACTTCAAATATTCTTTCTAAAATCTTCTTTTGAGCTTACCTTCTCCTCAAGATTCTTCTTCATTTAATTTTCTCTATATTCCATTTGCCTTGGCATCCTCTTTCTTCACCTTTATTTTATTGTGGTCTTTCTCAGAACCACTATTATCTCTATTGTGACTATCAATAGTCATCTTATTCTCTATCTTCACGAGTTCCTCACTCACTTACTATGATATGCATTAAAGCCTCTGCAACAGCAAGTCCTCCCTGTTGTCACTTACTTCACCAAGCTCTCCTCTATACTTGGTCTTTTGGCAAGCACTTGGTTCTCTATTCTCTCGAACCTCTTTGAGCACTTCTCTCTGCTCCTTCTAGGCTTCAACTCATCTACACCTTTTAAGAACACAACTATCCTCTTGTATTTCAATCACAAATGAAATACTAGGTTCTGGCCACCTTTTCTTTCACTCAAAATTTCTTACCAACTTCCTTCATCCCTTAGAAATTCTACCCACATCCTCTTTGGAATTTCCTTTATGATCTTTCCGTGAATTGCAACAAAACATTTGCAGTAACAAGTCCTCCTTGCTACATGATACCTCACTAAGATTCTCTCATACGAGCTTAGTCTTTTGGTTTCTTTCTGGTTCTTTTCTATGGAAACAATTGAGCACTCCTTGCTCTAGGTTGCTGCTATCTTCTTACCTTCTTCTACCGCTACTTGTGTGATAATATAAAGACCACAAACTCTCGAATATTCAAACTAAATTAAAACAAAAACATATCATCTCACCTTCAAGACCTCTGCATGATATTTTTCTACAATTCACCTTCACTTTGAATAGATTGTCCTCTGTTTCTTTACATCTGCAAATTCTGCTACACATTATCTTTATGTGCCTACTATTTGTCATATTTAAAATCTGATCTCCTCTTGCCTATATACATACCTTCATAACATAAATTTGTTCTAAGTTTTCTCAAAGAATTCTTACACGTAGAATTTCCTTATTCAGCTCTGATACCAATTGATGTAGCCTAAGATGCACATACCCACAATATGCATATAAAATGCATGTCATATACATGTCCCAGGAATTTTAAAATTCCATACTTAGTAAAACCTTCACAAATCAATGTTTAAGGCTCCTTAACTAAATTCTGTGTGGAAACATTTCATGTAACTATCCCATGTCTCAACTTTAATAAACCTTTGAGCAGAACCTTATACAACCCTTCATAATATTTGGGTAATTATTGTTACTGTCGCATATCAATATTACCCTTTTAACTTTGGTTTCAGTTTAACCCAACATTAACCATAACACATTTATTCCACTCATTTATATTATAACTCTTGTATAATAGAAATATTTCATTACCCACACTTAAACCTTACCTTTTCTCCACTCCTCAAACCTTTGCACATATATTGATGCTCTATTTAGCGCATTAAATCTCTATTGCTGATATCATTCCTTCAGATCCAACAGATATTGTGTAATCTTGCATGAAATATTGCACGGCGGATACCATGTCGAGAGCGTGTTAGAAAAGTGGTTTCCTATTTCCATCGTGTGTTACGTGTCAACCACACGGGTTAATCGCGTGAAATTGTAGAATACCAGTTATAGCTTTTAGGGCGCGTGAGATATCACTTCCTGCGTACGAAGACCGCTCCATTATTCTACACATTTTCCACCCTTCTGTCGACATGTGCCTTGATGTGATCTGTCCATTTCTTAACTTAATCTCTTGCGATAATATCTTTGTCACTCATCTTCCATTAACCCTGTCCATTGATCCGACTGATCCAATGATTACTATGCACTATTACATTCTTTTGTTTCTTACTGTGTAATAGCCTATTCAACTTTATGCCTGTGTATTTGTTCTCACCTTACGGTCTTCAATTTTTCTAATCTCCATCTCCACTCTGTTACTTCATTTCTTCATGCCTTTACGCTTCCTTCATAAATCCTTAGGTTTTAGGAAGCCTTGTAGTTATACCTTCGCTGTAACATTGAAGGTTTTCTCTAATACTGTCTATGTGCAAACCTGTAACACTCTTCTCTGCCTTCTTCTCTGATTCTGCACACCTGCAAACCTATGTTACACAAAATTACTCTAATCCACACATAATATGTAATTCAATTACTCAATACACACCGTACAACTTAGAAATTTCACTTCTTTATTGATAAATAAATATTTACACCATGAATTCCTTCTCGGCCTGATCTTCTATATCAGTGGCCTTTTGACACTACTTCCCTCTATCTGCCTGTAGGCTACAATCAATCTCCTCTAATTCCTAACTCTCTAACTAACTAACTCTCTCTATGCCTTTTAGGCTTACATTTATACAAAAGGTTCTACAATCCATTTCAATTCAGATCCTTAATCTTTTCAACTAGATCGTGAATATAAGTCCACTTTTGACTCAACTAAAGCCTAAGGATCCTCTCTAGTTCCACAAATCATGAAACCAATTTCTAATCTAAGATTTACAATTGATTTCCAAATCTCTAAATCCTCACTAATCCCTCAGCATCACTCATGTTCTCCTACATTTGAGAGCATTTACAAATATCCTCACAATATCTAATTAATTCTTATTCTTAATATCTCTCACAAACTTACTTAAAAACATTAATAATTACATTGATTTAATACTCATGAAACCAACTTCCTTGAAGACCCAAGACCCCCTATGTCTACTAAAATACAATGATATTTCTGAGCCAAATGCTCCTGCATCATAACTTTACTTCACTAAAAGATTTTTTGGCTTCACTATTCCATTTTATTTCAATATCTTTATTTAACATGTTTGCAATGGCTCTCAAGATCTCGACCAAGTTTAGAATAAATCTTCCAAGGAAATTTATCCTACCAATGAAGGACTTAATTTCTTTCTTGTTCCTAGGAGGGTCCATTTCCATTGTGGCTTCAAATCTGTTGGGGTCTATTCTGATGCCTTCTTTTGAAATAATATGGCCAAGTAGCTTTCGTTCCTTTAAACCAAATGATATTTTTTGGTGTTTAAGGAAAAACCATGTTTCCTGCATTTTTCAAAAACTTTCCTCAAGTGTAAGAGGTGGTCTTCTTATGTTTTGAAAAATATTGTGATATCATCCAAGTAAATTACAATGAACCTATCTTTCTCATTAGAAAATGTAATTTCCATTTCTCTCTGAAAAGTGGCCCCTACATTCATAAGACCAAAGGGAATTTTAACATACATAAATGTGCCCTAAGGTGCAGTGAAAGTTGTTTTACGTCGATCATCACAATGAACTAGAATTTGGTTGTATCCTGAGAAACCATGCAACAAAAAAAATATGTTGGAACAAACTACTTTCTATAAGGTATGATCCATTTTAGGTAGAGGGTAGTTGTCCTTGAGATAAAATTTGTTCAGATTCCTGAAATTTACACCTATTCTTATTTCTCCTATCTTCTTTCTTGTTGCGACTAGATTAGACACCCATTTTGAAACTCTTAAGGGTCCAATGATTTTTGTGTCAAACAAATTTGTAACTTCCTTTTCTATCATAGGTAATAGAATTGGATTTACCCTCCTTAATTTTTTCTTGAAGGGTTTTTCATTTTCCCTAATGGGAATGGTATTTTGTATGACACTGATATCATATGATTTCAGATCTTCATAGCTCCAAGAAAACACATCAGAAAAATATTTTAATAACTTAATGTATTCATGTTTTTCTTTAGGACGCAAGTATTTGGATAACTTTACAATCTTAGGACTTTCCTCAGTACCTATATTATAGTTCTCTACCTTAGCTCCTACAGGTTCTATTTTCAGCTTTTTATCTACATCATTAAAATAAAAAAGCTCTTCCAAAGGCACCAATCATCTTTGCAGTACATTGTCTTATAATTGCAAAACCTCAAGTTTTTCTGGATTGTCATCGGTTTTGTTTAACACTATTTCCATTTTATTTTCATCTACATAATTATCTTTATCAATATGTACACACTTAAATTCATACTTCAACTGTAAAACATTTTCTTCCTGCTTATCACTATGAAAAACCTGCCAATATCTTACATTATCGGGAACAACTAGCCTGTGTTTCACTTCCATATCATATTTTCTATTAGGATGGAATGGCATTTTACATGTACTAGCTGAAGTAGCCAAGGCATGAGCTAAGCTATTTCTCCCTCTAGGGATAACAAACAATTTATATACGGGAAAATATTGTAGAAAACCTAGAACTCCATTTCTGTAGGCTTTGAGTCTATGGTGTTTAGCCAAATACTCACCTTTAATTTGGTTAATCATGAGTTCAGAATTCCCATGTATAGAAATTGTTTTAGCTCCGAATCTATTCAAAATTTGCAGCAGGAAAATCAGTACTTCATATTCAGCTATATTATTTGTACATTGGAAATTAAGCTTGTAAGAATGTCCCTTTGTTATATTTGCTTGTGTGTTTGAGATGAAAATACCTGCCCCTGCTCCTTCCTTGCTTACAGCCCCAACAAAACCCATATTTCAAAGGGCTTCTCCCTCTTCATCTTGTTTCTCAGTATCTATTTTTATATCCTCTGTCTTACTCAATTAAGCTTCCAAGTGTGACATTTTATTCCCTACACATTCATCATTATACAAAATAAAGGAATCCATATCTCAATGCACAAAGTACTGGGGGTAATTATTTTTTTTTCTTGACCACTGACCATATATTTCATTAATGTTTCCCATTATAATCTTCTCCGTTGACCAAAAACGGGAATGGTAGCATAGGTCATGTCCATCTGCAAAGTACCATGTAAATTTTCTCCCCATGATCTTGATAGTAACATTCCATACTTGGGAGGCATGTCTCCTACTACAATGTCCATGACTAGACTCTTTGATGGTATTTAGGCCAGAGTGACACATAAGCCTTTGATGAGACCTAGGCTTCTTATTTTGCTGGAATCAAAAGAGTACAAATATTTATAAGATTGTGATGTCTAAACCTAGTCTTTCCATGATATCTTTGGGCATGAGATTGTGAGAAGCACCAAAATAAATCATTGCATTATGCAAAATGTTATCATCAATGTTTAAATTAATATAGAAAGGTGTCATAGTTCCATCCTAAGACTTTCCTTCAACTTCAGGTCCAAACAATAACTTAGGTTTATCATCAGCTAAGTTGACTATGTCATGTCCCTTCCCCTATATTTAGAGCCTTCATGACTAGAGATGTAGATGTATTATTGTTAATTAATTTAGTGAGAGAAATAGAAATTTTCACCTTGGATAATTGATTTTAAATAATAAAATATGTCTGATGTTTATCTATTTCTTTGATATTTTGATCCTGTTTTTTAGAAGTCTCCTTTTGAGAATCATCTTTTGACTTGCTAGTAGAAGGCATGCCATTCTGAATTTTCTTGGGAGGATTTTCAACAACCTTTGTACTTCTCAAATTGTACTGTCTGTGCATCTCTTGTTGAAATATGACAACAAAATGTAATTATGTGTAAAATTTGTAAATTACCGTAAGTTAGTTTTGTAATGGCATTTATAACGAGGAGTTATGTAACAATTTTCCCATATTAATTGGGATGGCCTGAGAGGCTTGTATCATGGAGAATCATCTTTGATTAGTAAATATTTCCAATCCCTTACCCCATGGAGGTTTCCTTGACACATTGTCAAGGTTTTACCATGTAAATTTGTTGCGTTTACTCATGTATTATTATTTAAGTTTTGCTATTTTTCTTTCTTGTTTAATGAGCTCTTAAGTCCAACAAGTGATATCAGAAGATGAGTTGAGAGTTGTCGGCAATTGGAGGAAAAGTCTGTTAAAAAAAAACCTCGTCTACCCTACCGCCATGTGTACTATACTAGAGAAGGCAGTCAGTGAATTTTTTGAGCCGTCTTTGTGAAAGATAGTGTGTAGCCAGCAAGCAGCAGAGGCAGCCACCCAACCCATTGTGCAAATCAAAGGAGCAGTCTTTGCCATTTGTCGTGCCCACCAAGAAGTAACAAGGAACATATAGTCATGTCAATAGAATTCCCCTTCCCATTGATTAAGAAAACAATGAGTAAAATTCAATTTATGCCCTCTATCGGAGACAGAGGCCGGTGAGTGTTGAGAGCTTCTAGTCATGTAGTTTTGTGAGCATAGGTTAGTGATCATCGAGACATTAACACTCAGTAGCCAAATCGGCTACTTGTTTGTGAGACATTAACATTGAGCAACCAAACCAACCACTCATTTGTTGAATGAGAAATAGGAGGTCGATTTTGTTGTTGTTGAGAATAAATTCCAAGAAGAGGGTTTCTACAAACCCCTATGGAATAACGAGTCAAAGAAAAAAAATGAGGTACAAAATCACAACATTGTTTCTCACAATGGAGGTCGGGTAATTGTTATTTTTTTATGGATTTTTTTTTTGAATGAATATGAAGTAGGTTTTGAATTATATATTTTTTAAGGGAGAGAAACAAATTGTATTGAATAAAATTGAATAGGATTTAAAGAAATTTTGAAATTTAAAAATAAAGAAGGGTGATGTTTTTTATTTAAAAGGAAGGAAACCCTTGTGAAACCCTAGCTAGAGGAGGGATAAATCAGAAATAAAATTTGAAAACTGTAGATGGAAGAAGGGAAATCAAAATATTGCTTTTAAGAAACCCTACATGAAAGAAGGAAATACTAGGAGGAAGGAATTGTAGGAAAGAAATGGCTAAAATGATGAATGCAAAGTTTGAGGCGGAGAATTTCATCGGAAAGAACAACTTTTCTTTATGGAAAATGAAAGTTTGGGATTTTATTGTGCAACAAGGGTTGCACAAAGCATTAGAAAGGGTGGAGAAACAACCTAATAGCATGATAGATGCAAACTGGGAGGATTTGGAAGATCAAGCTCTCAGTACCATCAGCTTATGCTTGGTGGATGAAGTTCTCTTCAACATCGTTGAAGAGCGTCCAACTACAAGTTTATGGGAAAAAAAGGAAAAATTGTATATGAAAAAATCGTTTAGAAATAGAATTTGTTTGAAAAGACAATTGCATCATATTCGGATAAAGCAGTGGACAAAATTTGTAGAACATTTAAATGTTTTTAATACACTTATTTTCCAATTATTGTAACAATTTATAGGGTAAGTTCCTTAGATAGAACACCAAAGGACACCACTCACAAATAGATCATAGATGAGTACACCAATATTCTTGACATCATTAAATCTCTGAAAGAGGGAAATAGTCCACGGCGTGAGCCAATGCGGCCATTTCAATTAATTTATTAATGTAAAAGAAATAAAATTTACATTAGATTCTCACATGAATAGTTACCTAACAAATGACCCTCCATGCACGTTAAATATAGATCATGGACCAATCGGTTGCTAAGCCATAGATCAAATGTTGATAGAACGTATCATGACAATTAGATTGTAAGTTACAAAAAGTACATACTAAATAAACACACTTTACCTAAATATACACTAGACCAAGTTATACTTAATTATTTCCTATGTGTCGGAATATCCTAACATCCCTCCTTAAGAAAAAATTGGGGTAGGATTTGAGGATGTATAAGGAAGACATAATAGGAGAAGGAAGGATGCATTAGAGCCTATCCCCCCTTAGTGACAACTTCATGAACTCCAACCATAAATTGAAGTTTAGTAAACTTTACCTCTGTGAGAGCCTTTGTAAAGATGTCTGCAACTTTATCATTGGTTGAACAATACTGCACATCAAGAACATGGTTATGAATGAACTTTCTGATGAAGCGCTTGTGTAGTTCAATGTGTTTGTTATGCTAATGTTGGACTGGATCTTTCCATATTTTAGTGGCACTTTGATTATCACACCAAATTGTAGTTGGATGCTGTTGTTGAAAATCAAACTCTAATAGGATTAGAAAAAAGCCATAGGACTTCCTTACTAGCTTCAACAATGCCACAATAATTTGGTTCTGTTGAAGAAAGAGAAATGGCAGTTTGTTTCTTTCAAGCCCATATAATAGGTCCAAAACCTAAGAGTGAAAAATTTACTTTTGTTGGATATACTGAAGATGTCAAAGGATATAGACTTCTTCAACCTAAATCCAAAAATGCTATCATTAGAAGAGATGTAAAGTTTGTTGAAAATATATTGGCCTACGAGCCTAGTTCGATGGATGTGCTACATCTCTCTATCCCTTCTTCTTCTAAAAATATTCATTCTTCAGATGATGAAAGTGAGGATGAAAATACTCCCCCACCTTCTCAGGGTCCTCCCTTAGTTCTTCATCTTCTAAAATGGGTATGTGCTACTTGGGATGCAACAGGTGCTCTTGCAGGTGATCCTACAAATCAACATCATGCATGTTCTTAATTAGATACAACTCTAACACCATGTAGGAAGTTACAAGGTAAACTCCTTAGATAGAACACCAAAGGACACCACTCACAAACATATCACAGATAAGTACACTAATATTCTTGACATGGTTAAAACACTCAAAGAGGGAAATACTCCACAGCCTAAGCCAACACGACCACTTCAGGAAATTTATTAATGTAAAAGAAATAAAATGTGCATAAACTTCTCTCACAAACAATGACCTAACAAATGAACCTCCATGCTCTTTAAATAGAGGTCATGGACCAATCAAGTGTTAAGCCATGGATCAAGTGTCGGTAATATCAAGGAGAGAATGAACTGTTAGATCACTTCATGTCTAGGACATATCGTGACCATCGAATTGTAAGTTATAAATAGTACATACTAAGGAAACACACTTTACCTAACTATACACTAGACCAAGTTATACTTAATTATTTCCTATGTGTCAAAATATCCAGAAAATTATCATATATGGAAGTTAAAATTGAGGAAGAAGACAAAGCTATAACCTTGTTGTGTTCTCTTCTCGAATCATGGGACCACTTCGTAACTTCAATCAGTTTGAGGACTGCTGATTCTTTGAAATTTGAATCAGTTGTGGGAGCTCTGTTATCTGAAGAAGTATGTAGGAAATCCAGTATTGAAACATCTACACCAGAAGCCATGATAGCAATAGGCCTGTCAAAGGAAAGAGGGGATAAATCAAGGGGTTCTTCCAGATCAAACTCAAAGGGAAAGAAGTGTAAATCCAAATGCAAGTACTGCAACAAAATTGGACACCTCAAGAAAGACTGTTGGAAACGAAAGAGTCTAAAAACCCAAAGAAGGAAGAAAATCAAGTTGATTTAGGTATTATTGTTGAATTTTTATATGTTGAAGAATTATGTATGGTAGAAGAAACTTTACATGTATGTAATGTCTCTCAGAATGTTGAAAATTGGTTGTTAGACTCTGGTTCTTCTCATCACATGAGTCCACAAATAAATTGGTTTACTTCATATGAACCTGTATATGGTAGTTATGTGTTTATGGGTAATAATTTATCCTGTCAGAATGTTGGGATGTGAAATATCAAAATTAAAATGTATGGTAATACAGTTAAAACATTAATTGATGTTAGACAGGTACCTAAATTAAGGGAAATTTTGATTTCTTTGGGAGTGTTGGACTTAGATGGTTACAAGATTACAGGTCAGAATGGAGTACTAAAAGTCTCAAAAGCTGTCCTGGTTGTTATGAAGGTAGAAAAGGTAAAAAATATTTACACACTCAAAGGAAGTACTTAGGTCAGTGAGGGAGCGATTGTGTCAGAGAAAGAAGAAGAAGGTAATCACCTATGGCATCAAGGATTGGGTCACATGAGCAAGAAAGGTCTTCATGTACTCATGAACCACAAATTGCTTCCTGATTTGACATACTTGAAGTTGGTTTTTTGTAAACATTGTGTGTATGGAAAACAATGTAAACAAAGGTTTAAAACTAGAAGTCATAATAGTAAAGAGATTTTGGACTATATTCATTATGATCTGTCGGGACCATCTCCTATTGTATCTTATGGAGGTGCTTTATATTTCTTAATGTTTAATGATTATTTCTCCTGGAAATTTTGGGTCTTTATGTTGAAAAATAAAGATGATGTATTTAATGTTTTTAAATAATTTAAAGCAATGGTGGAAAAGAAAACAAGCAAATCAATCAAATGTTTAAGCACTAACCATGGTGGTGAATTTACTTCTCTAGAATTTGAGCAATAATGTAAGGATGAAGAAATTGTTAGGCATACAACTATTATTTATTCTCAGCAAAATGGTGTTGCTAAACATATGAATTAGACTCTTATGGAAAGATCCAAAATCACGATCAATAATGTTAACCTGCAAAAAGAGTTATGGGAAAAATAAATATCCACTGCTTGTTATTTATTTAACATATCACCTTAACTTGCAATTATTTCTAAAATTCCTGAAGAAGTTTGGTTTGGTTAGTCTTGTGATTATTCACATTTAAGGATTTTTGGTTGTGATCCCTATCCTCTAATTCCTAAAAATTAGCACTCAAAATTAGATCCAAAATTGAAATGTTATAGCTTTGTTGGGTATGACTATGCGGTGAAAGGATATAGGTTGTGGGCTCCTTCTTCACGGAAGATAGTCATTAATATTGATGTAACATTTGACGAATTCTCTCTTTTAAAATCAGATGTTGGAAAATTTGAACATGAACAGGTATCACCAAATCAACAAAATCAGTTGGAGGCTGGACTTTTTTTAGAAATTTGAAAGGAAGGCAAGGATTCTGAAGAAAAAGGTGAAGAAGATGCAAAGGAAACTATTCAAATTTCAAAACTAGTTCAACAACCAGTCACTTTAAGAAGTTCTACAAGGGAAGGAAGAACACCCAAAAGGTATGAATATTCTTCTTCATCTTTTGCATTGATTACTGAAGATGTGGAACCTTCCTGTTACCAGGAAGTAGTGGATGATGTGGATAGAGGAAACTGGAAAAATGTGATATACAAAGAAATAGATTCCTTAGCCAAGAACAAAACCTGGGATCTTGTAGAAATTCCTGAAGGGAGAAGTGTTGTTGGATGCAAATGGATATTCAAGTTAAAGTAAAATGATGATGGAAGTATCGAAAGATATAAGCTGTGGCTGGTAACAAAAGGGTATTCTCACACTGAATGACCTTCATTTGATTTTTTCAATAGTGATAAAACTTGTTTATATTCGTACTTTGGTGGCACTAACTGCATTAGTTAACCTTGACTTAGAACAGTTAGATGTTAAAACAACTTTTCTACATGGTGATTTGGATGAAGAGATATATATGGAACAACTAGAAGGTTTTGTACAAGGTCACAACAAAAGATTATTTTGCAAGATCATGAAATCATTGCATGGCCTATGGAAGTCTCCCAGGAAATGGTACATAAATTTTGACTCCTTCATGGTGAGCCAAAACTTTATTAGAAGTGAGCATGTGTTGGAATTATGATACAAGTGTTGTCCTTGATGGAAACTCACTCATAGGTCAATTCAGTTTTGATAAAAGGCAACTCACAGTAGAACATGAATATTCAGAGGTAACAGGGCAGTGGTACAGAAGAATAGGAAGATGGAACTAAGGTCTACTGATCAAAATAAAGAAGGTGAAGGAAAATGTTGATGTAAAGTAGTTTAAGAAGTATATGTAGGTCCACTTAGCCAAAATGGCGCATACATGCTGGTACACAGAACAAAAGGAGCATATACATATACACACTCTCACAAGAAGAAAAACATGTATAGGTTGGAAAATCAATGTTTTGGTCCAAGGTATTTGGTCCGAGGTATTTGGTCTAAAGTACTGATCCGAGGTATTTGGTCCAAGGTATTGGTCCTATGTGGTTTTGGTTCAAGGTATTGCGACAGGCCTAAAACTATATAAGGAGGAGAAGATCATTAGCCCAAGGTGTGCAAGTGAATGGGTTTCTAATGAATACTTCTATTTGAAGTATATTTTATGCTGCAAAAGCTATGTTGGTGATTTTATCTGGAATATTTTTTGCACCTTGAATTCAATGTTGGATCAGGATCATGAGACCTAAAATGACTTATCATTGAATGATCTGATATTGGTTGGGCCAGATATAATTGTGTACACTTGTTTTATTATTTAAAGGTTGTGATCTGGGTTTGCCTGAAGTCTAGAATAACAACGAAGCTATGAGTTACTATTTACAGATATGTACGCTTGTTCGTCTTGGTAAAAGCATGTGTACATGTAGGTTATACTCTTCCAAGTAGCGTAAACAAAAGAAAAGCCTTGTCTTCAAGTCTAGCTGATCTATCAGACCAATTCTATTGTTTTACTATTATCTGTCAATGAAGTCTTCTTAGATATGAAAGTAAAACTAAATGCATAAGGATTTCGATATCTGATTGATTGATTGTATAAGTAGGGTGATCTATGCTACTGCTCAAGTGTGAAGCTCTATAAATTGACAATAGATGTTCAATATATTGATGGTTGGTACAAAATTGATTCAAAAGTTTTTGGTTTCAATAGTTTTGAACGTATACGCAAGTTTGATTGAACGTAGTAGTGTACACACACAGGCTGGGTTCAGTAAAGTAGCGTACACATTATGATGCATGATTTTTGAGGTTGCAGCCGGTTTTGAATGATGATGTGGGTTTCTGGGTTCAGCATAGTGTTTTGGTGACAGTGGTATGACTGATCAGATGAATTGATCACTGGTTGATGCAGTTTGAAAGTTCTGATGGGTCTAGTATGAAAATTTGATGAAACAAGGCCTTCATGTATATAGTTGTGTACTAGGAGCATCCAATCTGAAAATTTATGAAACTTGGCCCCTAGAGGAAGAGAGAAGGTCATAACCTTCTGTAGGCTAGTGCCTGCGTACTAGTAAACACATTGGATGGTACAAGTGCTAGGGTGTTGTAGCTCCCTTCCAGCAGAAGATGAAAATGAGAGAAGGTTGTAGCCTTCCGTAGGTGGGTGCCTATGTATTGGTATGAGTTTGCACCAGTACAAGTTTGTAAACATATTTTCTTATTATTAAAAGAAGAGAGAGATGAAAACAGTAGGTGGTTTTCACCCACATTGGGTTTCCACCTTAAATCTTGGTGTTCATTTGTGTTGCTTATGTGTGTTGGTTTATTCTATTTTTACTGCACTATTTAATTAGTTATTGATGCACTGGTTATAGATCAACACATGATAGATTAACTAAATCACAAATTCTTTGGGTATACAATACTTTCTCTAATCACAGTAGCGTGTACACGCGAGTACACTTTACAGAAGTAGTGTATATGAATTTGTTTGGGAAATAAAAATTATTGATCTAATAATACTGATTCACCCCCCCTTTGAGTATTATTTCCAAAAATTGGTATCGGAGCAGGTCCTTCAGAAGAAGCTTGATCACTTAAAGGAAGATATTTCAAGATGAATAATCACGAAGGCATGGTATCCATCTGACCACCAATATTCAATGGGAGAAACTTAGTATATTGGAAAATAAGAACCAGAGCCTATGTACAATCACTTGGAGCCGATGTTTGTGAAATTGTGGAAGGAGGATATCAATTTCTACAAACTCTGTAGGTAAGAAGTTATACGAAACCAATGCCAAAGTTGTTAATACATTATAGGGAAGTTTGTCAGAAATAGAATTTTTGAATGTCATGCGACTCAAAACAACCAAAGAGATATGGGAAAAAATCATTCAGAGCTACGAAGGAGACTCTCAGGTAAAACATGCTAAGCTTCAAACTCTCAGAATTCAGTATGAAACTCTTAAGATGCATAATGATGAAAGTTTTGCTAGTTACTTTTTACAAATAGATGAGATTGTTAATTGTATGAATAATCTAGGTGAAGAGATAAAGGAAGTTACTTTAGTTGAGAAAATTTTGAGATCTTTGTATTCTAAATTTGAGTCAAAAGTATCTTCCATAGAAGAAAAACATGATATTCATACTATCACTGTGACTGAATTTCATGGAATCCTAACTGCATTTTAAATGAGAAAATGTGGTCCATTAGATATGAGAGAATCCACATTTAAATCAGCAACAAAGGGAAAAGAAAAAGAAGAGCACAATGAATTAGGACACATTTCTGAATAAGAAGATGAGGAAAATTTTGTCAAGAAGCTTCAATGGGGTTCGAGAAGATTCAGAGGTAAGCTACACTTAAAATGCTTTGCTTGTGGTAGATTCGATCACCATACTACCAAATGTCCTCATAAAGATAAACATGAAAAAGGAAGGAATATGCAAAAGGAAATAGAAAATGGGTTCTGAATAGATGGAGTTACTATATGCATGAAGATAGTGATTGTTTATCTAATAGTGACGAATATGAAACTAAACAAGATTATAGACTACTCATGGTTTATGACAATGATGATTTTTTCGATGCATTAGAAGAGGAAGACATTCTTGAGGAAATCACTAAAATCAAAATCTATGTAGAATAAAAGAATATGATCATAGATACTTTGACACACCAACTTGCTGAAAGAGAAAAACACAATGAAAAACTAGAATGTGAAATTGTGGGTCTAAGAAAAGATCTTGAGAAGAAAAAATATCTTAATCTTAGATTTGCTAAAGGATCAAAAAATTGAAATGAAATCATCAATGTTCATCAATATCCTATGGTAAAGACATGTCTTGGATATAATGAAGATTAATCTCAATCACAAAAGCTGCCAACATCCACCAGAAGCTATCTTGATGCAGCAAAGACCATTGAACAATATGTAAATCATCAAAAAAAGTATAAAATTACTCATCAGGTAAATCATACTCAATTTACTCCAAGGATGAATATCAATAAAGGCTACAATCAACAGGTAAACAATACGAAAGGATACTATGATCGCAAAAATTTCTTTAATGGCCAATGTTTTTTATGTCATAACTTTGAGCCCAAGGATGCTTAATGTGTTGCTTACAAAACCATCATGACTAGAGAAGCACAAAATGAAAGGAGTGTGACAGGAATCATGAAAAGTTCCTATAATAACTTTTCTCCTCTTGAAAATGAAATAAAATGTTCAATTTGTAACAACTTTGGTCATGAAGAATCTGAACACAAGAGCAAATTTCAGCCAACACATCAAAAGGAGCAAACACCATTATATCCCAACATATGGAGAATAAAGCAATCTCAATCAAAAAGATGTGGCATATCTTTGTATGTAAACAAACAAGAAAATTAGCGGTACATTGACAGTGGATGCTCCAAACACATGACAGGTGATAAACAAAAACTGCATTCATATAATGATTTAGAAAAAGAAAATAATGTCTCATTTTGAAATGAAACTCATGCTATCATTAAAGGTAAAGGATCTGTTTTCTTGAAAGAAAAGGTTAAAGCTAGAAATGTCATGTATGTAGATGGTTTAAATCATAATCTCTTGAGTGTTAGTCAAATGTGTCATCAAGGAAATGAAGTGGTATTTCGATCAAACAGATGTGTGGTTCATGAGCTTGATATAGGAAAGACCGTGATCAAGGGGACAAGAACTACAAACAACTTATAGATAGTTAAATGAGGAAAACAACAATGTTATCTAAGCAAAAGAGATGAAAATTAGCTATGGCGTAGAAGATTGGGGCATCTAAGATTTTCTAAAATAAGAAAAGCATGTAGGCTCAAGGAAATTCGTGATCTTCCAGATATCAGCATCCCAGAAAATACCATATGCAAACCATGTCAAATCGGTAAGAAAACCAGAGTTCAATTCATTCCAAAAGAAGGGTCAGCAATTAAACCAGTTGAACTCATCGATAGTAAATTATGTGGACCAATAAGGAAAAGTCACCTCATGGAGAAGAATACTTTATTTTATTTATTGATGATTTTTCTGGGATGTGTTGGATAGGTCTACTAAAGCAAAAAGATGAAGCATTTGAAAATTTTAAAGCCTTCAAAGCTTTAGTTGAAAATGAATTAGATCAAAAAATCAAATGTCTCAGATCCGATCGAGGGGGAGAATTCATATCAGATGAATTCTTTTACTTTTGTGAAAAAAATGGAAGAAAAGACAATTATCCATCACAATAACTCCTCGGCAAAATGGTGTGGTAGAAAGGATGAACATAACAGATTAACAAATGGCTTGATCTATGCTAAATGAATCTAGAACTCCTGCAACCTTCTGGGGTGAAGCGGCATTTGCTACCATACTATTCTCAGCAAAGCGAATGTTTGGGTAAATAGCAATCAAACTCCATATGAAATTTGGTATCGTAAGCCTCCTACTGTAAAACACATTAGATTTTTTGGAAGCAAATGTTTTATCAAAAGGACTAATAAAAACTTGTTAAGTTCGAACCCAGTGCAGATGAAGGAATTATTCTTGGTTATTGATCTAGAAGTAAAGGATACAAATGTTATAATAAAATACTTCAGAAAATTGGTTAAAGCATTGATGTTTTAATTGATGAAACATGCATAAATTTGGAACAAATGAAATCAATAGAGGAATATGATAGTGAGGAAGTTGGGGAATGTTTTCATGTATCAAATCAAAATAATATATGAGAGGAAACTAATGAAGCACCAGAAGAAGCTATAATATACAGGGAAAAGACTCCATCTAGGTATGTTCAGAAGAAACATCTAGACTCTCAAATTCTAGGAGAAAAGGGGGCTGGTGTATAGACAAGGAGAACTCTTCTAGGGACCTCAAGCTATCTAGCATTACTATCTTCCATGAACCTCAAAATGTAAATGAAGCCTGCAAAGATGAATGTTGGGTCAAGGCTATGGATGAAAAACTTGACCAAATTGAAAAGAATGATACTTTGGAGTTATTTCTTGGACCTCATGATACAAATTTTATAGGAAAAAAATGGATATTTAAGAATAAGCTGAATGAAAATGGAGAAGTTATTAGAAATAAGGTCAGACTTGTTTGTAAAGTGTATGCTCAAAAAGAAGGTATAGATTTTGAAGAAACTTGTGCACCTGTTGCCTGACTTGAAGCCATAAGGATGTTTCTTTCTCTTTCTAGTTTTTGAAAATTCAAAGTATATCAAATGGATGAAAAATCAACCTTCCTTAATGGATACTTAGAAGAAGAAGTTTATATTGAACAACCAAAAGGATTCATTCTAGGAAATGATGCAAAACTTGTATGAAAGCTTAAAAAGGCTCTCTATGAACTGAAATAGGCTCCAAGGCTTGGTAATACCACCTTGACATATATCTACAACAACAAGGTTTCACAAAAGGTTGCACAGATAGAAATTTATACACAAAGGTTGAAAATGATAAACTGCTAATAATTGTTGTTTATGTTGATGATATCATATTTGGTAGCAATGAAGAATCCATGAGTCAAATTTTTGCTTCAATAATGCACCAAGAATTTGAAATGTCCTTACTTGGTGAACTTACTTATTTTCTTGGTCTACAATTACATCAATCCAAAGATGGTATCATTCTTTTGCAAACCAAATATCTCAAGCAGATCTCGAAGAAGTATGGAATGGAAGATTTTAAACCAGTATGTACTCCAATGGTAACAGGATGCAGTCTCGATTCTAACGATGAATCACCAATAGTAAACAAACCGAATTATAGATCTATGATTTGAAGTTTTCTTTATCTAATAGGTACCAAACCTGATATCATGCATGCAGTAGAAATTGTTGGAAGTTTCCAAACAAATCCAAAGGAATCACATCTCCAGGCAGTCAGAAGAGTTCTCAAATATCTTTAAGGAACTCATGACTTTGGACTATGGTATCCTAAAGATACAGACCTTACTCTTCATGCATATAGAAATGGAGATTGGGCAAAAAATGTTGATGATCGAAAGAGTACTAGTGGAGGTGCATTCTATATGGGTTCTCGGTTAGTGTCATGGTTCAACAAGAAATAAAGTTTGTCTGCCTTATCTATAGTTGAGGAAGAATATGTGGATGATTCGTTTTTCTACACACAACTACTTTGGATGATGCAAACATTGAAATGCATTCAGATCACATGTACTCCACCCATCTCCATTCTATGTGATAATACAAGTGCCATCAGTATTTCAAAAAATTCAGTCATGCACTCCAAGACTAAGAACATACCCACTAAGTACCATTTCCTCGGAAAAAAAGTGCTTGAAAAAAAGGTTAAATTAGAGTATATTCCCTCCAAATAATATGTTGTTGATATATTCACTAAACCACTTCCCATAGAAATATTTGAATATCTTAGACAAAAGTTGGGAGTAGTTGTTGCATCATCCTGCTCTTAAATCCAATTTTCAGAGGAAGGTTATTATACACAGGTTTCATGAAGTATAGTCACATATACATCTGGGTTTATGTGGTTGAAGGATCTTATATGTTTTTCTGATAGAAAATAGTGGTTCAAACTCTGATATGGGTGCTCTGTATGATATTGATGATTACAGTATGATGATATGATTTGTTCTTTGATTTTTATCCAACTGACAAAGATGCCTTCATAAATGACTTGTTGAAAATGCATAGGTAGCACAAGTTCAAGGGGAGAATTATCCTTCACACACATTTTATGTTGTTTGTTTTTTGGTTGCTAAATTTAGCTATGATTCGTTGTTTAAGTCATAGGGTCTGATATGACTTCTTTTGTCGTAGTTGTTATAGACATATTTGGGCACATCAAGCCCATCTAAAATGTCAATTATATTAGGATTCATCAACCCCTAATATAGTTGTTTTATGCCCTAAAGAAACTTATTCCTCTGAATGCCTCATTCCCCAAAAGTTCCATCACAAAATTCATCCAAAAAGTGCCTAAAAGGGATCATTGCAGAAATCCCTATGTTAGGGTGCTATGCATAGCAGGTACCACATTGTCAAAGTGCTATGCATCGCAGTTTGGCCCTTTAAAAGGTGCGATGTGCGAGGTTGGACAAAATTCTGGGAGAGTTTGAGAATCAGTTACTCATGGAAACCTCTAGAAAATTCTTTAGTACCACCCGCCCCTCTGAGTTCGCCCAAGGATGACTAAACGTATTAGGAAACCACCTCCTATTCCCCTCTTTCATGGAACCAATTTCTAAAAATAGAAAGGAATTCATCATCACCACTGATGACTTAACCTCCTGCACTCATCTATAAATGGATCCCTCATCCAAGAGATCGAGAGGCTGAATTATTCTAAGTTGTAAGGAAGTGCTGCTAGTTTTAGTATTGAGGCAAAAGTATTGTGTTATTGTTGGAATTTATTGTAGTTCATGAGGTGAAGAAGGTTTGAAGCTGGGAGGATGGCACTGGATTGAACTTATGGGTTGCAATCCTCCTTTCTATTAATAAATCTTTTCAAGATTTTTCCCCTATGATTGTGTAATCTTTCAATGCAATTGTATGTTTATCATACTTTCGATTCTGTGATGTTTATGAATTATGGATCATTATGCTTTGATGGGTCTATGTTTCTGTAATTATGCATGTACTCTCCAAGCATGTTAAGTACGAGGAGGAGTAACAAGATCGGCCAAAGGAGAGAGAGATCAAGGGATGAATCAAGCGGAAATTACAGGTTGGATCTTTATAATTTTTCTCTTATCTGTCATTCATAGGAAAATAGTGAATTGTTTTAACTGTTGTTTCTAGGTTAGCTGCCAAGCCTAGAGCGTTAGCATTTCTTAGAAATACTAATTTTCCTGGAAACAAATCGGCAACTCCACTGGGGACAAAACGATGATGGATTTTTGCTGTTCTATTCTCTATGATAAGCTATGTGAACTATAGATAGAGTCTGAAGCAAGCTAGGAAGCCTTCGAACCACTTTTGTTATACAATTGCGTAGTAGATAAATGTACTTCAGTTAATCTCTAGTTTAGTTTATATTTTGAGCATTTGAATTTGTGAAAGAATTATCAAAATTCGCTTTTTGTAGCTTAGTAGCCTCTTAGAACATTCCGCTACACTTTAGTTGTTATTGTTCATTCAAATCAAGCTTAATCCACTGAAAACTACATCAAATTTGAGGCAAAAACAACTTCAGAATCGCTCTTTATGACCATCACACTATCCTGAACTGTAACCTGCTATGTATAGTAGTTCTCGAATGGACAAAGTGCTATGCATCACACTGTATATCACTACAAGCTGCAATGATTGACTAAAGCTCAATTTTCCCATCTAGGAATTGAGGTTTTTGACCAGTTTTCATCTTTGTTTGATTGCTTTTTGAATACGAATGATGTCTCATCACTGATGCCAACTTTCATCACTTAGAACAGCCCCTGTTTAGATTATGATTGGTAAGTGTTTTTATGTATTTTTTTGTCATTGCAATCTATTGTCAAAAAGTAGTGTTGATTGATTTGTCGTTTTGATAGAAAAATTCTGGTAAAGTCTTCAATTTTCGTCGAAAAAGTGAAGTGTTGTAAAAGTCATCCTTCATATATGATCGATTAATCTATTTTATGCATTGGATTTGATTTCATTCAAAGTGTCGAAAAGTCTTATTTCTTCAAATTTGAAAGTGTCGTTTATTCTTCCTTTCTCCCTTTAAAGAAAAATTGTTGAAAATTGCCATTTTGTGTGAAACATTTTGAATCATTGTTGCATTTAGTTTTCCTTCTTGTATCATTCACATTAAGGGAAACTGAAAACAAATACATGCATTTGCATTTTAGCATTTTTGTGCACAAAAGAATGAATTAGGGAATTGCACTAGTGTGTGCTCTTTGGTGTTTGCTCAAAAGTAGTTCTATGCTCTATCCCTTGTAGTTAGGATTTTCATTGTTTAAATAAACTAAAATATTGCTTATTATTTTAGATGTATCTTTAGGAATTTCATAATACATTTCACGGTGAACCCTCAAAGGAAATTTTTTAAGTAAGACCAACTTAAAATGAACCTCAATTAACTTAACAACGCTTTGGAATCTAACACAACACATCTAGAGGTCTAGGCTAGAAACGTGTTCTGGCGTCTTTAAACCTAGTGACTATCGTTTTCACTAAAGTTTGGGTGATTCCTCCTCTTTGATACAATAAGTTCTAGTACAGACTTGTGCTCCATATACCATTGTGTATATAGTGGGAGACCCCAATAGGCTTAAACCCTTTGTCCCTAGGAAGCCGAGTCTGCTGCCTTATCGATCGCAATGCACTGAACAGAGGATTCAGGAAGATTGAATACCATACGTAAAGTCCTTTGTAATTTCTCTTTAATTTATCATGAAGGTGTATATTGCAATTTTTCGATTGGTCTGGTAAACCCTCTTTTCTAGAGTCTCCAAAGTAGTCACTTTTATTCCTTTTCGACTCTCTAAAAGTAAAAGGATCATCTAAGCACTTGTCCTTTTAGGCTCATTAAAAATCGAAGGCGACTAGGGTCATCTTTAGCTTTTTGTTGACTCTTTAAAACTGAAAAAGCAAAGTTGTGTCCAAGTGTCATTAAAATTAATTGACTACAAATAACATATTTTTCCCTTAGTTGAGTTTTAAGTTGATAAAGTAATCCACAATTGTGGAAGAAAGTCAATCCAAACCCCATCGTTCACGGAGAATAGCAGTTCAACCGTCTTAGCCTCCTGAAGCGATGCCAATTTTGATGAAGCAGTCTTGTTTAACTGAGTCTAGTTCATCTGGGTTGTTTGGAACTTTCGTTTCAACATCTTCAAAGACTCCAATTACTCCAATTATTTCTAGCACATCCACCTCTAAAGAGAAAGTTCCAAAGTTCCTAAGGACACTAGTACTAATCCTTAGTAACCGAGGTTGTCCAACAACAAATTGATCCTCAGTTTGAAATTGTTCAACCAAGAAATACTTCTGAACCTAAAGCAACTCCATCAAGAGTTGGTCCGGAACCCATTACAATTCAAACTGAGGTTACATCTGAACCAGAAGTTGTTCAAGAACCTCCCTTTGATACTGTAGTTCAATTACCTGAAAATCTGGACTTCGAATTTTAGTATCCAGAAGTTGTTACTGCTCCGGTATCAGGTATTGTAGAAACCACACCTTCTTCAGCACCAGAGATCTTTTACAGACTTGACGGTCAACCTCATCCACCCGGTTTGATTGCTATAGAGGAGATAGTAGAGGATTCCTTATCTACCAACCCATTTCATTTTGGAACTAGGATTAACTTTTATCCTACTACTCCTGATTATTTTGCTTCCTTTAATCCTACTTCATCACGAGTTCCCGTCGAATCTTTAGGATAACTTTTGGACAAGTTAACCATGTCTGAACAACCGTCAACATCGAGGACTGTATCATTTGATGCAGCTGCAGCTGAATCTTCTACCGCTAATCCTTCGATGTTTTTTGCTACACCTGAGTCACAACTATATGGTGAATCATCCATTCTGGTTGGTTAGCAATCATTATCTGGAACCCACTCAGGGGTTGCTTCTACACCATGGTCAACTCCCATTTACTCGTCCAGAATTCTATCTAGTTTTTCTCACATGGAAACTCAAGAATTTGATCCTGCACATCAGTATCAATTTGGGAAAACCAGTTATCAAAGACCGATGTATCTGTTAAACACTGGATTGCCACCATATAGAGAGTAGTATGCTTACTCACCGTTTCCTCCATTTTCAGTGGGACAACCATATGAGAGTTTCCCACAGTATTCTGGTCCCACTGGAGTTAGAGTTAGTCGTTGGCAACTAGTACTTCCAGCTCAACCAAGACCTGTGTATCCAACACAACAAATTCAAACTGTGTCCAATATTCCCACTATACTTGTTGTTACCACTGTGCCACAGTCATAGGCTAAAACTGTTGTATCTCAACCGATACAAACTAATCCTTCTTCCTTACAACCCAAAGTTTCAAGGCAAGAACTTCAAGTTTCTCAAGTTTTTATACAACATCCACTTATTTTTGGAACTCAACAACAACCCCAGGTTAGTGTACCTTTATCCGGAATGACCCAGGCATACACTAGTACAATTGATCCACAACTTGGTCAGTCTTTCAGTACTAGGCAGCAATAACCAGTTCAACAACCGCGGCCATCACAATATAAACAACCTCAATTCTAGCAGTCCCAACCCTAGTTTGGACTTGGTTCACAAGCTCAAACAAGTTTGGGACAATATCGAGCTTACCAAGGATCTGAGCAACAAGGCTTTGCAGGTTATGGACAGCCACATTTCCAAATTGGTTATCAACAACCGCCTTATACTAGTTATGTCGAACAACCTTACCAAGGTCACTAGATGTAGATGCCCTACACTGGTATGCAAAGGCCTATTGCACAAGCGATTCCATCTTATCTTGGGTATGCTCCACCCGACCTGAATCAATAGTTGCCATTTGTAGCAACTCTAGAACTATTAGATTTAAATCGATTCACTAATGATCCAATTGCATATTCCCCTTGGTGGCCAACAATTCCACATAAATTGCCATCTGACATTCCAAAGTTCAACGGAAATTCAGGAGAAGACCCATTGAATCACGTAATGACTTTTCATCTATGGTGTTCATCCAATATCCTGAATGATGATTTGATTAGACTTCGTCTTTTCTAGAGAACACTTACTGGTCTAGCTGCTAAATGGTATATTGGATTACCTAGAGATTCTTTTGATAATTTCACCATTCTTGCCACTACGTTTCTAACCCACTTCCAATTACCTATCAGGTATGAGACTAGACCAGAACTTCTGACCAACTTTAAACAGACTACCTCCACTCACATATTAGATCATATTCATGAGTGGCGATGTCGTCGTCGAATGTTTAAGACATATGTTCCTAATTAGCTTTTAGCTGAGTGCTTTATAAAGTCCTTACTGCCATCATTCAGTGAGGATGTGGCGAAAGGAGGAGCTGCCACAGAAGAACTAGTCATTGCTCGTGCCCAATATTTGGATCTGATTTACACGCAATCATGCAAGCTCTATGAAAAAATTCCTGATTCACCTAGACCACTTTCACCATTCCACCACCTCCAAAATCGAGTAGGGACTCTCATGCTGCCAATGATGTGATCGTTTCCTCGAGCACACAAATGGGAAGAGGACCATCTGGTCAAGCTCTTGCTATTTCCAGTCAAAATGAAAATCAATCTGAAAATGCTCTTGCCTCCAAGATTAATGTCGTGTCATCTGACAAAGGAAAAAATCCAAAGAAACCAGGAGGTAAGAAAAAGGGAAAGAGTAATAATAAGAAACAGGAGAATCCTACTCCTGAAAAATCATCTGAATCCCCTTCTGGGGCTAGGAAACCTTGTTATCCATGTCTGATATGTAATGACGAGCATTTGACACAAGATTGTCCACATTGATCTGAGGTCTCTAAACTTTTAAAGGCTTTGAATACCTCAACAGTGTTGACATATCTATTTCCAGCCCCAGAAAAACATTTGGTTGCCACTGATAACGCTTTCACATCCCAAGTGCTTATGTTGTCCATCGCAAATAAACAAAATGATGTTTTGGTGTCGACAAGGAATAAAGATTATGGGAATCTATCGTTGTCGAATAACCAGGCTACTGATCAACCTAGTACATCGACCACGACTTGACCAGAAGTTGTTCCACCAATTATACCTAAATTAACAATAAATCCACCCAAGGAAGTTGTAAAAAAATCGACATTAAATCCTCATGCTCGAGCAGCTCAAAACTATAATATAGTGAAAGATCTAGCTCAATCACCTTCCGCTATGTCGACACTTGAGGTATTGCAAAACTATCCCTCCCAAAAACAGGCTTTATTATCGGCAATAGGTGGAATCCCTCCTACGAGTTCCAATACTGTGGTCTTTAATCATTCAAGATATACACCACAGTTACCAACACAACTAGCTTTTCTTATACAAGTAAAAGCCCTCAATAAAAATGTTCATCGAACCATTATTGATGAGGGGGCATCTACTTACATCATGTCTATAAGCTACTGGAAAACTCTTGGTTCACCACCCTTGTTACGATCACAAACAACATTAAAAGCTTTCGATGGAAGAATGTACACTCCATATGGGATTTTAAGTAACTTTCAAGTTGAACTAGGGGGCAAAATAGCAAATATTGAAGTTGAGGTCATTGATGGACTCCTTGATTACAATATTTTACTAGGAAGGCCTTGGGTATATGATATGGTTGTTGTTGTTTCCACATACTTTTGAACGATTGCATTTCCTTTCAAGGGTGGAATCACAGTCATCGATAAGTTAGCCTTTTTTGATAGTTCACAATCTACAAGAAGCATTCCATTAATACATAGAAATTCACAGTCACCTCAAAATGTTGGAGTAGGTCTCCTAAAAGATCCTTCCTTGATGGGTACTTTTACCCTCTCGTCACCATCTGGTTTCGCAGAAGTGGCAACAGTGGAAACCTGTAACATGATTTCTTCTACATGATCTAAGTTTAAGAAGAATTCTAACTATTTTGAGAGTGATGATTACAGAGGCGATGCCACCAAGCCCCATCGAATTATTATAGTAATCAATCTATTGGGCTTGTGCAACAAACCCTAATCTGCACTCGACAATTGTATGGTAGGGAAAATTTTAAGAACCCCCCCTAAATTTACATGTATAATAAATGGGCGAATCTCCATGGTATATAGGAAAAATGGAAGGTGATTTTATCAATAATATGATATGTATATATAATTTTTTGGCGAATCTCCCACCAGGCATGGCGAATATTTTACTCAATTATAAAATCTTGTGTTTATTAAATACACAAATGAAATCATTGCATTTCTTTATAATATCTTTTGAAATCAAAATTACCAAAATTGCATATCGATAACCTAGTGGGTGTAGGATAAAATTCACCCATGCCATTCACAGAAAGCATGAGAAAAAACCTAATACTATATATAAAACCAAGAAAAATTCAAATTCAAAAAACCTAATACTATATATAAAACCAAGAAAAATTCAAATTCATCACTTCTAGGGACCTCGTAACCACCCTGCCAATACACAAGTATGTTCCTGTTTGCAATTAGAAAAATTACCCAAATTACAATCTGTTTACTCCACTTCTAGGGACCTCGTAACCACCCTGCCAATACACAAGTATGTTCCCGTTTGCAATTAGAAAAATTACCCAAATTACAATCTATTTACTCCAGCATATGTTGGAAAGTTATAGAAGGATGACTAGTGCAATCAATCCATTCCTTTTAGTCCTGTATTTGTTTGAGTTTAAAACAGAAGTATACAAATATACTTGTCCAATGTCTATGCTTTAACCATTCAAGTTAAGATGTTTTTACAATATAATTTTCTAAGTCTATTTAATATCTTCATTATCATAAAAAACCAACCTATATCCATCTTCACTCCACATCTACCACTCTTAGGGGGATTGTTGGGTCCATATAATACTAGTGATTACCCCATTACTATTGTAGTTATACCCCTTATTTATATTGTTGTGCCCCTATTACCCCCATATTGTTATTTCTGTGCCCCATAGAATCCCTCTATTGTTATTTTTGTGGCTTTATATTATTATTGTTAGGTCGACTGGATTATATTGTGACTCCCAAGACTCCTATATATAGAAAGGAGGTTTTGTCATTTGTATCATCTAAGAATTGTTCATTTATGTAATGTAAAGGAGGTTGCCCCCTCGAAGAGGCTAAATTCTAAGGCATTGATCTATCTTTTCTATCTTTTCTTGAGCTGGTTTCATAACATTTGGTATCAGAGCTTTGGATTGTAGGGTTTCGCTGCTCCAAACAGGTCATCATGGCATTTTCGCTATAACTTTTTTTCTGTGACGTTTCAGAAGTCACCAAAAAAAACACCATTTGAGAAGAAATCGCGCTGAACCTCGGGTCCAAATTTCAGAGCTTTTCGTGGGATATTTGCGGAGATATGATCTGAGGAAGTTGGTCTTTTTGCAGACTCCTGAATTACATTCAAAATAGGTGACCTGGGAAAAATCGTCATAACTTTCTCTCTGGGTATCAGATTGAAATTTTGTAAGAAGTTACAGAAAGAGGACGGACTGTAGTTTCTTGTGTGTGTGTGTTTCAGATTCCAAGGTTGAAACAGTGACTCGTGGCATGTTGTACAAGTTCGATCTACTGAACTAGTCTAAAAACAAGTCACTGTGGGAGATTTCACATAACTCTTCCTTGGAGAATCCAATTTGGCTCAGAATTGTGGCATTGGAAAGAGGACGCAAAAGGCTACTACAGGTAGCAATTTCAGAATTGGATGGTCTGAAATTACAGAGATACATCAGATTCAATATCAGGCTTCTATAAAGTAAAAAAAGGTGTGTAGTTTTTATTTTTATTTTTTTTGTAAGCTTGGTTTAACGGAATTCAAAGGGCATAGTAAAGCATTATTATCGGTAACTGATGCCTCGAGGAAAAAAAATGCAAACACCTAGTAAGGAACCTAAAAGCTCTAGCATGACCCATGAAGAAGAGGAAGAAATGCTACATGATATATCACGCTCACAAAAGCTAACAGAAGCTAAGATAAGTGGCGTGGAATCTAAGATAAATGGCGTGGAATCTAAGATAAAGGGCATGGAAGCTAAGATGGATGATTTGAAGACTGACTTGAAGAGAGACATGGCAGATTTGAAGATAGATATGAAGACAGACATGGAAGAATTGAAGAATTTGCTACAAGAAAGGGTCACTAATGGTGAAAAGGTAGTAAAGGAAACTCATGATGAGAACAAAAGAAATGTTAATCATGATTCCAGAGACGCTAATGTTGGATCGAAGAATCACCATATTCCAAAAATTGATATGAGGGTCATTATGAATTTTTGGTCATGCCTTTTGGCCTTACCAATACACCTTCAACATTTCAACGTTTGATGAATTCAATTTTCAAACCATTCCTTAGAAAATTTGTGTTAGTATTTTTTGATGATATACTAATCTACAGCAAGTCTTGGAAGCATCATGTTGAACATGTTAACAGGGTGCTACAACTATTGGAGGAGAAACAATTATATGCAAAAAGATCCAAATGTTTCTTTGGACTCCAAGAGGTGGAATATTTGGGTCATATTGTATCTCATGAAGGAGTTAAGGTAGACCCTACCAAAATTAAAGCCATTAAGGAATGGAAAATCCCCACATCCATAAAGCATCTGCGAGGATTTCTTGGGTTGACAGGGTATTATCGCAAGTTTGTTAAGAATTATGGGAGAATAGCAGCACCTCTAACAACATTATTGAAGAAAGATTCATTTTCATGGACTCCGGAAGCAACAAAGGCCTTTGAACATCTTAAAGAGGCAATGTGCCAAGCATCGGTCTTAGTTACACCAGACTTCACAAAAACCTTTATTGTGGAATGTGATGCTTCAGGAAATGGAATTGGTGCTGTTCTAATGCAAGATGAAAGACCCATTTCTTTTGAAAGTCGTCCAATCAAGGGAAAGTTTTTAAGAAAAGCTATTTATGAGAAGGAAATGTTGGCAATACTCCATGCACTTAAGAAATGGTGACCCTACCTAATGGGAAAGCACTTCAAGGTAAAAACAGATCATGATAGCCTTAAATACTTTTTAGAACAAAGATTATCCTCTGAAGAGCAACAAAAGTGGGTCACAAAGATGTTGGGTTATGACTTTGAAATCATATACAAAAAGGGAAGCAAAATGTGGTGGCAGATGCACTCTCAAGAAAGGATGAGGATGTGGAAGCATTGTTGTGTGCCATTTCTATTATCCAACCAAATTGGATAAACGAAGCAAGGGAGGAATGGAAGAATGACGAAGAAGTGTGGGCACTTATTCGAAAGCTACAACAAGATTCTAGTACTTCTGATACATTTACCTGGAAAAATGATTCGTTATGGTACAAAGATCGCTTATACCTCTGTAAGAATTCCCAGCTAAAACAAAAGATTCTTACGGAATTGGACACTTCTCCCTTAGGAGGGCACTCAGGATTTTTAAAAACTTACCACAGGGTTAAGAAGGAATTTTTCTGGGATGGCCTTAAATCAGATATTCAAAAGTTTGTGGCGGAATGTTTGGTTTTCCAGTAAAATAAAGTTGAAACAATTAAGACACCGGGTCTATTACAACCTTTATCCATTCCAAGCCAACGTTGGGAGGAGGTTTCAATGGATTTTATCACAGGTTTACCCAAGTCTGAGGGAAAGAGTGTCATCATGGTGGTAGTTGACAGACTTACCAAGTATGCACACTTTTGTGCATTATCACATCCACTTAAAGCCAGTACAGTTTCTACTGCATTTATGGAAACAGTTCAAAAGCTACATGGAAACCCAAAGATTATTGTAAGTGACAGAGATCCCATTTTCACTGGAAATTTTTGGACAGAATTATTTTCTTGTCTTGGTACTCAATTAGCTCATAGCTCATCTTATCATCCTCAATCTGATGGGCAAACTGAGATAGTAAACAAATGTTTGGAAGGATATCTTCGTTGCTTTGTATCTGATAAACAAACATAATGGGTCAAATGGTTGCCTCTGGCTGAATGGTGGTATAACACTTCCTTCCATACAACAACAAAAATGACCCCATTTATGGCACTTTATGGGTATCAACCACCATCCATCACATCATATTTAAGAGAAAATTCTAAGGTTCAGGCAGTGGAACATCACATCGAACATCAACAACAAGTCCTCCAACTCTTAAAGGATAACCTCGTGTTGGCACAAAATAGAATGAAACAACAGGCAGATCAACATCGTAGTGAAAGAAGTTTTGATGTAGGTGATTGGGTATTCCTACGGCTGCAACCATATAAGCAAATGTCCCTAAAGCAAGCTAAAAAGGATAATAAATTATCACCAAAGTATTATGGTTCGTACAAGGTGTTGCAAAATATTGGTACTATGGCATACAAATTGGAGCTTCCTGCAGCTTCTCGATTGCACCCAGTTTTCCATGTTTCATGTTTAAAGAAGGTTATAGGTGACAAGCTCCCAATTCAAACAATATTTCCAGAACTTGACGAGGAAGGAAAAATTATATTGGAACCGGAAGCAGTCACAGAAACAAGAACTCGACAGCTACGAAATCGAGCAATTTCAGAGTATCTTATCAAGTGGAAGAACTTATCCGCTGAAGATTCCACATGGGAGGATAAGAATTTTATGCAGAAGTATCCAGAACTACTCAAGCGTTGAGGACAACACTTTTTTGAAGGAGAGGGGCATGTTGGGTCCCTATAATACTAGTGATTACCCTATTACTATTGTAGTTATACCCCTTATTTATATTGTTGTGCCCCTATTACCCCCATATTGTTATTTCTGTGCCCCATAGAATCCCTCTATTGTTATTTTTGTGGCTTTATATTATTATTGTTAGGTCGGCTGGATTATATTGTGACTCCATAGACTCCTATATATAGAAAGGAGGTTTTGTCATTTGTATCATCCAAGAATTGTTCATTTATGTAATGTAAAGGAGGTTGCCCCCTTGAAGAGGCTGAATTCTAAGGTGTTGATCTATCTTTTCTTGAGCTGGTTTCATAACAGGGATGAAATCTATTTATCCCTCTGAGCACTTGGTAGACCAGAATTAAGATGGATCTAAGATAGAATTTCCCCTTTAAATAGTCTATGCTCACATGAATACCATGGGTCAATACCATGGGTTATCATAAACCTGGAGCTTAAAAATTACTATTAGTAATTTATAAAAATTAATAAAATTAATAGTTGATTTTTATTTTATTTTTATTTTAACCAAGCTAAAATGTTTAACATACATTAAATTACAACATCCATTTTTACTCTTGATCGGATCAAATATTTTTTCACTCTATGCTAGTTTGCATATCACGATATTTGATACCTCCCGGTGGTTAGTAGATCCAGAGTAAAGACGGATCTATGCGGGTTTAATTCCCCCATTTAAATAGGCTACATTCCAAGTGAATACCATGGGTCAATACCATGTGCCATTTTGGTGAATACCATGGGTCAATACCATGTGCCATTTTTATTTTTATTAATACTAATATTAGGCTTAATAATATTTTTTTGCATGGTATTAATAACAATCTAGTCCATGGTATTTTTCCCATAGTATAAATATAATGTGACTTATGGAGTAAATATAAAAAAATGTTTTATTTGTTTACCATAGCTCTCATTTATTTATATTTTTATTAATTTACCATACCGTTCATAAATACAAGGTGAGTTATGGAGTAAATATAAAAAAATGTTTTATTTGTTTACCATACCTTATTTTTATTAATTTACCATATCTCTTTTACAAATATGGTATTTGGCCCATAGGATATCTCTTTTACAAATATGGTATTTGGCCCATAGGATTCACTTAAATAAAACCTCTTTCTTGAGCCTTCATAAATAGAACGAGGGTTATGGACTAAATATAAAAAGAGGTTTTATTTATTTACCATGCGTCTAGTTTATTTATATTTTATTTATTTACCATACCTTTTGACTAAGTATAAAAAGACATTTTATTTATTTACCATACCTCCACTTTACTTATATTTTTATTTGTTTACACCCTTGCATGTATATAAGGTGACTTATGGAGTAAATATAAAAAATGCTTTATTTATTTACCATACCTCTCATTTATTTATATTTTTATTAATTTACCATACCTCTTTTATAAATATGGTATTTGGGCCTTTGGCCCATAGGATTCACTTAAATAAAACCTAGTCTTGAAAATTGGTGAATGGATTCACTTAAATAAAACCTATTATTGAAAATGGGCGAATGGAAGGTTGTAACTCCTAATTTCAAGGGCTAAATTTACCTTTTTTACCCTCTCCCTTAAAATAAGGTGGGCTATTTGAGGTGATTTGTAAAAATGTACTATGATACAAAATATTCGCCCACTAAAAATTTAAAACCCCTTAATTTCGCCAAAGGGCGAACATTCGCCCCTAAAATCACCCCTATTGTATGGGTAGATAGGTCTTTAGAATATGGCACCTCTTTAGATCCTTTGTCATGTATACTTTCTACAGACAAAGGAATTGTTCAATCAATGATGATAGGAGGGACATTGTGGGAAGATTATCATCATCATTCCAATCTTTGAGATGACAATGAAGATTATTCAAAAGAACTTAATCACCCTTCAATCTGATTTTTTTTTGAATTCTATAAATACTATCGATTCTGAGTGAAATATATATAACATAGAAGAAACAATTTCTATAAACATTTCAACCAAGCCTAACATTGTAGAAAATATTCATGTTGGCAAATCTTCTTCTCCATTGGAACTAGATAATTACTGTACTCTTTTTTGCGAATTTTGAGATGTCTTTGCATGGTCTTATGAGGAAACGCCAGGCATTGACTCAAGCATTGTTGAACATGAAATTAATATGTATCCTGATGTCAAACCAATATGACACGGCTTCGACTTTTTCATCCTAAGAAATCTGCTGCCATTAAAGCAAAGGTTGAAAAACTTTTGTGTTCTGGCTTTATTTTCCCTGTACCTCTCACTGATTGGGTATCTAATATTGTTCCGGTGATGAAAAAACAAGGGAAGATTAGAGTGTGTGTCAATTATAGGGATGTAAACCAAGCATGTCTAAAGGAAAACTATCCTACACCCTTTATCGACTAGATCATTGATGAATGTGCCAGATGCGAAATCTTTTCATTCATGGATGGATTTTTTGGCTACAATCAAATCAATATCCACCCATAGGACCAATCAAAAACTGAATTTATATGTCCGTGGGGAACATTCGCATATTGAAAACTACCCTTTGGTTTGAAGAACACAGGGGTTACATTTCAGAGGGTGATGAATTATTCCTTCCATGACACAAACACATAATTCAACCATATCTTGATGATCTTCCTACTCATTCTCGAAAACGAACTGATCACCTGCAAAATTTGAGAGCAATATTATTACATTGTTAACACTACAAAATTAGACTAAATCCACACAAATGTGTGTTTTTTCTTGGATTTTTTTGATTTATCACCTTCATAGTTTCAAAAGATGGAATTTGGCTCAATCCAATAAAGGTTCATGCAATTCTTGACATGTCTCCACCTTCAAATTTGTTATAGATTCAGAGACTTCAAGGGAAGGAAAACTTTCTAAGGAGGTTCATTCCAAATTACCTGGAATTAGCTAAAGGTTATACATGTCTATTGAAGAAAGGGGTACCCTTCCATTGGGAACAGGTTGTGCAAGCTTCCTTTCATGCTCTTAAAGATTCCCTAATTAAAGTATCATTATTGTATGCTACAAACTATCAAAAAGACCTTTACGTGTATCTCACCAGTGCAGATACAACCATCGGTATGGTTTTAGTGCAAGAAGAAAATGGAACTGAACATCCTATATATGATTTGAGTCGCAATATTAATGATACAAAAAGTAAATATTCATATGTTGAAAAGTTAGATTTACCATCCATTTAAGTTGTGCCGAGATTTCGACATTATATCCTCCTTCGCAAAACTACCATTATATCATATTGCAACCCTATGACATACAATTTTTCGCATCAATTGCTGGGGGGAAATATTCTGAGTGGATAGTAATTTTGCTGGAGTTTGATTTAGAATTAAACAAATCCAAATCAAAGAAATATCTCGTCTTTACTGAGCTACTTTGTGACCTTACCTCATCCTCCAACAATTTAACATCAAAAGCATAAATATTTGATGAGTCTCTTTTTCTGATTTTGTCAAGTGATCCATGGTATGGAGATATATGGGTATATCTCTAGACCCAAGCTTTTAGGCCTAATACCTCTCGCTCTGAACAATGACATACTCGATACCAAGCCAAAGATTATCTGATCGTTGGTGATACACTTTATCGTCGTGGTGTTGATACAATCTTACGTAGGTGTCTTACTCATGAGGAGGCCAAAAAAGATTTGAATGGATGCCATTCAGGTGCTTGTGGGGGGCATTTATCTAGTTACACAACTGCACAAAAAATCTTGTGAGTTGGTTACTTCTAGCCATCTATATTTAAATATTGCATACATGCTGTCAGAAGGTGCCATGCTTGTAAGATTTTTTATCATAAAACCAGATTACTACCTGCACCATTGCATCCAGTCATTGCTGTTGGCCCATTTGCAAAATGGGGCATTGATTTCATGACATGTAACCCCACCTCGACTGGGGGGCATGGGTATATTATAGTCGCTATTGACTATTTTACCAAATGGGCCGAGGCGATGCCTACATTGGACAACAGTGGTGAAATGGTTGGTCTCTTTTTTCTCGATCATGTAGTTTCCAAGTTCGGAGTGCCACAAGCTATAATCACATATCATGGGTCGCATTTTTGCAATCACATGATCATTGAGTTAACTACCAAATTAGGATTGTCTCATGATAGTTCTACTCCATATTATTTGCAAGCTAACGGACAAGTTGAGGCAATCAACAAAATTCTTAAGCGCATGTTGCAAAGAATGATTGGAGTCCACAAACGAAATTGGCACTTAATCCTGTACTCAACCTTGTGGGCATATCGAACCTCAATGAGAAATGCGACTGAATTTACACCTTTTTAGTTGGTGTATGGTTTGGAAGAAATCTTACCAATTCAATGTGAAATATCATCCCTCAAGCTCACAATTGACCTGGTACCTGATACTTCTAAAGAAGCTCATTTCTTGGAAAGAATCCATCTGCATGAAACCCGTCCTGATGCCACATTGGCTAATGAAGCACATAAGAAACACATCAAGGCACAATATGACAAGAATTTTAAGCCTTGTGTCTTCTCAGAAGGTGACCTGGTCTTGCTTTACAATCAGGATTATGACAAATTAGGAGCTGGGAAATTTGAGCCATTATGGATGGGTCCCTATATTGTTAAACGTGTATTGACAAAAGGAGCCTACGAGTTAGTCGATTATGATTGGATTCCATTATCGCAGCCCCAAAACAGGTTGTATCTTAAACATTACTATGCTTAATTGAGTGTAGTCAGACTCATTGTAGATATGCTTTTATTGCATTTTTTAGGGTTAGTTTCCTTTTAGAGTTTCAATTTGGTTAGGTAATCCACTTCGCATTTGTTGCAGATGTCGAATTTTTCAGAACCATTTGTTGGGTATGTTGACGGAGCTAGTTGTAGTGCGTAGAACTTATCTTATGCAGTCTATGCTATCTTCGCTCCAAGCGGCGAGTTAGTGAGTTTCAGAGGGATATGTATTGGTCAATCAACAAACAATATCACTGAGTATAGACCATTGATTGAACTCCTCTCTGATACCATGTCACATGGCATACACAGAATCATTATTAGGCTAGATTCACAACTTGTCATTCTACAACTTACTAATGTTTATTCTGTGCGAAACCCAGCTATTCATTGCATGTTCCTAAGGGTTCGAATTTTGGAAAGACATTTTGAATTCATCCAATATCAATATATTTCCTGAAATTTAAACACATTGATTGACTCTCTAGCAAACTATGTTTTAAATAGACATTTTCAACGTATGTAAATAAATCATTTCACATCATCATTTGCACATGATTTTATCACTTAACCATAATAAAACTGCAAAAGTCAAATATATAGTTGTTTATAATTTTTTACAAATATTTTGTGTCCAAGAAGAAATTGGTCATCTGACCCCAGAAACTCAAAAATGAATGCAGAAAACATCCTAGACTAGTTATGCTGATGATAACAAGTCACTTCCTATGCTATCATACACAGCAGCCTCGTCCAACGACTTGGCACACCATTAGTATGGCGCTGTAGGCTCATGGGTAACTCATCAATTTGGACATCTGGAATACTGAGGGTTATGCCATCTACATGATCTTGCAACTGAGCCAAGGTCTCTGCTATGTCCAAATCTCTAAGGATTGCCCTCCCAATAGCTCCCTCCAGTAGAGCATCTGCTTCCCGTGGGCGTGCTGCAGGTCAAACTAGTCCAATATCTGCATACACATATGAGTTTATTTAGTCTTGGTAACAATAAAAAACATAAAATAATGAAAACTCAAAAATAAAAGTATGGTCAAATCAATTTACCAATAGCACTCCACTGCACCCCAACTAGCAATGTTAAATCTGGATCGCCACAGAAATCCATCCCAACATATGGATATTCCGCAAAGGCCATCTCTTGACAGTCGAACCACTCGAAGAAGGTGGAGGAAAATGAGATCTGTGATTGGCCAGGATGCCTAGCCATAAGGTCTACCAATCGCTGCATCTATGGTTCTCTAGGTCTAGGCACTCCCAAAGAAATGTTCTACGGTTACATGATTGGGATTCTTTCCAAAGAAAAGGAAACTAAAATAGACCCATAACCAAAATTTTTGGTCTTTCTAGCCTTCACTTTGGTTAGCTAATCTTTCATAAGTGGAAGAATCGCCTCACACCAGTTGAATACCTTCGGTTCCAGGCATTCCAAGGCATACTTCATATAAGATTTGTTTGCTAAATGTAGATCTGCACTACCAGCCAATCTAGCAAGGATAAAGAGGATAGTTATCAAAGGATGATCAATAGCATCTGGGATATGAATCTTTCCATATCTGCTGGGTTGAGACTCTTCCCTACAAAACTGACGAATGTAATCTCTCACTGATTCACCTCCTCGGGCGAGTCTTGATAGTGAAATAGGGGCACCTCACCTCGATAAACCCGTCAGAAAATAAACATGCTCGATGGTAAAATGGATAACTTTACTGCTGATATGAAAATCCTGGTCAATAGGATCCCAAGCATGAACAAGATACTGCAACAACTCCATCTGTTGCCTCATGCTAGACAAGCGAAAAAAACTTTAGCAACCCACAGTTCTTTAAGACATTTACTATGCCCTGGTAATTTAAGGAAATCATTTCTTGTTCCTTGTGTTCTTTTTCTCACCATGTAATGACCATTTTGATCTAATGAATATCTGAAACACAAACATTATATACGTTAGGATCCAGCTTGGGCAAAAATCAGTTAAAATTTTGATGAAAAACAATTGTTCAAACTTAGTTTTCTGCACCCATCACCCTTGCCCTTTGAGGATAGTGCTATGCATAGCAAGTTGCCTATTAAGAGCCTGGGATGCATCACACTTTTCAATAGGAACAAGGTGCGATGGTTTAAAAATGAAAAGTTAAACCCTAGAGGCCTAGAAAACTGAGAAAAGTTTCCCAAAACTAAAAAAGAATGGAATAGAATTGAAGAGCATAAGGATAGCTCCTACTGGTCGTAACAACGCAAGAAATGATCCACAGAATCTTTTGCAATCGACTGGTGATGTTTGGAAAAACCACTTCAAAGCTCCAAAATCCAATGTTAGAAATGAAATGGTGAAAATGAATTGTCGAAACTTGTTTTTATATTTACTTTTACATGTAAATCAAGTAGATGTTGGTTTTATTCATTTTTCATCCATAAATATATACTTTTAATCATCTTTGATGGAGTTTTGAGCAGGATGAACAACTGAAAATAGAATCCGATGTACTAATGGCAAACTGAGCATCTTTGACAACCAAGAAAACTTTTTTTTCTCTTTTCGATCTTTGATATAAAAATGAAAAGAAAACCATAGAGTCCTCTTTAAACTCTTTTCAAACTCTTTAAATAAGAAAATATAGTCCAGTGCTTATCTTTTCCAGCTCATTAAAGTATTGGAAACGACATCTCTCTTGTATTATTTTATCCTTTTTCGGACCTGAGGGATTATTATACGAAAAATAACTTATGGAGTTTTCTTTTCATATTTTTCAAACTCTCTAAACATGAAAAGGACCAAGTTATCTTTGTTGTTAAAATCGTTAAAATAATAGTGACAAACTTGTCCATCTAGAGAAGACTGTGTTTCACCGTCACTAGACTCGTTAAAACATCAAATACAGATGGGTTTGCCCGAAGGGTGAATTATAGAACGGGCATATGATATCTTCCTCAAGCTTGATAAAAAATAAAGAGGTACTAGTCAGCAATGACTGGGGAAAATGGGAAAACTCTTGAAAACTTATGGTAGCGAGTCGCTCTTGAACATGACACTTTCACTTCATCTCCATGATTAAGATGGGTTGGGACATTCCGTTTGATGGTTATCGTACCATTGGTCTATCACACCATCCATCACTTTTTCTTTGGGTCAATGCTACCAATTCATCTTAGTGTCACCGATATGTTCAAGAGAAGTCATTAAGTTAAAGTTTCATCCGTTGCAATACTATAAACCTTCATTTTCATGACTGCCTTTCCTGAACCTTGTGTTGTTAGTTCATTTTCATCTCCAAAAGTAATTTTCTTCATTTCATGTCGTAGATGTAGGATACATCAAGGCCCTTCTACGACGAGTCACTTCTTGTCGACATCATCTCATTATCCAAGAAGTTGACTTAGAAACACCCTTTCAGTGCTTTGAAGCTTGCATACATCAATGGCAAGTTTCTCTTTTTCGGCGATAGGTTGGCATCAATGGCCTTCGACCGAAAGATTTTGTATGGTGTTCAACATTGAATCATCTATTCACACCCTGTAAAATGTACTGTAGTACCTTGAGGATCATCATCATTATCGATGATCCCTCTTGCGTTTGTTAACAACTTACACCATTGGCCAGTAATTAGACGATGTCTCTCCATGTTCGACCTGAGAACATCTTTGCACATGGTTTGACTTGTACATTAAGTGAAGATTGAACGAGTTTGAATACCCTGGATCCAGTTTCATCCATCTGAGCTGCAATATATTCAGGAGTACAAAAGAATCAAATGTACAAAGGCTCTACATAGATGGTCATCCTAGTCATGGATCACAAATCTATATCTATAGAATCACAAGTCTATATTTGTAGACGACTATCTGATCTATGTACATGTAATGAAAGTTTATAAGTCGAGCATGGGAATGCCTCCCCCAGGTAATTCATGAGAAATCATATTATCATGATCTATTTTATTGTAATTAATGCAGGTCACCTTCCAATTTCGAAAATTCTAATTCTCATGATAAAGCATTTCACCCGACATAGATATTTACGACCTCATGTTTTAGGGGGCAACTGTTATAGACATATTTGGACACATCTACCCAAACTCGCATGTCGATGATATTAGGGTTCATCCACCACTAATATAGTTATTTCATTCCCTAAAGAAATTTAGTCCTCTGAATGCCTCATTCCCTAAAACTTCCATCAGTAAATTCATCCAAAAAGTGCCTAAAAGGGATCATTGCAGAAAGCCCTGTGTTAGGGTGCTATGCATAGCAGGTACCACACTATTAAAGTGATATGCATCATATTTTGGCCCTTTAAAAGGTGCAATGGGTGAGGTTGGAAAAAATTCCAGGAGAGTTTGAGAATTAGTTGCTCATGGAAACCTCTAGAAACTTCTCCAGTGCCATCTACCCCTCTGAGTTCGCCCAAGGATGAATAAAGGAATTAGGAAACCACCTCCTATTCCCCTCTTTCATGGAACCAATTCCTAAAAATGGAAATGAATTCATCAGCACCATTGATGACTCAACCTCCTATACTCATCTATAAATGGATCCCTTATCCAAGAGACCTAGAGGCTAAATTAATCTGAGTTGTAAGGAAGTGTTGTTAGTTTTAGTATTGAGGCAAAAGTATTGTGTTATTGTCGGAATTTCTTGTAGTTCATGAGGTGAAGAAGGTTTGAAGTTGGGAGGATGGTGCTGGATCGAACTTATGGGTTGTAATCCTCCTTTCTATTAATAAAGCTTTTTAAGATTTTTCCCTTATGATTGTGTAATCTTTCAATGCAATTGTATGTTTATCATACTTTCATTTCTGTGATGTCTATGAATTATGGATCATTATGCTTTGACGGGTTTATGTTTCTATAATTGCCCAGGTACTCTCCAATCATGTTAAGTACAGGGAGGAGTAACGAGATCGGCCAAAGGAGAGAGATATCAAGTGAGGAATCAAGTGGAAGTTACAGGTTGGCTCTTTATAATCTTTCCCTTATATGTGATTCATAGGAAAAATAGTGAACTATTTTAACAGTTGTTTCTAAGTTAGCTACCAAGCCTAGAGGGTTAGAATTTCTTAGAAATACTAATTTTTCCAGAAACAATTGTCTATATTTGAATGAGTCCTATTGGAAAAATTATGTAATTTGTATCCCCACTTTACATGGGATGGATGATGTAATATTTGTTGTATTTTTATCATGTATAAACAATTGGTATATTCCCACTTGGTTGGGTGTATGAGTCAAATGTGGTGTATCTCCACTTGTTTGGGTGATTAATGTATGTATGAATCATTGGTCATAAGGAGGTCATACTCACTTAGTTGAGTTATAGAGTCATGCTATTCCTTTGAATCATATCTATGCATACTCGAGATGTACTTAGCAAGAGTATGGACAGCATAATGGATATCAAAGGAGGAACATTTCTTGGTCCGCCCTTTGCCCTTGATGTAAAAGTGGGAGAGTATTTTGGTGTTGCATGTTATCTCTAACAAATTTTACAAATTGCATTAATAAACACCATCATGGTTGCCATCAAGTCCAAAGGGGGGATTGTTGGCATTATGATACAAGTGTTTTCCTTGATGGCAACTCACTCACAAGTCAATTCAATTCTGATAAAAGGAAACTCATAGTACAACAGGAATATTCAGAGGTAACAAGGCATTGGTATAGAAGAACAGGAAAATGGAGCTAAGGTCTACTGATCAGAATAAAGAAGGTGAAGGAAAAGGTTGATGTGAATCAGTTTAAGAAGTATATGCAACTCCACTTAGTCAAAACAATGTATACACGCTGGTACTTAGAAAAAAAAGAGCGTAGATGTATACACACACTCTCACAAGAAGAAAAGTGCATATAGGTTGGAAAATCAAGGTTTTGGTCCAAGGTATTTGGTCTGAGGTATTTGGCCTGAAGTATTAATCTGAGGTATTTGGTCCAAGGTATTGGTCCTAAGTGGTTTTGTTACAAGGTATTGAGAAAGGCCTAAAACTATATAAGGAGGAGAAGATCATTAGGCTAGGGTGTGCAAGTGAATGGGTTTCTAATGAATACTTCTATTTGAAGTATATTTTATGTTGCAGGGGCTATGTTGGTGATTTGATCTAAAATATTTTTTTCACTTTGAATTAAATGTTGGATCAAGATCATGAGACCTGAAATGACTTATCATTGAATGATCTGATATTGGTTGGGCTAGATCTAATTGTTTGCACCTGCTTTATTCTTTAAAGGTCATGATATGGGTTTGTCTGAAGTCTGGAATAACAACGAAGTTATGAGTTAATATTTACAGATCTGTACGTTGGTTCATCTCGGTAAAAGCACATGTACACGCAGGTTATACTCTTCCAAGTAGCATATACAAAATAAAATCCTTGTCTTTAGGTCTGACTGATATATCAGATCAGTTCTGTTGTTTTACTGTTGTCTGTCTATGAAGTCTTCTTAGATCTGAAAGTAAAATTGAATGCATAAGGAGTTTGATATTTGATTGATTGATTATATAAGTAGGGTGATCTTTGCTACTGCAGGTCTGAAGCTTTGTAAATTGACAATAGATGTTCACTATGTTGCTGGTTGGTATATACTTGACTCATAATTTTTAAGTTTCAGTAGTTTTTAAGGTATATGTAGGTTTGATTGAAGGAATTAACGTATACATGCAGGTTGGGTTTAGTAAAGTAGCGTACACATTTTGATGCATGATTTTTGAGGTTGCAGATGGCTCTAAATGATGATTCAGGTTTTTGGTTTCAGCATAGTGTTCTAGTGACAATGATATGACTTATCAGATGAAATGATTATTGGTTGATGCAGTTTGAATGTTCTAATGGGTCTAGTATGAAAATTTTCTTAAACGATGCCTTAATGTGTATAGGTGTGTACCAAGAGCATCCAATCTGAAAATTTATGAAACATGGTCCCTGGAGGAAGAGAGAAGGTCGTAGCCTTCTGTAGGCCAGCGCTTGCGTACTAGTAAACATATTGGCTGGTACAAGAGCTAAGGGCCTGTAGCTCCCTTCCAGTAGAAGTTGGAAAATGAGAGAAGGTTATAGCCTTTTGCAGGTGGGTGCCTGCATACTGGTATGAGTTTGCACCAGTACAAGATTGTAAAGATACTTTCTTATTATTAAAAGAAGATAGAGATGACAACAGTAGGTGGTTTTCACCCACATTGGGTTTCCACCTTAAATATTGGTGTTCATGTGTGTTGCTTATGTGTGATGGTTTATTATGTTTTTACTGCACTATTTAATAAGTTATCAATGTACTGTTTATAGATCAACACATGCTAAATTAACTAAATCACAAGTTCTCTGGGTGTACGTTGGTTTCTATAATCACAGTAGCATGTACACGCTAGTTCATTTTACAGAAGTAGCATATATAAATATGTTTTGGAAATGAAAAATTATTGATCTGATAATACTTGATTCACGCCCCCCTCCCAATATTATTTCCAACAGTATGATCATTGTGTATACTTTAAGCGTTTCAATGGAATTTTCATTATCTTAGTTTTGTATGTTCACGATATGATTAGTGCAAGAAAAAAAATTGAAGAGATCAACAGATTAAAGGATTAGATTTCTAGGACGTTAGGTATGAAGGATCTTGGAGCAGCAAAACATATCTTGGGCATGGAGATACACATAGACAAAAAAAATGGAATGCTTTGGTTATCCAAACAGAAGTATGTTGAAAGAGTACTTGAAAAGTCCAATGTGAATAGTGTGAAACCTATTAACGTTCCTTTCACTTCTCATTTTAAACTTTATTTCATTTTGAGTAATAGAACTGATTAAGAAAAAAGGTATATGTGTCGTGTACAATATGAGAATGTTGTAGGCAACTTAATGTATGCGATGGTATCTACAAGACCCGACATTTCGCATGAAGTTGGATTTGTCAGCGGGTTCATGGAAAATCCAGGTGAAGAACACTAGCAAGTAGTGGAATGGGTGATTCGGCATTTAAGAGGCACAAGTGACCATTGCATCATATTTAATGGTAGTGAAGGATCAGTATACAAATATGTGGATGCTAATTATGCTAGTGATTTGGACAAAAGGAGTTATACTGCAGGTTATGTCTTTAATATTGCAGATAGATAAAATAGTTGGATGTCAAATCTTCAAGAAACATTTGTGTTGTCAACTACCGAAGCAGAGTATATAGCTGCTTCAGATTCTAGTGAAGAAGAAATCTTGTTAAAAGGTATATTTGATGAGATTGGAAGGATGCAGGAGAAAGTGAATGGATTCTATGATAGTCAAAGTGCTATTCATTTGGATACAAATCCAACTTATCAGAGTAAGACCAAGCACATTGATGTAAGGTATCATTTTTTGAAGCATGTGATTGATGGCAGAAAAGTACCTCTCAAGAGGGTCCATACATGGGAGAATTGTGTAGACATATTCACGAAGTGAGTTACATTAGAGAAGTTGTGCTGGTGTTTGGATTCTCTTTGCTTCTAGAGGAGAGGATGAATGGGCATGGGCAAGGGATTAGGAAAATTTTTGTAAAGATGGAGTTTGTTGAAATATGACAACAAAACGTAATCATGGGTAAAATTTGTAAATTACTGTCAATTAGTTCTGTAACGGGATTCATAATGACAAGGTGTTATGTAAATTGCTCGAGAGGTTTGTATCATGGAGAATCATATTTTATTAATAAGTATTTCCAATCCCTTGCCCCGCCAAGGTTTCCTTGACACATTGTCAAGGTTTTACCACATAAATTCGTTTTGTTTACTATTGTTTGTTTATTTTGGTTTCCTATTCCATTTCTCTATATTTCTCTCTTGTTTAATGAGATCTTCAAACCAACACCTCCATGATAGCATTTCGGTATCCTTGATTATGATCATATGACTCTAAGGGGATAACTTATGGTTGCGATCACAAGAATATATATTGCTTCTCTTTAGTTAAGAAAATGTGGTCAATTTCACTTTCCTCAAATAATTTTATTTGATTTTCTTCACGATCCTCTGGAAGATTAGATTCTTCATCTACATAATTCTCTTAGAAAGGAGCTCTAATTTGTTTCTGATTAGTTTGGCCTCTCTTTTCTCTCTATTTGATTAGAGGTGGGTTTCTCCTAAAACTAGGATTTCTAATTGGAGGGCCATCTTGATTTTCTCTTGGAGGAGCCCTATTAGTTAATATTAGGTCCCTATAATACTAGTGATTCCCCCATTACTATTGTCATTGTATCCCTTATTATTATTTTTGTTCCCCTATTGTCCCCATATTGTTATTAGTGTGCCCCATAGAAGCCCACTATCGTTATTATTATGCCCTTATATTATTTTTATGTCGGCTTTGATTATATTGTGACCCCTTAGACTCCTATATATAGAAAGGAGGTTTTGTCATTTGTATCATCCAATAATTGTTCATTTTTGTAATTTAAAGGAGATTTCCACCTCGAAGAGGGTGATTTTGAATTCATTGATGTATCTTTTCTTTTATTTCATGAGCTGGTTGCATAACATTTGATATCAGAGCTTTGGATTCTAGGGTTCCGCTACTCCAAACACATCATTGTGAAATTTTCACTATAATATTTTATGCAACGTTTCAGAAGCTGAAATTAAAACGCATTTTAGTAGAAATCTCGATGAATCTCGAGCCCAAAATTTAGATCTTTTCTCATGACATTTGCAAAGATATGATGCAATGAAGTAACGGTTTTTGGAGGCTCTCGAATTACATCCCAAATAGGCGACCTTGGCAAAATTGTCATAACATTCTCTCTGAGCATTAGATTGAAATTGCATAAGAAGTTACCAAAAGAGGATGGCTACAATATTTTTTTATCAGTTTTAGGTTTGAAGGTTGAAACAGTGACACGTGGAACTTCATACAAGTTCACTCTACTAAACAAATATATAATCAGGTCATCTTGGGAGATCGGGAATAACATTTTCTTGGAGAATCCAATTTCTATCAGATTGGTTTCCTTAGAAAGAGGATGCATAGAAAAGTAAATTGCTTCTTTCAATTGATCTAATAAATCATCAATACGAGGAAGAGGATAATGATTCTTGATTGTTATTTTATTTAGTGCTCTATAATCAACGCACATTCTCCATGAACCATCTTTCTTTCTGACCAGCATGATTGGAGATCCACATGGTGATGTGCTTGGTCATATAAACCCTTTATCGACCAAATCCTGTACCTACTTCTTTATATTTGCATTCTCTAAAGCTGACAACTTGTACATTCCAATGATATTTAATGGAGCATTTTGTTGCTAATAAATATATGTAATATTTCTCGCTTGGGTGGTAGACCTTTAGGTTCTTGAAACAAAACATCATACTCTGAAGTAACTTTAACTAAATAAACTTTATGTTTAGAATCACAGCTTTCAAATTCATTGGATTTTTCAGGATCCTTTTCCTTTACAACCATTAGTAAAAATTGCTTACTTGAATTCACAATTCTTTTTATCTACCCTAAGTTTATGAGAGAATAGTTATCTTTGAGTTTATGAGCTCTTACAATGTATTATATTCCATTTCTAATGAGTTGATACTAATTCTCAGCTCTATAGAAAATAACTTTCCTATCATACAAGTATTGACTTCCCAAAACAATACCACATATATCCAATGGAACTATATCTAACTCAATCTCATCTACAAATGTTGATCCAATAGCAAACCTACGTTTACATTGTCTCGTTACTTGTCACTTTGTTTTATCACACACCCAAACTAATGGATATGGCTTCTCATGAGGTTTTGTTTGTAATCCCAACTTCTTTACAATTGTTTCAGAAATCAAATTTACGTGTGATCCACTATCAAACAAAGTATCAATCTTATTGTGCTTGGAAATTACTCTAATACGAGAAAGTTCATTCCTTTCCCTCTCATTATTTTCATTATTAGTAGATTGTGAATAATTACTTGTGGATGCTTTAGAATCTTTACCTTTAATACTTGTGGCTGTAATTGTTGTTTCATCGCTTGAATCTATTCGCAAGTCTTGCTGAATAGCAGCAAAATTCTTTCTCTCCTTTCCACCAAATTTCTTAGGTTTCCATTCTGGATGCAAAGACAAGTAGTGTGCCTCATCATGTTCTTCTTTCTGACAATGAGTGCATGAAGGTTTATCATTCTTTACAGTGTTTTCTTTCCTCTCCTTCCATTTTAGTTTCTTCTTTTCCTTATTCTTACTTACAGAATATTTAGATGATTTCCCAACCTCTGGGTTTACATTCTTGCCTCTAGCTTCTAGATGTGTGGCTTGAACTGATACATCATCTAAGCTAGAGGGATTAAACAAGAGGATAGTATGCTTCAAATAGCTATGAAGATCACCTATATGCTTCAATAAAGTCTCAGGTGAATCTAATGATATACCTAGAGTTAAAGCTATTTTCCTGAATTCCTGAGTATAACCCTATACTCTTTGACCCTTCAATTGACGAAGAGTTTTCCAACTCATCATTGCCTGCTACATGTAAGCTAAAGGATAGAATCACTTTTTGATGGCAGAAACAAATTCATTCTAGGTAGAAATGATTTTACCATGTTTTTGGAGATCATCTTGTGTCTTACCTTCCCACCATACTAGTGTAGTTCCTCCAAGTCGAAGGCTAGCCAACTAAATTTTCTTCCTTTCTAAATCAGTGCTCTGTACCCTGCAATATACATCAATTTGTCTTATCCAATTATCTAGCTTTTCTACATTGAGTTCTCTATCATAAATTGGAAAATCAAACTTCACATCTAATTTGATTAAGGAAGTTTTCTTCTTCTTCTTAGAAGAGCTAGTGTTATGCAAAGAATATGATGAGAATGAAAAAAGTGATGATGGAGGAGATGGTCGAGTAGGCATTTCCCCTTTCCTTTTTCCTTCTGGAGGGGCAACTAGAAAAGGTTCCTCTGCTCCTTTGTCTGGTTTGGGTGTTGTAGTGCTTTCACCTCGACCCTTCTTAAACTCCATATACATCTCTTCCACCATGGCCTAGAGTGTCTTAAAACTTTCTATCAATTGAAATTCTTATCCCAACGGAGCTTAGTGCAATGGATCAAAAGGAGTTCACCAAACTTCCTGGTTATGTCTCCTAGTCCAGCTTTTAGTGTCGACCTCTATATTATGTCTTCAAGAATAGATTTTATAGGTGTGAGCTCAATCAAAGCCATAATACAACAAAAAATGATATTACACAGGTATTTCACTCGAAAACCTTGAGTCTCAAGAGTGCATAGACTCTCCCTCTTAGTGCCTTTGATTAGATCAATTGTTCATAGTTGTGCATTTTCTCTTACTCTCTATCTCCCCTCTATCTTTGACCTCTTTCTCTCTGTGCTGCCATTTAATGGCTTTTAAGCCTATTGGCGTTGTCAATTCAATCCCCTTCTTGGGCTCTCTGGTTCTCGGCGCTGTCCCTTCATCTCCTTGCTAAGTGTTTAAACAATCATTGCAAAAAATCTTAAGGCATTGAGGCCACATGTTTACAAATGGAAGGACTGGGCACGGGTGAAAATCCCTGAGAACACACTTTTCTGTTTACATAGGGAATACATGGAAATACACTGAAACAATGGAAACTCTGACTGAAATGCCAAAGCCAGACTTCAAATGATATAAAGTCCACCCTATAATCCTCTCGGGTCGGCCTTGATTGCAATCACAAGTCGCATTGGCTATGGGTCATAATCCCTTTGTATTCCACACCGTTGATCTACCTTCAATCCTATGGTTCGCATCCAACCCAATCATCCAACTAGCTCGTGCATTCTTCACCATCTACTCCGCGATCACTAATCTAATGACTGACGAACATTTTGGGTAGCCCACTTGCATGGGGAAAACCCACCCGAAATGAGTGGTTTTCTCTCTCCTGTGCCATGCTACGTGTTGGCTAGTGTATGGAATCAGATGAAGCCCTTCGAATACCACTTATCACTTGTAGCCTCCCTGAATTACCGTTTACCACGGAACTCAAAGCCTTTGCTATTTAATTCATAACTCCTTCGGGTCCGTTAAAAGCCTTCCGCCTTTGTTAAGTCCTCCCTTTAGGAATCTACGCTGTGATATCTATAATCTCTACCATTCCTTAGTGTTTTCCTCTGCGATCTTTGTATTCTAATAGTTTAATATGTATGAGGACTTACATTTTTCAAGGGTTTAAGATCCATTTTGGATCAGGGACATATAGACGAAGTGGTGTACATACCGTTTTTGTCTTTCTTGATTTTGTCTTCATTTTTTGACCAGGTCCAAGTGCATTCTGCTGGGTCATCATTCTCTTTCACAAACTTCTCAATGAACTCCCTGTTGTAGATGACTTGTGGCTTTGGTAGGTGTTACATAAGTCATAGGTTGTCTGGGGTAAAAGATCCCATAACATCATGGTTTCTTGTTTTGAATTCTTTGTTTGAGATGCCAGCTTCATCAATAACCCATTTAATCATGTTGGTATAAGAGATTATCTCTTGGCGCACAGTTATGCGGTGCAAAAATGTGCATGTTTTCTCAGCATGGAAGCATCTGAGGAATCACATCCATCAACTGTAATATTTGTTTCCAGAATTCTTGGTTTCTCTTCCTCCGGCATATTATACATGGCCTCCCATGTAGAGTTTCCTCCCTCTCTGTTGAATGTAGTATTTGTAAATAGAGGAGTCATTTGTGACTTCTCAAAGACGACTGGCTTACCTTTCTTCACCATTGCTTTCAACAATTTTCTCTGTGGATCTTCCCTGAAAGTGAAGAACAACAACTATCAGATACAAAAATACGATAATGAATGTAAAAATGAAATAATGCAGATAACTTGTAAAAGTGATAAATTGAGTTATATTCGAATGCACGTAAGAAGATATCGTATCATGATAAATGGCTTTTCACATATAAATGCAATTATCTCTTACTTAATGCCCACTAATGCTTCGTTATCCCTTAGCTTTAATTGTCATAAATGTCTGCATTATAAATTGGGAAGAAAGCTTCTTGTGTGGCGAGCCTTTGAACTGCGATAATGACGATTTTGCGATTTGCAAAGCAATATCACAGATCACAATATTGCATTATTCGTTTTCACTTTTCTTAACTTCTCTTGTGTTTGTACGAGATGCAAGATGCGAGCTACTCGTTTATCATTTCAGAATGTAGCTACTTGTCTGATTTTTTTTAATGTAAAATACCCCTTTTAATGAGAGGCAGACCTAAACATTTGTTCGTGATACATTTAAGGAGTAGGTCCAGGTATTCATCACGTTTCATAATATCGACTAATGGTAATTTTGCAGTGTTCCTTTGAATGCTAGAAATGCAATGCGATAAAGGTTATAATGCCATCGTAATTTCGCATCTCGCCTATTTTGAGATAACCCTTTTAAGGTGGGTCCTTTAAAAATGGTGATATGCGATGCGAGACTCAGCTTTCTAATAAAAAGCTTAAGAACCTAGTTTATGTCGGAAATACGATAGTTTCAAGCATAAAGTCCTTTTTCCAATCATTTTATACTTTATTTGGAGGGTTAGAAAGGTCTTTTGATGATGCTTAATCATGTTGTATATGGGAAGGTAAGAATTTAGTAGTTCTTTTGAAAAGAGGGGGTTTGATTGATCATGCTTTATTCCAAAAATAAAGGAAATGCCTAAATGCTAAGTTTATTTTTTGGATGGATTTTTTAAAGGTTCCCCATTTATTAGCATAATATTAACTACTACCATTAATAAATGAGGGATTGTTGAATAGCACAACAATTGGCGATTGACTTGGAAGTACCAGTTATCTCTAAGAGTTTTTTGAAATTTCTAAGACTTCCAAAATAAATATAGTTTTGAAAATAAAATAAGTTACATGGAATATAAGGTAAGAATACTACTCATTATGAATAAAATGACATCTACTTAACTATCGTTCTTTTGATTGTTCTTTTCTCATAATAAAGTCACTTTGTCTACTCCAGTCATTACTTGGTTTTTTAAAGATTAAAGTAAGGAGTCTGTGCTCAGATCAGCTTTTGGTATACTTAGTTGTCATACGTAGAGCCTATGCTGCGAGCAGGTGTTCATAGCCTTGACATGGTTACCTTTTAACCAACAATGATTCAGTATCCCACTCAAATCAGAATGCAATTTTTAAAGATAAGTTCGTAATTATACTTATTGCCTTCTTTATTTTCTGAAGTAATTCTGTCTTCCTTGAACTCTTCATCTTTTATCTCTTAAAGGACAATGCCTTGGTTCTGTTAGCGCTTGGAATTTCACCTCAGGCTGAGAAAGGTAAACTCCAAGGCAACATCAAACCACTTAGCCTCGTAGCTAGCCCTACGGGGCAGGAGAGGGCTCTCTCCAGTCTATCTCGGTAGAGATCTTCAACGGGTGAGATAACCAATAAAGAACACAGATTTTAGGCAAGTAAACTGATAAAAGGTTTGATTGAGATTTTTAGGATTTTGGTGGAAAATCGGGAAAAGGCAATTTTGGGTGCGGGGATTGGACACAGTTTTTGCAGGGGGTTCTTTGGGGCAAGGTAGGAGACTGTATTGATGCCTTTGAATTAAGTGAATGGATAGGAATGACTGGTGAGGAGCTAAAGAGAGCAAGAAACCTTCAAGAGTTCTCTTTAGACAGATGAAAACATAAATATTAAGCAAACTTAAAAGCAGAGCATGACAATCATGAATTCTACTTTAACACTTCATTTGCCTATTTGCAGAAGGAAAAGTAAGAAGATGATTCACATAACAAACTTACAAGTACAAAGAGAAACACACCATCAATACATGTAACCACAGGAATCCCAAAAAGGACTGCAAAACCCTGGTCTTTCTTCCTTTGCCAAAATTGCAGAGATACAATGAGTAATACAATAGAGCTTTCTCCCTCAAGAGTCCAACCATGAAAATGACCAAGAAAGTACATAATATAGGCAATATAACATCTTTACTTGCCTCTATGGGTCGAGCTCACTATCTTAGGAGCTGTTTCAACCAATTCTAAACTGAGCACTGAAAACTAGGCAGTCAAAACAACTTGCCTCTATAAGCTAGGAAACCAATTCATTCATTAAAGTTTTGCCTATCTCATGAATGAATCTTCTAGAAGAGATAAATAAGTGTCAAAATATCATAAAATTACATCATTTACAACAAGGAAGATCAAAATCTACTCCAAAAAGTCAAATCTAGTCAAAACTACATTTTGCTGAGTTGTAGGTGAATTTCTGTGAAAACTGCCCAACACGTCGCGCCCTGATCCTGAACGCATCGCGCACCTTTGGAGCTGCTTTTGAGGCACTTCTAGGTGTCCAAATGAGGCAAAAGTGGGCTTTTTGGAAAGGTCTGGATGTCTACTTTCCAACCCAAGTGGAATTTCTAAATGTGGTGGCCATTTGCCCCTCAAAAAGTGCAATCTCCCAAGACTGCTTCCTGTGTGTCAAAAAGGTGGCAGAAAGTCATTGTTTGCTTGTTTTTTGACCTTCTGGAGGCTCAAAACTTGGTGAAATTTCTTGGAAATTGTTGAGCAAGTGTATTTTTGCATGAAAAATCCAAAAATTCTGATTTTTCCTGAAATGGAGTTGCCCATCTTAAGGGTCGCGCGCGGTGCGCTACGCGTTGAGGGCAAAAACCTGTGTTTGGCACAAAAAATTCACAATTGACAAAATTTTCTCCAAATTTCTTGAAATTTGGGCTGGGAGTCCCCAATCAAGTACCATGCTCAGTCAAAAAGGCTTTGGCCAAAATTTGGAGTGGATCGGGCCTTTTCCGTCGTTTTAGTGCCTTGGCCAACCTCCTTGGATCTGGCGATTGTAATTTTGACATTTCTCTAAAACCATGACACCTGTACAAAAAGTGAAGGTGGTTTTTCTTTCTTGGCCTGTTGTGGACAAAAACATCTCTCAGTTTTCTAAAATTCATCTATGATTTCTCTGAAACGGCTTTTGAGTGAAACTTATCCCGATGTGTGGAACAAGGGATTTTGTCGAAATGAAGCGAAATGAAGGGCATAAGAGGCTTCTAAATTCTTGGGGAAATTTTTGGAAGTAGGGAGGGATGTTAGGAATCAGGGGAAAGTGGAATCATGGAGATCGAGTGAGGGGAAGGGGTCCAAAAGGGAAAAACATAGGCCCTACCTAGAAAATTCCCAGGTTGTAGCAAGAAACTAAGGTTTGTGCAAAAATGAGGAATTTGGCAGATCTCAGAGATGGGAAGCATTTGATAAGGTATTTTAAGGATAGGGGAAGGTGTATGAAGATCAGGATACAAGTTTTGCCGATGATTTGACCGTCCAAGAGAAATTGGCTTCAAAACCCTAGGAGAGGAAAATGACCTTACCTAGGCGCAACTGAAGCATGGACAAGGTGTAAAATGACACATTAGACACTGACATGATAATGAAAACCCTATTAATGATGATAGACTCAGTTGAATAGTGACATAGATTGGCATTTGGGCAATTTTAGAAGGAGTGAAAGCAAACCCTAGACCTAATGCCTAGTGACCAAATTTTGCTTGAAGACTCACTGAAATGACAAAATTTGACCTTGACACTGTGAGACCACTTTGTAAGAGCATATTTGATCACTGGAGGAAGGCTGGAAAGACTGACACTAACATTGGCTCCAATGGGGATGGTAGCTCATTGGAGGTGCCAAGAACCGCAGATCTTTGTAAGAGCTAGACAGTGCCTTCATCCATTAGGCGATGAAGTCATTATTTGACAAACAATACATGACTTTGACTCATTTATTGAATGAAACCTGACTCAAGCCAACACAATTATGAAACCAACATGACTGAAAACTGACTCATAAATGACTCATGACTGACTAAACGAAAACAAGAACTTACAAAGCTTATTGAAGGGCAGCAGTCCATCAAGATTTGAAATCATGATGACAACCACCTGTGCTTCTTACAAGACAATGTACCATCAAAATATATCAAAATGCCAATGCAACCAATCAAGCAGATGCCTTCTTGATTGATTCTCCTGATCAGATCTTCTGGTCAACACTGAATACTGGTAACTGGGCATCCAAAAATATAGTCGACCATATTCTCCTTCATCACTGACTACTGCAATAATCACTTTCACTGCTGACTGTAACAAGTTTGCCATTGGATCATGAAAAACATGAAGATTTACCTCTTGTTGAAAGAAGAAGGTGTCCTTTGTTTCAAATTCTGATCTTCCTTCATCATGTGCTTCGGTAAAAGTATGCTCATGGGCTTCAAAAAACTCTGAACAAATGGATGGGCAGATCTCTTCTTGGAAACGCATTTCAGCACATGAAACATATGAAAAATCTGAAAGGTAATCCTGTATGCTATGATCTTCTGTAGTCTGACAATATGGTAGGTCATCTTCAAATGATATCACAGTCGGATTATCATCTTTGTGAAGGAAAACATTATCTATTTGCAGATCTACAAGACAGTCATCTTTTTCAACAGAGGAAGAAGTTTTCCCAACACTTTCCTGACTATGTGTGCACTGCAAATCTGCTGTAGCTTGGGCTGTAACAATACCTTTCAAGAGCTGATCTATCTCTTCTTCAGACAAAGGAGACAATGCCTTTTGTTTTCTTCTGCTTAAAAAATAATTATCTCCATATGACAGGGCACTTAGACTATCATTTATTATTGAGTTATTGAAAGAAGATTCATCACTTACTTGCACAAAGATCTCACCTTGCTGTTCATGAACTGACTGGATTGCTTCTTCATGAAGGCCGTGTTCTAATGATGGATTAACAATATGAATTACTGTGTCTTCTGCATTCCAAATGATTTCAACAGAACCTAGAGTAGCTGACTGGACATTATCACAATCTACAATCAACACTGGACTTACTTGCATGCTGCTGTCTTCTGTGGGCAGATCTGAAATGTCATTCTCCCTTTCATCATTTTCAGCCATATTATCTTCAACCTACTGATCTTGACAAGTATCCTCTAATATTTCTGTGTGCTGCTGAAATGGATTCTCATACAGAGCCTCCATAATCTCAACGTCCATAAAATTATCATCTTCATAATATTTCTCAAGGCTTTCAATAAAAGTTGAAGCATATTTGCAACAGTCATGAACTAAATTTAATGATGGATAAGATGCTTGATATCTTTCAATAAACAAGGCATGAAAATCCTTTAAACAGTAAATACAGGCCTGCGGCAAATTTTCATACCAGGATTGAGCTGCACCTTCCAGAGTGGCCAGGAATATCTTCATCAAGCAATCTTCAGGAAAATCCACCTTCAACTTGCAAATATGCATATGAAATCTAACTAGATGTAAAGCAGCATCCTTCTTACCATCATCATTAAATGTAGGCAAATTCCTTGACCAATCTACCTTCGGAATTTTATTTTGAAAACCAGGGATGTGATCTTGGCTTAGGGGAGCGTATCTTCTTGCAATCCGATCCATTTTGAAAAGCTCAAAGCTACTAATCTTCCTGCAGTGAAGTCACCATGAAGCATTGATCTCTGGAGATTTCAGTGAAGGAGTCGCTAGTGAATGATTTCAGCCTTGTCAGTGTCTAGTCGTTGTCCACCACCAACAATCAGATCTGAACTTGATACATGTACTGTGGTAATTAACAAGTTAGATGTCATGTTTACAAGCTAGACCGGAGATTGACTGAAGCAGCGTTTATCTACTTTCGCTTATGCAAAGCAAAAGCGTTTCGAAGGCTACCTGGCATAACATCAGGCTCCGTCTATAGCTATAAAACAAATGACATCGACAAGCAAACCATTTTTTCTCCCCAGTATGGTCGCCAATATGTTAGCGCTTGAAATTTCACCTCAGGCTGAGAAAGGTAAACTCCAAGGCAACATCAAACCACTTAGCCTCGTAGCTAGCCCTACGGGGCAGGAGAGGGCTCTCTCTGGTCTATCTTGGTAGAGATCTTCAACTGGCGAGATAACCAATAAAGAACACTGATTTTAGGCTAGTAAACTGATAAAAGGTTTGATTGAGATTTTTAGGATTTTGGTGGAAAATGGGGAAAAGGCAATTTTGGGTGCGGGGATTGGACACAGTTTTTGCAGGGGGTTCTTTGGGACAAGGTAGGAGACTGTATTGATGCCTTTGAATTAAGTGAATGGATAGAAATGACCGGTGAGGAGCTAAAGAGAGCAAGAAACCTTCAAGAGTTCTCTTTAGACAGATGAAAACATAAATATTAAGCAAACTTAAAAGCAGAGCATGACAATCATGAATTCTACTTTAACACTTCATTTGCCTATTTGCAGAAGGAAAAGTAAGAAGATGATTGTTGTGGGGAAAAGTATCCGATGCGGATGACCCTATCCCTACTCTAAAGGTGACAGTCTTTAGCAACAACTGAAAGTAAAGTTTTGATGATTCCCTTTATGAAAGTATAGAGAGAATGGAGAAAGATTAACCAACCTGGTGTCTTTCGCTTAGTCGATCCTTATCCTCTCTCTTTGTCTCTTGTTCCCAGCTCCTTGCTCTCTTTGCCGGTCCAGCCGCACACAGATCCTGCACAAACAAGAGAGCAAACTACAAGATACATGTACTCATAACTGAAGCATGGATTAGGATGAATCAAATATACATGTAAATACAATACATCAATGCAATACAAGTATATAGGAGAACATGCAAAACTTTATTGATAGAAGTAACAGGGTTCTGAGAAGGTTACAACCAATAATGGCTCCAATCCAGCAGCACCTCCCCAGCAGCAAGAACTCTCCTCTTCACCTCTAGTAAAACAATCACCCAATAGCTCTAACTGTAAACCAACAGCACCTCCTTGCTTTACACAAAATTCCAGCCTCCCCTAGACCTCATAGAAGAGCTCTATATATAGGAGAGAAGAAGAGAGGATGAGTCAGCTTGAGGCTGGTATAGAGCTGACTAGTGTCCTCTCCCTCTTCAGTTAATCTTCAGTTCTTGAGTCCACTTGGAGATCCTTGCTTACACATGGTGATCAAGTACCTCTTACTCATCACAGGGCGAATCTCATGAACCAAGTGTCAGTTTGGAAGCTTCCTGGGCAATTGACACCTTGCAGAATGACTGTGCCACTTGGCCAATCTTGCCCAGCGCAGGTAGCCTTCATTGCTTTTGACTTTCAGCGCAGGTACAAGGAAGAGCAGTTGACATTCAGCGCAGTTGCTCAGTGGAGCAGCTGACATGATCCAAAATTAGCCTGTTTTGAAGTGTTTTCAGGTGGAGAACTGATTGAAAGTGCTGTTGTTTGATGACCTTGTTCTTTTAGGGGTAAGAACAACATGTTTAGGGACTGAGGATCCCTGTAATTATTGACATTTCATGCTCCATGCTACGAGGCACAAAAATGTCTATAACAGTTGCCCCCTAAAGTATGAGGCCGTTTATCGGGTGAAATGCTTTACCTAGAGGGTCCGAAGTTCATTCCAGTGCTGAGGAGGCGCCCTGTAATACAATACAATACAATACATTATTTTTCATTCTATTTTCATGATCTAGCTGAGGCGGGCATTCCCATGCTCAGATTTTATAAATACATTTTGGTACATATGACAGACGATCGTCTGAAGGTAGACTGATAATTTTCTGCTGAAATTATCATCCTTTGAATAGGATGATCATCTGTTGCAATGATGTACATGACAAATGCTTTTATATTTCCTGAATATATATCGCAGCCCGGATGGATGAAACTAGATCCGGGGTCTTCAAACTCGTTCGATCTTCACTCTAAGTACAAGTCGATCCATGTGAGAATTGCGCTGAAGTCGAACATGGAAAGACATCGCTTGATTACCGGTCAATAATGAAAACCGTTAACAAGCGCGAGAGGAATCACCAATAATGATGATGACCCTCAAGGTACTGCAGTACAATTCACATGGCGTGAATAAAGGACTTGGCGTCGAACGCCACGCAAAATCTTCTGGTCGAAGGTCATTGAGGTATACCTGTCGCCGGAAGTGAGAAACTTGCCATTGAGGCATGCAAGCTTCAAAGTACTGATGGGGGTGTTCCTAGATCAACTTCTTGGATAATGAGCTGAAGTCGACAAGAAGCGATCCGTCAAAGGAGGGCCTTAATGAATCCCACATCAATGACACGGAACGGAGCTAATGACTTTAGTGGAGGTGAAAACAAACTGTGACATATGATTCAGGGTGGCGATCATGAATGGATGAAGGATAATGTATGGCAGTGGATGGGACACGGTTGACACTTTTAGAATGACCCCTCTTGAACATATAACGACACTGATGCGATGGATTGGTAGCATTACCCCAAATGTGGATGGTTTGGCGAGGACCATGGTGATGAAACCGGTGAATGAGACAACCCAACCCGATGTGGTACGGAGGAAAAGTGTCATGTCCAAGAGTGACTTGCTACCATTAAACTTTGATGTTCTCCCAATTTTTCCCCAGTCATTTCTGACCAGTACCTCTTTATTTTTGTCAAGCTTGAGGAGGATAACATATGCTTGTTCTATAACCTGCCCTTCGGGCAAGCCCATCGCTATGATTTAACGAGCCTAGCGATAGGGAAACTCGTTCTCGTCTAAAGACAAGTTTGTCGCTATTTAATCATTTTAACGAGTCTAACGACAAGGAAAACTCGGTCCTTTTCATTTTTAGAGAGTCTGAAAAGGTACAGAAAGTCAACTCCATGATTCCTTTTTCGTCATCTAATCCCCTAAGTCCGAAAAAGTATAAAACAATACAGAAGGGATGGCTGTTCGGTACTTTTACGAGCCGAACAAGACAAGCGCTCGATCTTTTTGTGCAATAATCCCTCAGGTCCAAAAAGATTAAAATTTAGAGGAGGGATAGCGTTCCGGTCATTTAACGAGCTGGAAGGCCAAAACTCGGCAAACTTTTCATATTTTACGAGTCAGTGAAAAGAGCTGAAAGAAGACTCGTCTTTTGAGGAACGAGTGATAAACAGGGATAGCATCAGATTCCAGGTACAGGTTGGAATTTTCCAATCACGGCAGTGTTACGAGGATGGCTAGGTGGAATCACTCTTCGCAGCTGTTTCTCAAAAGAGGTAAACACACAAATGGAAGTGAATAATCGGCCAAATGAACGGTGGAGGTGATGGATGACAACACGATCAAGGTTCTTATGGCTAATGAATTTACAATCTCAAAAGGTTATTTACCGGTTCATTTTTTCCATGAGCTTGAACTCTGGGGGAAACTTTTGCTCACACTTTTCTATTTTTTAATGAGCATAGATTCAATCATAAAACTGCGCGAATTTTGCGTTTATTTTTTAACGAGTATGAACTATATGCTAAAACTGCTCGATATACCAGTCATAAAAAGAACGCCTCCCGTAAGGACCAATTTTTATAGAGCTTATGCCTTACCACAACTATGCTCACTTTGGCAAATTTTACTTCTGCCCCACAGGCTTCTTTCATGCAAGTTTGGAAACGGCTAATCTTAAAACCAGATAAATAACCGCCCCTAGCTTGCACTCCAGAAGGTTTGCATGCCCCCAGGTATAGGATAGAATTTCGAGGCTGCCCCTCCTCTCCCCTACCTCTGCTTTTCTTTGGGTGTTCACAGTTACTTGTCATCTTGCCAATCTAATGCTAACGATACTTGTCTTCTCGTTATTCTAAGGGGTCTTGCCCACTTTTAATAAACAGCTATTTGTGACAATAGAAGAACACTACTCAAAGATAAAACATTGGTATTATTGAGGGAGGCTTGCCTCTTTCTTATTATTCCAAAGACGGTTCGATTTGCTGCCGCAAATCAATCTCTTTCTTTGGCGGTGTCTATCATTGGGTTGTCCAAAGATGGTTACCCTCTGTCACAACAATACGGTCTCCTTCTTCGTAGACTGCCCCTGCTTATCCTTCAAAACATATGTTTCGATGGTCGAGGCTTGAACTCAAAGATGGTTACTACTTGTTGCAATAAGGGAATTCCTACTTGGGCATTGCCCACTTTTTAGAAAAAGGTGAATGACTCTTTGGTCAAACACATAACTTTAACAAAAGATTATTATTCTAGAACAACCCCACTTCCTTCGGACGGGGTACGGACTAGTCATATTCTTCTGCGGAAATTCTTTCTTATACCCAGGGTTTCTTCTGCCCGAAGCAGACCAGGGTGCATGCCCCCTGGGTCCTAGTCTTTCTTTCCGAATCACTCGCGCTCATCGGGAAGGAGGAACGGGGGTGGAGGCGAATCTTGAGTGAACAGACCATTTAGGAATGGTATTTGACTATTTGCGATGCGAGATCCCGGAAACGAAAGTTGGTCTACGAGCTTGACCACCCTTCCTTCGTGTGGAAAACACATTACTCTAAAGAGTGAGGAGACTATCGCTCCCATGCAATAAATATAGTCGCGTCCAAGGAGTAGATTATAATCCAGGGGTCCTTGAACTACCAACACGTTTATCTTGACGGTCTTCCCTTTCAATGTAACAGGTACATCGGGGAGGATCCCTAATGGTCGACTGGTTCCTTTATCAAAACCTGAGAGATTTCTCAACTCAGGTAAAAGCGCTGGGGAACCCAGTTCTTTCCAAGAAACAGAGGAAAGGATACTCACAGACGCCCCTTCATCAATGATAGTACCAGCCATAATCATTCTATAGATCTGGACAATGATTCTGAATGGTATGCTGGCTGGTAACCGGGGTCTGCCTAGTTGATTCCAATCAAAGGATACAACCAGGTTGCTTGGTGGTGGGACCGAATATACGGCCGGAAATGACTCTGATGATGTTCCTTCCTGCGATAAAGGAATGGGCGCATTGCCCTGATGCTCATCGGAGTCAGTGCTGATGAAAAGAACCTGGATGGTGTCATCTTTATTCTCTTCAGTGAGGGTGTCGCATGAAGACGACTCTTCGGCGACGGTGTCATTTGAAGACGGGTCTTCAATGACGGAGTCATTGGACGATAGAACCTCTGAAGGAAGAACCGGGTCAACTGCCGTTTCGACCTTTAGACTTTCGTTTGGTCTGGATTCAGTAGGTTCATTCTCAATGACCGACACTTCAGCTGACCACTTGAGCGGGCCAGCTGGATTTTCAACTATCGAGGGATTAGGCACGAGTTTTTGGTATCCAGGAGGAAGTCGTAACGGTGATACCGGACGATCTTCCAAAACTCTCTTTGCCTCATCTAAGAATGGACATTTGTGGATGGCATGATTGCCTTCACACAATAGACAGGGTGATCTTGGTCCCCTTCTTCGTCCTTCACTCTTGTTAGTTGACGGATTGCAATCAACATGACAACCAGAGGTTGATGCTACCGGATTGTGCAACCTTGGGGACCAGTCCCTTAGTATCCGGGGAATACAAGGACAATCACGATGGAAGTGGGTCCCTTTGCAAATGACACATGGAGATTTAGGCCCGGTCGGTGCAGTGTGTGGGTTTTTGTCAGCTTTCTTCTGCTTGCCCCCAGTCGCCTTCGCTAGAGGCTCCTTCTGCTTCTTTTCACTCTTTTTCTTTTCCTTCTTCTCCTTGGGAGGCTGACTTTTGCCGGCTCTACCTTGTGAAGATGAAGGGTCAGAGGAAGTATCATAAGAAGTGGAAGGCTGGTGGGTAGTTCTAGATTGTTCTGACTGTTGATTCGACTGCTCAGGATTAGTGGCGATCTGGACTACATTAGTTGAAAAGAGCCATACAAGGAGGCCGATTGTCAATCCTGGAAGTGACAATGTAGCCATATGAGGCGCACCAACATCTCCCCAAGAGGAGAAGGGATTTGGACTTCTGCCAAGGTTACTTCCTTGGTTGGTGGGCTCCATACTTTTCAACTGAAAGATCAACGTGGGAATAACAGGTGATTATGTTCCGCTTAAAATAAATTTTATTAACGACGCTTTTAGACACAAACTTGCTTTTTCATGTTTTAAGAGTCGAGAAAAAGCTAAAGATGACTCTAGTCGCCTTCGATGTATTAACGAGCCCGAAGTGACAAATGCTCGGTTGGACTTTTTCAGTTATAGAGTTTGAAAAAGGCCAAAAGAAACTGCTCTGGAGATCTAGGCAGAGGGTGTGCCAAACCTTTCGCGAAACCACAGAATACGTTTTACGGTACGGGTGGTCGATCTTCGTGAATGTTGTGTTCACTGCATCGCGATCAGTAGGGCGGCCGACACGGTTTCCTAAGGATAAAGGATAAAAGCCTATAGGGGTCTCCCAATATACGCGACGGTACGCGGGAGCTCAAGTCCGTGTTAGTGCCACCGACTCTCAGGAGGAATCACCCACCTTCGTAGAGATCGGCAGTCACTATGTTTAACGACGCCGGAACACGTCTCTACCTAGACCTCTAGATGTTTGCGTTAAATTCCAAAGCGTTGTTATGTAAATTGAGTTTATTTTAATGTTGATCTTTCTTAACAGTTTGCCTTTCAGGTTCGCCACGAGATGTATATATACAACTTCCTATATGCAATCTAAGAATGAGAAGCAAATCTTTTCAATATTTCAACTTTGAAAACCTTAATCTACTTGAGGGAAAAGAAAGACACAACTTTTTCCACAGATCAAAGAACACACACTAAAATGCACATCTTCCTAAATCGTCAAGCATACAGTCAAATGCAAAATGCACAATGCATGTATTTCTTTTCGTTATCCTTAATGTTGATGCTAGACAGAAAGGAAATTGTTGTATAATTTTGAATCTAATTTCAAGAAGAAATAAACAAGCTTGTCCACAATCAAAAAGACACCTTATGATAGACTTGTTTAAAACACAGGAAATGTATAGATTCAAACCATGAAATGAAAAGCAAACAAACTCAAACAGCCATGAACAGTAATAAAACTAGCTCATAAGATCACAAAGACACTTTTACAGTTCAGGATCTAAGAGGTCACAGCTATACTGGTTTGCTTTTCACAATGGGAAACTGTAACTGAAGCAAGAAATACTGAAAGAACAATCACAGTTTCATCACACAACTGAGGTGGAATAATGTCAAGGAAAGTTGGTTTACAGCAAGTACAATGACAAGCAATCAGCAGCAAAATAACAGTGAAAACAGTGCTCAGACACAGTGGGAAACCTCAGGAAGACAATGGCTAACTGGACCAGCGCAGGTTCTAGTCTGCCAGTTTGACTCTCAGTGCAGTTCCCGAAGGGAGTACCTACGCTGTAATGCAGACTGCCTGTGGACAGCCTGCACTGACTCACGAGAGTTTCGTCTACAAAGAATTCCGGGTCATAAAAAGCTCAAAAATGCACTGTTTTTGCTGAAATAAAAAGCTATAGGTCAAGTACAGGCTAAGGGATGATCAAGAGGATGAAGATCTATCACAAAGAGTAAAGAGTCTTTTGTAGATAGGCTCTTCAAATCTTGAATTTGCTCAACAAATGAGCAAGAGTAGCAGTCCCTCTACTTCGCTTTTGATATAGTCAAAAGCTTTTCGATTTGGTACTCTTTTCTTCAAGAAATGAATAGCAAAGTACTACAAACACCAACAAGATACTAGGCTCCCCAGCGGAGTTGCCAGTTTGTTGTGGGGAAAAGTATCTGATGCGGATGACCCTATTCCTACTCTAAAGGTGACAGTCTTTAGCAACAACTGAAAGTAAAGTTTTGATGATTCCCTTTATGAAAGTACAGAGAGAATGGAGAAAGATTAACCAACCTGGTGTCTTTCGCTTAGTCGATCCTTATCCTCTCTCTTTGTCTCTTGTTCCCAGCTCCTTGCTCTCTTTGCCGGTCCAGCCGCACACAGATCCTGCACAAACAAGAGAGCAAACTACAAGATACATGTACTCATAACTGAAGCATGGATTAGGATGAATCAAATATACATGTAAATACAATACATCAATGCAATACAAGTATATAGGAGAACATGCAAAACTTTATTGATAGAAGTAACAGGGTTCTGAGAAGGTTACAACCAATAATGGCTCCAATCCAGCAGCACCTCCCCAGCAGCAAGAACTCTCCTCTTCACCTCTAGTAAAACAATCACCCAATAGCTCTAACTGTAAACCAACAACACCTCCTTGCTTTACACAAAATTCCAGCCTCCCCTAGACCTCATAGAAGAGCTCTATATATAGGAGAGAAGAAGAGAGGATGAGTCAGCTTGAGGCTGGCATAGAGCTGACTAGTGTCCTCTCCCTCTTCAGTTAATCTTCAGTTCTTGAGTCCACTTGGAGATCCTTGCTTACACATGGTGATCAAGTACCTCTTACTCATCACAGGGCGAATCTCATGAACCAAGTGTCAGTTTGGAAGCTTCCTGGGCAATTGACACCTTGCAGAATGACTGTGCCACTTGGCCAATCTCACCCAGCGCAGGTAGCCTTCATTGCTTTTGACTTTCAGCGCAGGTACAAGGAAGAGCACTTGACATTCAGCGCAGTTGCTCAGTGGAGCAGCTGACATGATCCAAAATTAGCCTGTTTTGAAGTGTTTTCAGGTGGAGAACTGATTGGAAGTGCTGTTGTTTGATGACCTTGTTCTTTTAGGGGTAAGAACAACATGTTTAGGGACTGAGGATCCCTGTAATTATTGACATTTCATGCTCCATGCTGCGAGGCACAAAAATGTCTATAACAATGATTCACATAACAAACTTACAAGTACAAAGAGAAACACACCATCAATACATGTAACCACAGGAATCCCAAAAAGGATTGCAAAACCCTGGTCTTTCTTCCTTTGCCAAAATTGCAGAGATACAATGAGTAATACAATAGAGCTTTCTCCCTCAAGAGTCCAACCATGAAAATGACCAAGCAAGTACATAATATAGGCAATCTAACATATTTCCTTGCCTCTAGGGGTTGAGCTCACTATCCTAGGAGTTGTTTCAACCAATTGTAAACTGAGCACTGAAAACTAGGCAGTCAAAACAACTTGCCTCTATAAGCTAGGAAACCAATTCATTCATTAAATTTTTGCCTATCTCATGAATGAATCTTCTAGAAGAGATAAATAAGTGTAAAAATATCATAAAATTACATAATTTACAACAAGGAAGATCAAAATCTACTCCAAAAAGTCAAATCCAGTCAAAACTGCTTTTTGCTGAGCTGTAGGTGAATTTTTGTGAAAACTGCCCAACACGTCGTGCCCTGATCCTGAACGCGTCGCGCACCTTTGGAGATGCTTTTGAGGCACTTCCAGGTGTCCAAATGAGGCAAAAGTGGGCTTGTTGGAAAGGTCTGGATGTCTAATTTCCAACCCAAGTGGAATTTATGAATTTGGTGGCCATTTTCCCCTCCAAAAGTGCAATCTCCCAAGACTTCTTCTTGTGTGTCAAAAAGGTGGCAGAAAGTCATTTTTTGCTTGTTTTTTGACCTTCTGGAGGTTCAAAACTTGGTGAAATTTCTTGGAAATTGCTAAGAAAGTGTATTTTTGCATGAAAAATACAAAAATTCTGATTTTTCCTGAAATGGAGTTGCCCATATTAAGGGTCGCGCGCGGCGCGCTACGCGTTGAGGGAAAAACCCTGTGTTTGGCACAAAAAATTCACAATTGACAAAATTTTCTCCAAATTTCTTGAAATTTGGACTGGGAGTCCCCAATCAAGTACCATTCTCAGTCAAAAAGGCTTTGGCCAAAATTTGGAGTGGATCGGGCCTTTTCTGTCGTTTTAGTGCCTTGGCCAACCTCCTTGGATCTGCCAATTGTAATTTTCACATTTCTCTAAAACCATGACACCTGTACAAAAAGTGAAGGTGGTTTTTCTTCCTTGGCCTGTTGTGGACAAAAACCTCTCTCAGTTTTCTAAAATTCATCTTTGATTTCTCTTAAACGGCTTTTGAGTGAAACTTATCCCGATGTGTGGAACAAGGGATTTTGTCGAAATGAAGCGAAATGAAGGGGATAAGAGGCTTCTAAATTCTTGGGGAAATTTTTGGAAGTAGGGAGGGATGTTAGGAAGTAGGGGAAAGTGGAATCGTGGAGATCGAGTGAGGGGAAGGGGTCCAAAAGGGCAAAACACAGGCCCTACCTAGAAAATTCCCAAGTTGTAGCAAGAAACTAGGTTTTGTGCAAAAATGAGGAATTTGGCAGATCTCAGAGATGGGAAGCATTTGATAAGGTATTCTAAGGATAGGGGAAGGTGTATGAACATCAGGATACAAGTTTTGCTGATGATTTGACCGTCCAAGAGAAATTGGCTTCAAAACCCTAGGAGAGGAAAATGACCTTACTTAGGAGCAACTGAAGCATGGAAAAGGTGTAAAATGACCCATTAGACACTGACATGATAATGACAACCCTATGAATGATGATAGACTCAGTTGAATAGTGACATAGATTGGCATTTGGGCAATTTTAGAAGGAGTGAAAGCAAACCCTATACCTAATGCCTAGTGACCAAATTTTGCTTGAAGACTCACTGAAATGACAAAATTTGACCTTGACACTGTGAGACCACTTTGTAAGAGCATATTTGATCACTGGAGGAAGGCTGGAAAGACTGACACTAACAGGTTCGATGAGAAAAATTGACAATGCCATTCACTTGATTTGTAACTTAACTAAACAAGTTAGCTCTTAATGAGACCCCTTGTCTTTTGATTAATATAATCTTAAGCCATTACCCTGTTTTGATATGCAGTATTGGTAACATCAGTTAGTTATAATCTTATGATCATGGTAATCCAACTCTTGATGAGACCTCTTATCCTTTAAGCTTAAGTATATTTTAGAATTACACTCTAAAAATCAAAGTTGATTAAGTGGGGAGAATCATTGGCTCCTTAAGAGATTCTGGACGACAATTGTAGAGCTTTAAAGATGATTTTCTGCAAAGGGGCTTTATGTTGTTACTGGCTCTTTTCTTGACTGATGTAAGGAAAAATTTTCGTTCTAAAGATAAGTTTCATCAAAAGTCAGATAATTTAGGAAGAAAACATGTAATTTAAGAGTGATAGAACTTAACTATATATTTCATATGTTAAGATTATATCCATATCAATATTTATTTCACACAAGAGAAAAGTCAAAATTAAAAAGAGACTATCCTTTGTAAAACCAAAAGTAAATGCTCCTCAACTCGTATTATTATTTCTAAAAGAAAATTTAACTAAAGGTAATAATATACAGTGAACAGAATAGATCATCTTCTATGGAAAGTATTTCTTTAGAACTTGCCCATTAATAGGTAGAGATTCTCTCTTACCTGATAAATCTTTTAACAAAAAAGTTTTTGGCCCTATTTGTTCCACAATCTGAAATGGGCCAAGCCATATTTGTTGGAACTTGGTATTATTACCTTTCTCTTTGTGGGCTTTATCCAATTTCAATACTATCTCTCTATGTTGAAAAGATTTTGAAGTTACAGAATTTGAATCAAAGGAGGCTTTGACTAACTGCTAATGATGTCAATGTGTGGTCCTGGCTTTTTCTCTTTCCTCTTTGAGCTAAAGGATTTGTAACTGTCTAACCTACAGAGGTGAGGAAGGACATTCTTCAAAGAATTGAACTATGGCTAAGGAGGGAATAGCTACATTTGTTGGAAAGACAACTTCTTTCCCATAGATCACATTAAAAGAAGTTCCAATGGAGACTTTGTGAGTTACTCGATCTACCTATTAGCGCTTGAAATTTCACCTCAGGCTGAAAAAGGTAAACTCCAAGGCAACATCAAACCACTTAGCCTCGTAGCTAGCCCTACGGGGCAGGAGAGGGCTCTCTCCGGTCTATCTCGGAAAAGATCTTCAACAGACAGAGATAACCAATAAAGAACACAGATTTTAGGCTAGTAAATTGATAAAAAGGTTTGATTTGGGATTTTTAGGGTTTTGGTGGAAAATCGGGGAAAGGCAATTTTGGGTGCGGGGATTGGACACAGTTTTTGCAGGGGGTTCTTTGCAGCAAGGTAGGAGACTGCATTAATGCCTTTGAAAGAGTCAGATGAGCAAGAGTGACTGGTGAGGAGCTAAGGAGAGCAAGTAAACACCTTGAGTTCTCCTTAAACAGATGAAAACATTGATATTAAGCAAACTTAAAAGCAGAGCATGGCAATCATGAATTCTACTTTAACACTTCATTTGCCTAATTTGCAGAAGGAAAAGTAAGAAGATGTTTCACATAACAAACTTACAAGTACAAAGAGAAACACACCATCAATACATGTAACCACAGGAATCCCAAAAAGGACTGCAAAACCCTGGTCTTTCTTCCTTTGCCAAAATTGCAGAGATACAATGAGTAATACAATAGAAACTTTCTCCCTCAAGAGTCCAACCATGAAAATGACCAAAAAGTACATAATATAGGCAATCTAACATCTTTCCTTGCCTCTAGGGGTCTAGCTCACTATCCTGGGAGCTGTTTCAACCAATTCTAAACTGAGCACTAAAAACTAGGCAGTCAAAACAACTTGCCTCTATAAGCTAGGAAACCAATTCATTCATTAAATGTTTGCCTATTTCATGAATGAATCTTCTAGAAGAGATAAATAAGTGTCAAAGTATCATAAAATTACATCATTTACATCAAGGAGGATCAAAATCCACTCCAAAAAGTCAAACCTAGTCAAAACTACGTTTTGCTGAGCTGTAGGTGCTTTTCTGTGAAAATTGCCCAACGCGTAGCGCCCTGATTCTGAACGCATAGTGCGCCTTTGGAGCAACTTTTGAGGCCCTTCCAGGTGTCCAAATGAGGCAAAAGTGGGCTTGTTGGAAAGGACTAGATGTCTACTTTCCAACACAAGTGGAATTTCTGAATTTGGTGGGAATTTACCCCTCCAAAATTGCAATCTCCCAAGACTGCTTCCTGTGTTTCAAAAAAGTGGCAGAAAGTCATTTTTTGCTTGTTTTTTGACCTTCTGGAGGCCCAAAACTTGATGAAATCTCTTGGTAATTGCTGAGAAAGTGAATTTTTGCATGACAAATCCAAAAATGCTGAGTTTTCCTGAAATGGAGTTTCCCATCTAAAGGGTCGCGCGCGGCGCGCTACACGTTGGTGAAGAAAACCTGTTTTTAGCCCAAAAAAATTCAAAAGTTACCAAAAATACTCAAAATTTTCTGAAACTTGTGATGGAGTTGAGTCATTAAGCATCATGCTCTTTCAAGGAAGCCTCAGCCAAGATGTGGAGGGGATCGGGCCCTTTTCTTCGTTTGAGTGCTTTGGCCAACCGTCCTTGGAGCACCTTCATTCTCGCCTTGCATACGTGCATTTGGGCCCAATAGTGGTTCTTCATGTTCCAGAGCAGGTCCTTATCTTTGTTGGCCTTGGCCAGCAGCCTCTCCAAATGAGCATTGACCCGGAGAAGCATAGCCTCTCGCTCAATGAGTACTAAATCACCGGGTCTCTTACGAGACAAGTTGCGGTCTTCATGGATCCTCCGCAACTCATCAAGAGTGTGTTCATCTTCTAGTTGCTTGTTGCGCTGCTCTAAGTAGGTGATTGTCCAATTTTCCATATCCAACCTTTGCTGCAACGATTCATTTTCAGCCCTTAGTTGCTGGATGATCTCCTTTGGCTCTAGGCTAGGAGAACGGATATTGAGGTCAACAACATCTATGCCTGGATCACCTGATGGCCCCTCATCAATTTTGGGCTACTTGCCTCTCTCCTGTACCTGTGCTGCTGTCGAAAACGAGGCCCCTTCCACCTGGTGTGGAGATAACACTCGCGGTGTTGATGAAGAAGGCGAGACCCCTTCCACCTGATGTGGAGAAAATACTCACCGAGATGATGCAAATAAGGCCCTGTGGCCTTTTTGATATGTGACCAATGGAGGAGAGCTGACATGTCTGGCCTCGGGGATATCATGCTGCTGTGAAGGTCCTCCCTCCTCATGAACAACCTTAGGGGGTGGTGGTGCTGGCACTGTGAAAAAATCTTGAGAGATAAAATCCTCCCATGGGATACCCTGCTGAGCCAACTAATGCATGACCACAAGCTTGATCAAACCATAATGAAAGATGCTCCGGTGTTGCTGTGCTGGGCTCTTTCTCTGCACCAAGGGCACCATCCTCTCAATATTCCGGCACATGAAAAATGGTATGTTCATCATCCGTACCCGTGTGAAATGCATCAACAAGTGGATATGGTATGAATACAAACATGAAAATTTGACCTCATAGGTGAAATAGCGAATGATGAGCCTCATCAAGGGAGCATACTCATCCCTCAAAAATCTAAAAGGAAATACACCAGTCATGTACCTCATGTACACAGGTTTAATGTAGGGCTCATACTGAAATCTGTCCAATAGTTTGCGCTTGTTCCACTCTTCTCCAACATTGGGTATCCCTGTTGCTTGAGCAACAATCTCAGGTGACAATATAAAATCCACCCCTGCAAGATTTACATGCCCATCATGCAAATGCAAAACAAACAAGCAGACCAATTCCCTATGGTGCTGAATTTGAGAAATCCTCTCGCAAAATTCATAACATGATTGATGGCGGAAACATGTGACTGCAAGTGGACAAGCCTGCAAATAGGTCAAAGAGGTGGGCTCCTCTCTCACATGGTGACCACCCTTACCACCCCTGTGAGGCCTCCTTTGTACCTCAACCTCTGGTGTTGACTCACGGTCATCACTTTGCTCATAGTCGGTTTCGGTTTCTGACATGGTTTCAAGAGCAAAATGGCTGAAATGTACTGCTGCTTCTGCTCAAATGACCTGTTGTTTTCACTGTTGAAATGCTGCTTCAAGGGGACAAATAACACAAGGGAGATGTTAGGGAAGGGAGACTTTTAAGGGGAATTAGGGAAAATATATGAAAAAGGGAATTAAGGGGAGGAATCATGACATATACAACATCATACAATTATAATTTGCAAGGGTTTTATGGGAAGTAGGGTTTAGGGTTATGTTATTAAATTTTAGGGATAGGGGTAGGGTTTTGGGCCTTTGATATTTTTGGTAGGGAGATTAGGTAAAAATGATAAGGGAGGTGGTTGGGATGTAGGAAAAAAAATGGGAGTGAAAGGGATGACCTTGAGAGCAGCAAAACAAAACCCTAGCTTTACTTGCACTTTGACATTTTTAAGCAAATACACATGAACTTCTTATTTCAAATTGATGGCATTAAAACACATTTCCCATGCTCATTTGTCTTTATCAAGCAAAATACTTTGATGATCAGAGGCCTACCTGCAACCTTGAAGAAATTTGGGGTCGTTTGAAGCTTGTAGGCAAATTTTTTGTGTGTTAAACCCCAACGCGTAGCGCGCGGGTCCTGACGCGTAGCGCGCGCCCAACGCGTAGCGCCCGTGTCTTTTTCCCACTGTGTTGACCGTCTCGACACGTAGCGCCTACCCAATGCGTAGCGCGCAGGTCCTGATGCGTAGCGCGCGGGCTCTGTCCACCAACTTGCACAGTTTTCACACTAAATCGCCTTTTGCTCTTGCTTTTGGAATCTTGGAGGCAAATAATGATAAAATGAAGGGAGGGGGGCTTTTATAAACTTGATTTGAATTAATTTCCCCTCAAACCCACTTTCTAATGTTTATAAAATGACACTTTTCAAAATTAAAATGCTGTTGACTTATGGTTTCCTTTTTGTCCTGAAATTGGTTGAAATGATGCTTTTTCTTGAAAATTTTTGCAGGGATAGCTTCTGAGGAGTCTTGGCAAAGGGGACCAGGGCTGCATGCCAACTTCTAGAGAGTTTGAATTTTTACAGATTTTTACAAAACATGAGAAAATGACCTTACCTTCAAAAACAGGGTTTTTGAACTCAAGGTAGAAAAAATAGCTGTACATGAAGTGGAGCTTTGATAGACATCCCTCTGGCCTGTTGGGCATTTGTTGACTTTAAAGACATGACCTCAAAAGACAAAATTGGACCTAAACCCTAGACCTAGGACCTTGACTTCAAAACAAGACCAATGACCCTATAAAGAATTTTATTGACTGAAACAACTTGAACCAGCAGTGCCAAGAGGGGAACATAAAGACACAAGCTCCTCCATCAGGGTTATGGCATGCCTAATGGAATGCAATAAGATGACATTGATGAGACACCTACTAATGAAATGCAAAGAGTTTTGATCGCTGATGGAGGGCTACTAGACCGACTCTAACATTGGCTCCAATGGGGATGGTAGCTCCTTGGAGGTGCCAAGAACCTTAGACCTCTGGGAGAGCAGACCAGTGCCTTACAATCATTGGGAAATGGAGTCATTATTTACACATGTGACCCAAACCGGGACAGCTTTATTGACTTTAACAACTGACTGAAAATTGGACTAACTTTGACCCAAACCAACTCAACTTTTGGACAGAAAATGGACTGATAAAAACAATATGAAAAACTCACACCAACTAATCTCCATCTTCAGAATTATAGCCTTCACCGCGGGCCCCAGACTAAAGATGGAAGATCAGTTCACACTTGCAGTGAAATAAAAGTAAAATGGTAATTACAATGATAATGGCTAGAGCAGAAAATGCTCAGACATGGTACCTTTTAAGCAGCCGGCCATTGATCGACCCTCCAAGACAATCATCACCATTCATTTCTTTGAGAAGAAAGGCATTTGGACCACGGTATGCCGCAATTTTGTAAGGACCTTTCCATAAGTTGTCAAACTTTCCATGTTTCCCTTTGTCTTCATTTTGGGCATCCCACCTCAAAACAACATCATCTATCTGGAAATCATCCGGCTTTGCTTTTTTGTCATAGATTTTCTTTATGCGCTCTTGCAACTTAAGAGTATTTTGAAGAACCTCCTCCCGTGTCTGCTGTAAATGAATCATTTGACTAATCCGCCTTTGCATTGGATCCTCCTCACCATCAGCTTCTTGAAGCAACTTTGCTACCGGAATACTATGTGAAGTAGGAAACACCACATCTGTCCCGTAAACTAGTTCAAAGGGTGACATACCAATTGACTTTTTCTGACTTACAGGATCAGCCCATAATGCATTTACTAACTTTTTGTGCCAGCTCTTCTTATTGTTTTCCAGCAATTTCTTTATGATGTTTACCAAAGATTTATTCGAAGATTCAGCCAGCCCATTTCCTTGCGGATGATAGGCGGTTGAATGCCCCAAGTTGATGTTATATTTGTAGCAAAAATCAACCATATTCTTTGATTTAAACGCTGCTGCATTATCTGTAATCAACTTATGCAGACAACTGAAACATGACAATATGTTATTTTCAAGGAAAGAAATAATTACCAAGTCCGTGGCCTGCCAGGTGGGAATGGCTTCAATCCATTTCGTGAAGTAATCGGTGGCTGTCAATATCCATTGATGCTGTCCGGAAGATGCTGGATGAATTTCGCCGATGAAATCTAAGCCCCACTGCTGAAATGGTGCGTTGACTTCAATGGGCTTGAGAGGCAAGGGCTGTAATTTCTGCTTTCCTTGAAAAATTTGACATTCATGACAACTCTTGACTGCTTGATATACATCTAAAAATAATGAAGGCCAATAGAAACCTGCCCTTAGGATCTTGTTTGCCGTGGTCTTCCAAAACAAGTGGCCCCTGCAGTCACCTTTGTGAAAATACTCTACAGCTCTCTTAGCTTCCTCCTTGACCAAACAATTCAGCAATATGCCATCGGGATCTTTCCAATATAGTGCAGATTTGATGATGCAAAATTTGGCAGCCTTTAACTTCAATGTCCTAGCTTTGTTTTGAGGCATCCCAGGAGGTGAAGACAAATTTTGAAGCACATATACAATATCAGCATACCAAGGAGAGGAAACAAAAATGTCAGATACCTGTAGTGTTGAATTTTCTTCATCTTCGTCGGACAAGGTAGTAATCAAATTAATGTCTAGGACATGGAGATTTGTTTCAGCCATCAATTTAGCGAGACCTTGACCCTTGATCAACTTGGTAGGATTAATTTCCACATCATATTCTAATAGTGCAGCAATCCACTTACCCCGCCTTCCTTCCAGTTCCGCTTGTACCAAAACATCTTTAACAACCGCGTTAGGAACATATGCCAAAATGTGGGAATTCAGTATGTACACACGGAAATCTTTCAAGGCTTTTACCAGCGCCAATGATTTTTTTTCAATGATATTATACTTCAGCGCTCCATCCCTTATAATACGACTGAAAAAAGCAATGGGCTTCTCAACTCCATCTCTCTTTTGCATCAGCACAACTGCCAATGTATGCTCAGAAGCAAATGAAAATAAAATAAAATCTTGTGTATAATCTGGGCTGATTAGAGTTGGGGCTGAAGATAAAATTAACTTTACCAAATTGAAAGATTTTACCGCCTCTTCGGTCCATTTGAGCTGGCTGTCCTTTTTTAGCATGTTAGTGATTTCTCTGAGGTGTTCGACAAGATTCAGAATAAAGCGACGCAGAAAATTCAACTTGCCATTAAAGGACTGAATCTCTTTCTTGTTTCGGGGCTGCTCTAATTGCTGAATGGCTTCCACACGTGCAGGATCTATACGAATGCCATCTTTGGAAATGATGTGGCCCAACAGCTTGCCTTCACTCATGGTGAAAAGGCTCTTCTTCAGATTCAATGAGATACCATATTTTCTGCACTTTTGAAACACCATTGTTAAATGATACAAATGTTCTTCATCAGATTTAGAAAACACAGTTAAATCATCAAGATAAACGACCAAAAAGACATCCTTCTCATTAGCAAAGGCCATGTCCATCGCCCGCTAAAAGGTGGCACCTGCATTTTTCAGTCCAAACGGCATCTTGGCATAATGAAATGTCCCCCATGGAGTAGTGAATGCAGTCTTGTCGTGGTCATCCTCATGCACCAAAATCCGATTGTACCTGGAATACCCATCAAGTAACGACATCCTAGATGCCCCAACTACCCGCTGCAATATATGATCCATCTTGGGCAGCGGATAATTGTCCTTTAGTGACACCTTATTCAGATTTCTGAAGTCTATACACAAGCGGATCTCACCGGTCTTCTTTTTCACGGGCACCAAGTTGGAAATCTAGTCGGAAAATCTGATTGGCACTATAATTCCAGACTTGTACAACCTGTTAACTTCTTTCTCAATCAAAGGCAGCAACTTAGGATTAATTCTTCTCAACTTTTGTTAGAAAGGATTTTGATTTGGCTTTATGGGAATGGTATGCTGAATGATACTTGTGTCATAAGTTTTCAAATATGAATAATCCCATACAAAAACATTAGAAAATGAAGACAACAATCTGATATATTCTTTCTTTACCTTTGGCGACAATGCTTTCGATAGTTTCACCATCTTTGGATTTTCAGCTGTTCCGAGATTCACTTCTTCGACACCTTCTTCCGTTGGCCTCAAGGTTGGTTTGCGGGCCACATCATCTTGATCGAACAACTCTTCCAAAGGAATTAATCCTTTAGGAATGAAATTATCTTTAAGTTGCAATACATCCATCTGATTTACTTCCTCAGCTTCTGTGTCTATGGAGATGTCTTTGAACTCACCTTCAACTTGCAGAAAATCCTTGATTTCTTCGTCATCTTGGAAAACTTGCCAACATCTTTGATTGTCTGGAACTGTAGGACGGTGCTTCACATAAATCTCAAACTTATTGCTAGAATTCATGGGGATTTTTAGATTGCTTGCTGCCTTAGCCAATGCATCCGCAACACCATTTTGGATACAGGGCACACATGTCAAAGTATGTTCAAAAAACAGCTTTAAGATATCTAGGACAGCATTTCGATATGCTCGCATACAAGGATGCTTGGCCTGGAACTCACCTTTCAATTTCTTTATAACCAACTCGGAGTCGCCATATACTGCTATTTTCTTCGCCTTCAGCTTCCGAAGGATTTTCAGGCCAGCAATGAGAGCCTCATATTCCACCTCATTGTTGGAGCAATCGAATGCCAATTTGTAAGAACATACTCGTACCTTGCTTGGGACTTTGTTTTGGACAGAAAATGGACTTCGAATCCACACACCTATACCAGCACCATCGCTGCCCACAGCGCCATCAAAATCCATGGTCCAAAGACCATCCTCATCGTCTTCTAAATGCTGAAAATGTGATGTCTCTGCATTTTCTGTTTGCTGTCCATTGATTTCAGCTGTTGGCTCCATGACAGCGGACCTTTCTTCACTTTCCTTTCTCAAAATTTCTCTAAAATTTTCTGTAATGTCTGGTATATCTTCTGCTTGAATTAACTGACTATCTATCTCATTAAAATTATCCGCAAACAAAACAAATGACTCCAAATCTGTATGTACATAATTTACAGGATGATTAACTGGCTTTTCCTTACTAGTGATCATGTATTTCATCTTTTGCTCCCTATATAACTTTCTCATCTGACCACAGACTGTGATTGTAGCATAAGAAAAATCAAGCTGAAGTGTACCTTTGAGCTTGGCTCCCCAAGATCTCGAAAGCAACATTCCGAACCGCGGAGGAATATCTGCCACCACCACATCCATCAAAACATTCTTTGCTGGGATTTGATCTAGGCTCACCACCAAGTCCTTGATCAAACCAATACATTTTACCCAGCTGGAATCAAACGAATACAAATCATGATATTTCCTTGTGATGTCTAGTCCCAGCTTCTCCATAATTTCTTTCGGCATCAAATTATGCGAAGCTCCCGAGTCAAACATGGCATTATGTAAAACATACTCATGCAATCGTAAACTGATATAGAATGGAGGAATATCACTTTCGGGAGACTCACCATTTAAAGCAAGCCCAAAAATCAATTCCGGCTGATCATCTTCTACATTCACCGTGTCTAGCATTGGATCAAAATTCAGCATCTTGGAGATTTGGCCTCGGTAAGTGTTGTCATCATGATTTCCGTCAAAGGAATGGACACTTTCAACTTTGAAATTTCGTTCTCCAAACTGAAAGCTGAAACCTTCTCACCTTCTTTGGCCGGAACTTCTCTTTTTTCAACTTTATCTCTCAGTGTGCTTGATGGCTGATTTATCTTGCTTGCTGATGATGATTGACCTGCTGGAGGATCGCTTATGTCTTTTCCTTTTGTCTGTGGGGAAGCTGAATCATTTTTTGCTGAAGTATCTTTCCTTTGCTGAATGGGATTTATGGGAACAGCTCGGTTTCTTAATTGCCTCTGCTGAGCGGACAAAGCATTGAGATATCCTCTTTGGTATTCCTCCGATTCTTCCTCAAGTACTGCCTCATTTGATAAAATATAATTCTCATCCTGATATATGACTGAATTTCTCACAAATTCTTCTTCTTCAGTAATATAGGTAGGCAGATCATCAGGAGTGAAAAAGTGATTTTCCTCTCCCACCGTATCACCTTCATCCTCGGATTCTTGGCTAACAAAATTCTGCTGAAAAGGAGGTTTAATTTGCTGCTGAACTGCTGCCTCTTGTGCCCTTGTTTCACGCTGCTTAATTCTGTATTGTGGTTGCTGTGGACCTCGGAAATTAGGATTACGGATCTGCGGTTCCGGCTTGCTGAGATGAGTATGTTCAAGTGCCCTTTCAATCTTTTCAACCTTACGGAGGAGCTGATCTGATGTAGAAGCTTCCTCTTTGATTGTGACTCGCTTTTCCACCTTCATCCTTGCTCTTTTATCATTCAAATTCACTTCAACACTAACGAAAATTTTATGCATATCCTCCAAGGTAGGCGGATCTCTATCTCGCAATGAATAATCCATCTCCGGATCAAAGCCATCCAGGAATTTGAGAAGTGCTGATTTTCTTGACGGTCTCAAATCATCGGGAACAGCATTGTAAACTGTATTAAATCTGATTATGTAATCTTGAACGGACTCACCATGATTACGCTTGAGGTTGTTGCATTCGGCATTAATCTGAAGTGGATCCTTTCTGATTTCCCATCAATCTAGAAACTGCCTCTGAAGTGCTTCCAAGGTAGGTATGCTTCTAGTTGTCAAACCTCTGAACCATTTTCTTACTTCTCTATCAAATGTTTGTACAAACAAACGCATAGTTACATCCTCTTCATCTATCTCATATAGATCAAAGAAAGTCGTCATTTTGTCTATATGTTGCTGAGCAGAGATACTTTGTGGAGTGCCATCAAACATGGGAATTTTACTCTGATAATCGGCTGGCATATCATGCAGATTTTGGGGAAGAGCAAGAGGAGCAAATCGGGCAGCCATTGCTTTAGGTAGATTGGGTCTAGGAGTAGCAGGTGGAGTAGGTGTAGCTGTAGTATGAGGAGTATGAGGAGGAGAAGTGGTATGGGATGTAGAGGGCGAACCAACTGTAGATTCTGGATAAGTGATTATAGGAGAAACAGAAATAAAAGGAGGATTGGACTGCTCATGCGCCGTGATAGTAGATCCAATATGAACAGATATAGTTTCAACGAACTCAGCAAGATTAGTAGCGTGAATATCTGACTGAAGAGATCTTAGGATGAAATTGTCAACCAATTTATTGTGTCTCTCAATTTCAAGGGCAGCTGCAAAATCAGGGTTGGGAACTAGAGAATCAAGTGCACTTTCAGATTTGGTTTTGAACAAGGACAACTCAAAACTCTCGTCGAAATCAATGTCTTCAAGATACTCAAAAACAGCTGGACATGAATGAGATTTGAATATATGACCAGAATCGGAAGCCAGTTTGGATATCAAGGAACAAATAGCCAATCAGCCTGTGAAAACTCTTAACCAATCATCCAAAAGTTCAGAGTTTGCAAATATACTGGGGTGAAATGCAAATGAAGTGTTACATTCACTAGCTCACGGAGGTCGACTGAAGCAGCGTTTATCTACTTGCGCTGATGCAAAGCAAGAGCATTTTTGAGGGCTACCTGGCGTATCTTCAGACTCTGTCTAAGACTTATGAAATAAACACATCAGTCAGCAAACAATTTGTTCTCCCCAGTATGGTCGCCAATATGTTAGCGCTTGCAATTTCACCTCAGGCTAAAAAAGGTAAACTCCAAGGCAACATCAAACCACTTAGCCTTGTAGCTAGCCCTACGGGGCAGGGGAGGGCTCTCTCCGGTCTATCTCGGGAAAGATCTTCAACAGGCAGAGATAACCAATAAAGAACACTGATTTTAGGCTAGTAAAGTGATAAAAAGGTTTGATTTGGGATTTTTAGGGTTTTGGTGGAAAATCGGGGAAAGGCAATTTTGGGTGCGGGGATTGGACACAGTTTTTGCAGGGGGTTCTTTGGGGCAAGGTAGGAGACTGTATTAATGCCTTTGAAAGATTCAGATGAGCAAGAGTGACTGGTGAGGAGCTAAGGAGAGCAAGTAAACACCTTGAGTTCTCCTTAAACAGATGAAAACATTGATATTAAGCAAACTTAAAAGCAGAGCATGGCAATCATGAATTCTACTTTAACACTTCATTTGCCTAATTTGCAGAAGGAAAAGTAAGAAGATGTTTTACATAAAAAACTTACAAGTACAAAGAGAAACACACCATCAATACATGTAACCATAGGAATCCCAAAAAGGACTGCAAAACCCTGGTCTTTCTTCCTTTGCCAAAATTGCAGAGATACAATGAGTAATACAATAGAAACTTTCTCCCTCAAGAGTCCAACCATGAAAATGACCAAAAAGTACATAATATAGGCAATCTAACATCTTTCCTTGCCTCTAGGGGTCGATCTCACTATCCTAGGAGCTGTTTCAACCAATTCTAAACTGAGCACTAAAAACTAGGCAGTCAAAACAACTTGCCTCTATAAGCTAGGAAACCAATTCATTCATTAAATGTTTGCCTATTTCATGAATGAATCTTCTAGAAGAGATAAATAAGTGTCAAATTATCACAAAATTACATCATTTACATCAAGGAGGATCAAAATCCACTCCAAAAAGTCAAACCTAGTCAAAACTGCGTTTTGCTGAGCTGTAGGTGCTTTTCTGTGAAAATTGCCCAATGCATAGCCCCCTGATTCTGAATGCGTAGCACGCCTTTGGAGCAACTTTTGAGGCACTTCCAGGTGTCCAAATGAGGCAAAAGTGGGCTTGTTGGAAAGGTCTGGATGTCTACTTTCCAACCTATTGAGGGCCCCGAAATTGGGTCGACAACAAGGGGGATACCCACCCGGTCGGGAACCTGGTTGGCGGCTCCGTGCCCGTTTGGTGTAGCCGGTCCGACTGGGGATGATGGGACCAGCTTCCCAATCTAAAAGATGTGTGTGTGTGTGTAGATTTTGAAGATACTAATCAAAAGGTAATTTTAAACTAATTTAATTCTAGACTCTAAACTGACTCTATGCTACTGTAATCTAACAAAAACAACACATCTAATCTATACTAACCCGGGGTAAAATTCTTTCATTATGCGATCTAAAAAGATTTCATACAATAACTGGTAATAAAGATCATTCAGCTATCATAAGAATATAAATCAATTAAGATGAACCATTCTGCATAAGAAGTTAGGCAAAACAATTGTGAACAGCATATCGCATAATCAGTTGTTCATATGTCAAGCACAAACAAATGATTCCACCGTACAAAAGTGCCAAATGGTAATACACACATTCATACATTAACATATAAAGAACTCAGCTGCATATCACTTTAGGAATATAAGCAGAAATTAGTCAAGAGATAAAAGTACCATTTATGACTGATTTCACTAATAAACTTCAAGCAATAACGATTTATTTCTACTTGTTCTAATATCTGCTAAGAGTACAGAAGTGCAACATCAGTAACAAACATTAAAATGCAAACATAAATAAATCTCGATCCATCCATTCATCAAAAACCCCCTCCGAGGGTGCAAAAGTGCATGTTCTGAGGAGAAGTTTTTTGACAGATTTCCGGACCCTTCTCCAAATGCCATGAGAAGGGTTAAATACTACTAACTAATTAATCTTAATTACACAAATTTAGGGAACGGCTTCAAATGACCGCCCTTTTACTAAAAGCAAATTTATTTCTAAAAATCAAATCTAATTTCTAACCGTTTCTGTATCTGCTCCTTAGTGTTGTAAGCAATGCAACGTTTGCCTGGGAAGAGTCGGTTGGCTGTCTTCTTCTTTCGTTTGAGTGATAAAAGTGGAAACAACAAGAGCTGGCACCTCTTTCTGACAGACTAGAAGATATTTTCGAAAACCTTTCTCTAGCTGGGTGTATTCGCTGTGCGTATACTTAGTACAACCCAGGTTCTTTTCGAACTGCTTTTGCTGTTGCTATTTCGGTTTCCGGTCGTGCGAATGACTCAATGAGTTAGGAGTCGCGTTGTATGGACAATCCCCTGTATCGAGAATTGCTTCCGTTCTTTGTTCCAGGCTTTTCTGGAGCGTCCTCCTTCTTTTGCGTTTCTCTTTTTGCTTTACCCAGTCTGAGCTTCAAGATCTTTTGCAAACATGCTGCTTTTGTGCGCCTTTGACTCTGAATCTTAGATAGTCTATTTTCATCAGCACCTATTGGGCGATACTCTGGAATCTGCGGTCCTGCTGCATGCGGCATCCATTTGCGGAGGCATCTTCTCTCTGTTACCGCATTGGCGCTTTCCTCTTTTCCTTAGATGTTTCCTGCATATAGGTTTATATCAGTTACATGTCTTGCAGTTTACGGAAAGAAGAAGAGAAATGACGAAAAGATTGACATCAAAGCATTAAGTTCTAATGAATGCGAAATTCTGACACTCATGATGATTTGACCCTTCGAAAAATGCGATACAATCATTCTTGGATACTCAAGCATGCGATCATTAATTTCCCTTAAGGTGCGTGCTCAATCTTGGGTTTACCGTTTATGTCGGAGAATTCTTGCGATGAGTCCTTTCTGCGATTGGAATCGCAGTATCGAGGACTGCGACGTCATTAAGTGTTATCGCAAATTGCCAATATCGCAGATCGCAGATCGTTGATATCGCAGATCGCAAGATCGCAAGATCGCTTTATCACTCTGTGCTGCTTATGCGACATTGTGACGTGCGACATCGCATATTGGTCGTCGGCGATTCCTTAGGTTTTCCCTTTTTTAATCACTTTTAATGCACGCGATGAGATGGGTTCTCGCGTCGCTCTTTTTTAGTGTATTTATGCGCTTTGGGAAAACGCTTCTCTCTATCTTTGCGACGCAATATAGCTCTTAGGGAGTTAATACAAAAGATTTTTTTAAACAAAATATTTTTGGATTTTTGGTTAAGGGTTCCCCTTTGCTTGGTGTTATTACTAATATCAAACAAAGAGGGGGGTTGTTGGTGACCACAACAATGGCGATTCACTGTGAAGAACCAATTATCTCTGCTTTTCTATTGACCGTTCACTTCCGAAACAGCAAAATTTTATATGTCTAAATTTTGTTATGGACAAATAAAGTAGATTACCCCTCACCTTGTCAACAATACTTTGTCTCAACCTTTTTTATATCCCAATTGCTTGCTTCCTCAGGCTTTTTCTTGCATTCGCACCAGACATTACTTGGTCTTGATTAAAGATAAAATAAGGTCTTCTCTGCGTACTGGCTTAAAATTATGCTAATTTGTCGTAGGTAGAGCCTCTGCTGCCCGCAAGCGTCCATAGCCTCGACAGGGTTACCATGTTATCCAACAATGATCCTTTTTCCTGCTTGAGGTTATTTACAACATTTCATAGAAAAATCCTTTTTGACACACTTTTCCTTTTTTAATTCTCTAAAGAACAATGTCTTGGTTTGGTGGCCAAATTATGACACAGTCACTCACTTGATTTACACTTTTGCTGAACAAGCCGGCTCGTGATGAGACCTCTTGTCTTTTGATTGCAACAATCTTAAGTCATTGCCCTGTTTTGATAGACAGTATTGGCAAAGTCAACAAGTTATAATATCTGTGATCATGATAAGCCGGCTCGTGATGAGACCTCTTATTCTTTGAGATATAGTGTTTTCCTTGGATTGTTTCTCTGAATGCTGCAATTTCCTTTTAGCAGGGAGGAAGTCATTGTTTTTCCTTAAGAAAGCTCTGGATGACAATAATAGAGTTTTTGAAAACAACAGTTTTGCAAAGAATACTTATTTTATTATTGATGATACCTTTCATTGTGCTGATACAAAACAATTCTTTACCAAAGGTTGCTTTTGTCAAAGTTTTTAGAGGTTGAAACTAGTATCGTAATCAGGGTGAAGTTAACTCTATTTGTCAATAATAAAATTCAGATTTTCAAAAATTTTGCTATTTGTACAAGCGAAATCAAAATCTGATAGAGAATTGGCGTGCTCTTTCATGAATCCTTTTTAAATGATCATTTACAATGGGTTTTATTCATAAAAAGAGAAAAACAAAACAAAATAAAAACTAAAAATTAAATCTATCCTACAAAAATTAGAAGAATTCTCTTCTATGGAAAATACATTTTGAGAATTTGTCCATTCACAGGCAGAGAATCTCTCCTGCTTGTTAAATCCTGCAACACAAAAGTCGATGGGCCTATGACCTCTACAATCTGAAAAGGACCAAGCCACAGCTTCTGGAATTTCGTATGTTTGCCCTTTTCTTCATGAGCCTTATCCCATTTTAAAACTAAATCTCCCATCTGAAAAAATTTTCTGGTCATTATGTTTGAGTCAAAAGAGGATTTTATTAGCGCTTGGTGGTGAGCATGGGTTTTCTTAGCTTGTTCTCGTCGTTCTTCTAGTTTGGTTATTTCCATTTGTCTTAATTGTAAGGAGGAAGTAGGTACTTCATCGATGTATTGAACTAAGGACAAAGAGGGGATGACTAAGTGAGTAGGAAGAACCGCTTCTCTCCCATAAACTAAATTAAAGGGAGAAGTGCCGATAGAAGCTTTCTTTGTAATTCTATCTGCCCATAAGGCATTTACCAGCGCTTTGTGCCAATTCTTTTGGTTTTGGTCGACTGTCTTTTTAATAATCCTGATTAGGTTCTTGTTTGTTGATTCGGCCAACCCGTTACCTTGCGGATAATAGTTGGCGGAATACTTCAGTTTGAACCCTCTTTTGAGCGCAAACTCAGTCATTGCATCTCCAGAAAAATATGATGCATTATCAAACATTAAGGCCGTTGGCAATCCAAATCTAGTGATGATAAACTGATCTATGAATTCAATAATGTTTTCAGAATTAGCTGTCTTGAGAGGAACTGCTTCTACCCATTTGGTAAAATAGTCAGTTGCCGTGAGGATATACCTGTGCTATTTAGAAGAGTGAGGAACGATCTCACCTATTATGTCCAGGCCCCATTGACTGAACGGTTGCTCAATGTTAACCGGCTGCAGTGGCATGGATGACTTCTTTTGTTTCCCTGCAGCAGTCTGGCAGACTTGGCATTTCCTTACGTAATTGTATGAGTCTTTGAACAGCGTGGGCCAGTAATATCCTGCATGCAAGATTTTATGTGCGATGGTTTCTCCAGCATAGTGTCCACCTGCTGGTCCATCGTGAAGTTCCTGCAAAACCTTTTCGGCTTCAGTTTTCTCAAGACATCTAAGAAGCACAGAATCGTAATTTCTTTTAAACAGAACATCATTTATGAGCTGGTATTGTTTAGCTTTCAATCTCAGGGCTCTCTTCTTGGTGTGATCCAGGTGAAATGGAGCATACCCGTTCTTAAGAAAATAAATGGTGTTAGCATATAATGATTCTCCGTCATTTAGGCTTACCTCATACGTGTGTACCTCTTCAGACGAGTTCTCAGGAATTTGCGATGCTCCAGCTAACATCTTGCAGAAGCCTTGACCTCTCACGATGTGTGCTGGCTTGATCTCAAGATCATATTCTTGTAAGGCAGTGATCCAATTCGCTCTCTTTTCGCCCACGTCCTTCTGTATCAGGAGGTTTCTTACCGCTGGGAACGGTACTATGACTTTGGTATGGGCTTTCAGCAAGAAAGGTCTGAAATATTTGATCGCTTTGAAAACAGCATAAGCCTGTTTCTCCACGTCTGAGTAATTGAGTTCAGCACCTTATAAGTTCGAGCTAAAAAATGCGATTGGCGCTTCTGCCTTTTCTTGATTTTCTTGAGTTAAAATCGTAGCATAAGATTTCTCTGAGGCAAACGTGTATAAGATAAAAGGTTCTGAAAAATTTGGGGTTGCTAAAGATGGAGCGTTGATGATAGCTTGTTTGATCAAGTTGAATGCTTCATGCTCATCTAGACCCCATTTAAAGTTTGAATTCTTTTTTATCATTTTTTGTAAAGGAGAAATAATACGTGAAAAATTCGGGACAAATCTTTTTACAAAATTGATCTGTCCCAGGAAAGATTGCATGGTCTTTTTGTTATGGGGCATGGATATCTCGGAAATTTCTTTGATTCTGTCAGGTTCTATGTGAATACCAGATTTCGACACTATGAATCCTAGCAATTTCCCTTCACTTAATGCGAAAAAAGATTTCTTTGGGTTGAGCGAAATCCCATACCTCAAACATCTTTGAAAGATTTGCTTCAAATCTTTGAGATGGTTGCTTCGTTTTTTAGAGCACACTGTTATATCATCCAGGTAAATCACTACTGATTTATTGACTAACCCTTTAAACGCGATGTCCATGGCTCTCTGAAAGGTAGCGCCGGCATTGATCAGACCAAATGGCATCTTCCGATATGCATAAGTGCCCCATTTGGTTCGGAACGTAGTCTTTAACTGATCATCGGGATGCACCAGTACTTGATTGTATCCTGAAAATCCATTCAGGAAAGACATTAATTCTGAGCCTGCTACTGCCTGTAATATTTGCTCCATAGGTGGGAGGGGAAAGTTGTCTTTCTGACAGGCTTTGCTGAGATTTCGGAAATCGATACAGATTCTAATGTCTCTGTTTTTCTTCCTAACGGGCACCATATTGGATACCCATTTGGAATGTCTGACAGGGAAAATTATTCTGGCTCTCAACAACTTATTTAGCTCAGTTTTTATCTGATTTTCCAAGTTGGGGTGGATTTTCCTGAGCTTCTGTTGGACAGGTTTTTCATTGTCAATCATAGGGATAATGTGTTGAATGATAGAAGTGTTGTAAGTCTTCAGCTCATCGTAATTCCAGGCAAAAACGTTTTTGTATTGTCTCAGAAGACGGATATATGTTGATTTCTCTTCAGGGGCTAGGCTGTGGCCTAGGTTAATGTTTTGTGGCTTCTGATCGGTCCCTAGGTTTACTAATTCATAGTTCAGGGTAGAACTGTAAAGTTTAGCATTGGCGGACCTTTTAAACCGACTTTTCAAATCATATAAATCTTCTAACTTGACCACTGATTTCGGTATAGCATTGTCAGTGCCATTTTGTTGTATTTGGTGATCATGATGGCCTTCGTCGATTATCTGATTTGAGTAGGATCCTTCAGAAGTAAGGAAATTTACGATGTCAGGATCGTCATTGAATACTCTCCAATTGGTGATGTTGTCAGGGATGGATGGTCTAAAGATTAATTCTATTGAAAACCTATCAGGACTAAAATCTTCGGAAGGAATAAGTCTAGAGGCTACGTTAGCTAACAGGTCTGCGCTCGCATTTTGAATTCTTGGAATTGACGAGATGTTGAATGCTATGAAATGTGCAGTGAGATCTTGAACTAACGATTGATAGTGCTTTAAATGACTTGATAGGCAATGTATGGTGTTACGTACCTATTTTACGACGATCTCAGAATCTCCAAAGACTTGAAGATACTTAACGTTCAATCTGATTGCTTTGTATAGGCCTTGAACCAAGGCTTCGTACTCCGCTGTGTTGTTCGTGCAATCGAACTCAAGTCTGCATGTGAGCATAATCTTGCTCCCGTCTGGGCTAATCAGAACGTATCCTGCTCCTGCTCCCTCATTGGATTTAGACCCATCAAAATATAATTTCCAAAATAAAGATGTATTTACAGAATTATCTAAAAAACTAAAAAATTTTGAGTCATCAGTTTGGGAGAAATTTTCAACTTGGGATAAAACTGAATTCTCTAAGTAAGGTGAAATATGAGCATTGAAATTGCCGAGGAAAGAATCTACTGCGTAATTGCCTACAATGCTGCTATTGTATGTTACGGCTTCATTTTCTCCTTCCAGTTCCGTCACTATGTATTTTTGGTGCAACTCTCGTTCAACCTTTATCTGATTTGGTTTACCATTGTATGGTAACCACATGTGCGACCAGTCGGTTGAGAAATATCCGTGGAGTTTCTCCGACCAATCCCTGCTAAGAATCAAACCATAGAACTCAGGGATATCAGCTACTAGAATGTCGATAACCTGACACACTTTTGGGTTAGACGACAATCTTATGGTCACCTGATTAAGTTCACCAATCACTTCGACTTGGGATCGATCAAGTTGAACTATACGCACTGCGGATTTTTGTGGTTAAACATTCAATTTGGCACATATTGACCCGAGTAAAATATTCATTGAAGCACCAGAATCGACCAAGCAATTGTGCACGTTTTTATTGAAGATTTCATATGTGAGAAGAAAAGGACGAGTATGAGATCTTGATCTTCCTCCAATCAAGGCGATGTCATTTGGATCAATCTTATTGATCGCGTTGGTTGGAGGCCTTCCCAGATTGTGGGAAGCTAGAGTTGTAGGTAAAGATGTAGTAGGCACAGCATGTAATTCTTTCATCATTATTTTCTGCTGGTGTTTCAATTTACTCAATTCATAAAGAGTGATGTTAGCCCTAGTCTTCTTCATGTCATCAATGATGTTATACTCCATTTCATTCGACACTATCAGTGTTCTTGATGGAGGTGTTTGATCAGATTGGACTGGGCTAAACTGGGTCGCTTTAGCAGTTGTCTTTTTTGTGGCGACCTTATCTTTTGCTGCAGGGCTTGCGCCTTTTTGTTTTGGGGTAGTTTGGGGAGGATCAAGTTGGTTTTTGCTTCTCGTGCTAACAGGAAATGCTTCTTGATCTTCTTCTTGTGGGAGGATGAAGTCCCACATTCCTTGTAGTTCTACAACTTCTTCATCGTCGGTCTGCCCTTTAGTGGTATTCTCTTCTTCTTCATCTTCTTCAGATTCAACGTTTGAGACAGCACTGGGTGGTTTTACCTCCATGGGAGGATTTCTTTTAAAAGTCCTATAGGGCTTTTTCAAAGAAGTCTCTGCTACTTGTTTCTTAATATCAATCATCTCATTGGACATGACTTTCAACACTTTTTGTAATCCTTCCATATCGAAAGGATCTTTCGTTTGCTTCTTCTTGGTGTCTTCTTTGAAAGAGATCTTCTTAGATTTGCGTTCTTCTATTGCAGATCTCTTTTCTAGGGAAACTACGCGTTTTTCTACTGCTAGCGCCTCAGTTAAGTTTTCAACTAAGGTCGTCTTGCTTGCCCTATCTATGAAGATATCCAAGTTAGGTGGTAAGGCCGTGATGTACCATTCACATCTTACTTCCTCGCTGGGTTGTGAAGCAGCGGGGATTTTGTTGAGGATCTTATTGAACCGTAAGTTAAAATCTTTAATGGGTTCTCTAGCCTCAGCCTTAAGATTAGATAGGTCATTGATCAATGTCGCCGTGGATCTATCATCACCAAACTTGGTGAGGAACTGACTCTGAAAAATGTCCCAGCTTGTGATGGATCTAGAAAGTAACAAAAAGTACCACGACCCGGCTGTTCCTTGCATTGTATAAGGGAAAAGCCGGACAACAACATCTTCGTTAGTAACTCCGTTGAGATTAACAGAAAGCATGAAATTATTGATATGTTCTTCGGCTAGCATGCCTGCTTCTGGATTGAATTTAGGCAACCATTTCTCAGGATGGGCCAGTATAGGGCTCAGGGGTGGAGGCATTAAAACTGCCCCAGGATTGTTCCATGGAGACTGGGCCATCGTTGAGCTGCTAGTCAATGGAAGTGCAGAAGATGATCCCTGATGCTGAGAAGATGAAGATATTAAGGTCTTTGATGTTTGAAGAGGAAGGGTTGTGGAAGATGGGTGAGTGATCTGGGGTGAAGATGTGGGTGGCTGACTTCGTGGTGAGGGAGTTGAAATGGACGAGGTAGATGAAAGAGTCTCTCTGTCAGACTCTGAAAGTACTTTCCTTGCTCTTCTCCTAGTCGGGAGAGGGATTTCAGTTGGCTAGATGCCAAACTTTTCACTCTTCAATCTGGTCAGGGGATGAGCAGGATTGAACTGCGAAGTCACACTGCCTTTAGATTTATCAGACCTCTGAGTAAAAATAGAGAATCCCTGGAGTTTACGAATCAAAGTTTGAAGTTCAGGGGGATCAATGATAAGTTGGTCTGATATATTAGGGTGTGTAGCAGCGGTGGATGCCCGAGCGACTTCTAACTCTGAGTTTAATCGTACCGGAGAAGTTGGGGGAGTTGGTGAGGGTGATTTGCTCTCAGAATGGTATTTAGATTTTGATTTATGCGCCATTCATAGCTCGTGCCCTCCTTCTAGCGCCAAATATGTTGAGGGCCCGGAAATCGGGTCGACAATAAGGGGGATACCCACCCAGTTTGGAACCTGGTTGGCGGCTCCGTGCCCGTTTGGTGTAGCGGGTCCGACTGGGGATGATGGGACCAGCTTCCCAATCTGAAAGATGTATGTGTGTGTAGATTTTGAAGATACTAATCAAAAGGTAATTTTAAACTAATTTAATTCTAGACTCTAAACAGACTCTATGCTACTGTAATCTAACAAAAACAACACATCTAATCTATACTAACCTGGGGTAAAATTCTTTCATTATGCGATCTAAAAAGATTTCATACAATAACTGGTAATAAACATCATTCAGCTATCATAAGAATATAAATCAATTAAGATGAACCATTCTGCATAAGAAGTTAGGCAAAACAGTTGTGAACAGCATATTGCATAATCAGTTGTTCATATGTCAAGCACAAACAAATGATTCCAACGTACAAAAGTGCCAAATGGTAATACACACATTCATACATTAACATATAAAGAACTCAGCTGCATATCACTTTAGGAATATAAGCAGAAATTAGTCAAGAGATAAAAGTACCATTTATGACTGATTTCACTAATAAACTTCAAGCAATAACGATTTATTTCTACTTGTTCTAATATCTGCTAAGAGTACAGAAGTGCAACATCAATAACAAACATTAAAATGCAAACATAAATAAATCTCGATCCATCCATTCATCAAAAACCCCCTCCGAGGGTGCAAAAGTGCATGTTCTGAGGACAAGTTTTTTGACAGATTTCCAGACCCTTCTCCAAATGCCATGAGAAGGGTTAAATACTACTAACTAATTAATCTTAATTACACAAATTTAGGGAACGACTTCAAATGACCGCCCTTTTACTAAAAGCAAATTTATTTCTAAAAATCAAATCTAATTTCTAATCGTTTCTGTATCTGCTCCTTAGTGCTGTAAGCAATGCAACGTTTTCCTGGGAAGAGTCGGCTGGCTGTCTTCTTCTTTCGTTTGAGTGATAAAAGTGGAAACAACAAGAGCTGGCACCTCTTTCTGACAGACTAAAAGATATTTTCAAAAACCTTTCTCTAGCTGGGTGTATTCGCTGTGCATATACTTAGTACAACCCAGGTTCTTTTCGAACTGATTTTGCTGTTGCTATTTCGGTTTCTGGTCATGCGAATGACTCAATGAGTTAGGAGTCGCGTTGTATGGACAATCCCCTGTATCGAGAATTTATTCCGTTCTTTGTTCCAGGCTTTTCTGGAGCGTCCTCCTTCTTTTGTGTTTCTCTTTTTGCTTTACCCAGTCTGAGCTTCAAGATCTTTTGCAAACACGCTGCTTTTGTGCGCCTTTGACTCTAAATCTTAGATAGTCTATTTTCATCAGCGCCTGTTGGGCGATACTCTGGAATCTGCAATCCTGCTGCATTTGGCATCCATTTGCGGAGGCATCTTCTCTCTGTTACCCCATTGGCGCTTTCCTCTTTTCCTTAGATGTTTCCTACATACAGGTTTATATCAGTTACATGTCTTGCAGTTTACGCAAAGAAGAAGAGAAATGACGAAAAGATTCACATGAAAGCATTAAGTTCAAATGAATGCGAAATTCTGACACTCATGATGATTTGACCCTTCGAAAAACGCGATACAATCATTCTTGGATACTCAAGCATGCGATCATTAATTTCCCTTAAGGTGCGTGCTCAATCTTGGGTTTACCGTTTATGTCGGAGAATTCTTGCGATGAGTCCTTTCTGTGATTGGAATCGCAGTATCGAGGACTGCGACGTCATTAAGTGTTATCGCAAATTGCCAATATCGCAGATCATTGATATCGCAGATCGCAGATCGCAAGATCGCAAGATCGCTTTATCACTCTGTGCTGCTTATGCGACATTGCGACGTGCGACATCGCATATCGGCCGTCGGCGATTCCTTAGGTTTTCCCTTTTTTTATCGCTTTTAATGCACGCGATGCGATGGGTTCTCGCGTCACTCTTTTTCAGTGTATTTATGCGCTTTGGGAAAACTCTTCTCTCTATCTTTGCGACGCGATATAGCTCTTAGGGAGTTAATACAAAATATTTTTTTAAACAAAATATTTTTGGATTTTTTGTTAAGGGTCCCCCTTTTCTTGGTGTTATTACTAATATCAAACAAAGAGGGGGGTTGTTGGTGACCACAACACAACCCAAGTGTAATTTCTGAATTTAGTGGTCATTTACCCCTCCAAAATTGCAATCTCCCAAGACTGCTTCCTGTGTGTCAAAAAAGTGGCAGAAAGTCATTTTTTGCTTGTTTTTTGACCTTCTGGAGGCTCAAAACTTGATGAAATCTCTTGGTAATTGCTGAGCAGGTGTATTTTTGCATGAAAAATCCAAAAATGCTGAGTTTTCCTAAAATGGAGTTGCCCATCTAAAGGGTCGCGCGCGGCGCGCTACGCGTTGGTGAAGAAAACCTGTTTTTAGCCCAAAAAATTCACAAGTGACCAAAAATACTCAAAATTTTCTGAAATTTGTGCTGGAGTTGAGTCATTAAGCATCATGCTCCTTCAAGGAAGCCTCAGCCAAGATGTGGAGGGGATCGGGCCTTTTTCTTCGTTTGAGTGCTTTGGCCAACCGTCCTTGGAGCACCTTCATTCTCGCCTTGCATACGTGCATTCGGGCCCAATAGTGGTTCTTCATGTTCCGGAGTAGGTCCTTATCTTTGTTGGCCTTGGCCAGCAGCCTCTCCAAATGAGCATTGACCCGGAGAAGCATAGCCTCTCGCTCAACGGGTACTAAATCACCGGGTCTCTTACGAGCCAAGTTGCGGTCTTCATGGATCCTCCGCAACTCATCAAGAGTGTGTTCATCTTCTAGTTGCTTGTTGCGCTGCTCTAAGTAGGTGATTGTCCAATTTGCCATTTCCAACCTTTGCTGCAACGAGTCATTTTCAGCCCTTAGTTGCTGGATGATCTCCTTTGGCTCTAGGCTAGGAGAACTGATATCGAGGTCAACAACATCTATGCCTGGATCACCTGATGGCCCCTCATCAATTTTGGGCTGCTTGCCTCTCTCCTGTACCTGTGCTGCTGTCGAAAATGAGGCCCCTTCCACCTGGTGTGGAGATAACACTCGCGGTGTTGATGAAGAAGGCGAGACCCCTTCCACCTGATGTGGAGAAAATACTCGCCGAGCTGATGCAAATAAGGCCCTGTGGCCTTTCTGATATGTGACCAATGGAGGGGAGCTGACATGTCTGGCCTCAGGGATATCATGCTGCTGTGAAGGTCCTCCCTCCTCATGAACAACCTCAGGGGGTGGTGGTGCTGGCGCTGTGAAAAAATCTCGAGAGATAAAATCCTCCCATGGGATACCCTGCTGAGCCAACTGATGCATGACCACAAGCTTGATCAAACCATAATGAAAGATGCTCCGGTGTTGCTGTGCTGGGCTCTTTCTCTACACCAAGGGCACCATCCTCTCAATATTTCGGCACATGAAAAATGGTATGTTCATCATCCGTACACATGTGAAATGCATCAACAAGCGGATATGGTACGAATACAAACGTGAAAATCTGCCCTCACAGGTGAAATAGCGAATGATGAGCCTCATCAAGGGAGCATACTCATCCCTCAAAAATCTGAAAGGAAATACACCAGTCATGTACCTCATGTACACAGGTTTAATGTAGGGCTCATACTGAACTCTGTCCAATAGTTTGTGCTTGTTCCACTCTTCTCCAACATTGGGTATCCCTGTTGCTTGAGCAACAATCTCAGGTGACAATATAAAATCCACCCCTGCAGGATTTACATGCCCGTCATGCAAATGCAAAACAAACAACTAGACCAATTCCCTATGGTGCTGAATTTGAGAAATCCTCTCGCAAAATTCATAACATGATTGATGGCGGAAGCATGTGACTGCAAGTGGACAAGCCTGCAAATAGGTCAAAGAGGTGGGCTCCTCTCTCACATGGTGACCACCCTTACCACCCCTGTGAGGCCTCCTTTGTACCTCAACCTCTGGTGTTGACTCACGGTCATCACTTTGCTCATAGTCGGTTTCGGTTTCTGACATGGTTTCAAGAGCAAAATGGCTGAAATGTACTGATGCTTCTGCTCAAATGACCTGTTGTTTTCATTGTCGAAATGCTGCTTCAAGGGGACAAATAACACAAGGGAGATGTTAAGGAAGGGAGACTTTTAAGGGGAATTAGGGAAAATATATGAAAAAGGGAATTAAGGGGAGGAATCATGACATATACAACATCATACATTTTTAAGCAAATACACATGAACTTCTTATTTCAAATTGATGGCATTAAAACACACTTCCCATGCTCATTTGTCTTTATCAAGCAAAATACTTTGATGATCAGAGGCCTACCTACAACCTTGAAGAAATTTGGGGTCGTTTGAAGCTTGTAGGAAAATTTTTTGTGTGTTAAACCCCAACGCGTAGCGCGCGGGTCCTGACGCGTAGCGCGCGCCCAACGCGTAGCGCCCGTGTATTTTTCCCACTGTGCTAACTGTCCCGACGCGTAGCGCCTTCCCAACGCGTAGCGCGCGGGTCCTGATGCGTAGCGCGCGGGCTCTGTCCACCAACTTGCACAGTTTTCACACTAAATCACCTTTTGCTCTTGCTTTTGGAATCTTGGAGGCAAATAATGATAAAATGAAGGGAGGGGGGATTTTATAAACTTGATTTGAATTAATTTCCCCTCAAACCCACTTTCTAATGTTTATAAAATGACACTTTTTAAAATTAAAATGCTGCTGACTTATGGTTTCCTTTTTGTCCTGAAATTGGTTGAAATGATGCTTTTTCTTGAAAATTTTTGCAGGGATAGCTTCTGAGGAGTCTTGGCAAAGGGGACCAGGGCTGCATGCCAACTTCTGGAGAGTTTGAATTTTTACAAATTTTTACAAAACATGAGAAAATGACCTTGCCTTCAAAAACAGGGTTTTTGAACTCAAGGTAGAAAAAATAGCTGTACATGAAGTGGAGCTTTGATAGACATCCCTCTGGCCTGCTGGGCATTTATTGACTTTAAAGACATGACCTCAAAAGACAAAATTGGACCTAAACCCTAGACCTAGGACCTTGACTTCAAAACAAGACCAATGACCCTGTAAAGAATTTTATTGACTGAAACAACTTGAACCAGCAGTGCCAAGAGGGGAACATAAAGACACAAGCTCCTCCATCAGGGTTATGGCATGCCTAATGGAATGCAATAAGATGACATTGATGAGACACCTACTAATGAAATGCAAAGAGTTTTGATCGCTGATGGAGGGCTACTAGACCGACTCTAACACGACTTATGATAGTTCTTTTGGCTTTGGTCAAAAATTTGTTTAATAATCCTGATGAGATTTTTGTTTGTGGATTTGGATAACCCATTTCCTCGTGGATAATAATTAGCATTATACTTAAGATTAAAACCTATTTTAAAAGAAAACTCTGTCATAGCATTGCCTCAAAAATAAGATGTACTATCAAACGTCAAAGAAGATGGTAGGAAAAACTTGGTGATGATAAGTTGATCTACAAATTCAATAATATTTTTTGAATTGGCTACCTTGAGTGGAATTGCTTCTACCCATTTGGTGAAATAATCAGTGGCTGTAAGGATATATCTATGCTACTTAGAAGATTGAGGAACGTTCTCACTTATTACATCCAATCCCCATTGTTTGAATGATTTGTCAATGTTGAATAGTTGTAATAGTAACGCGAGTTTCCTCTATCTTCCAGCAGCTGTTTGACAAATCTTACATTTGCTTACATAACGGTATGCATATTTGAATAGCATTGGCCATTAATAACTGACATGTAGGATTTTATGTGTTGTAGTATCCCCTCCAAAGTGACCGCTAGCTAGTCCATCATGAAGTTCCTGCAACACCTTCTCTGCCTCAGATTATTCAAGACATTTAAGTAAAACAGAATCATAATTTATTCTTAACATCACATCATTGACAATTTGATATTGCCTAGCTTTTAATCTAAAGGCTCTTTTCTTTCTGTAATTTAATTGCGTTGGGGCATATCCATTTCTCAAGTGAAACATGATATCCACATACCTTGATTCAGTGTCGTTAATACTTAAGGTCTCATATATTTGTACATTGTCACCTGAATGTTGCAATTCTGATAGATTCGATGCTCTTGCCAACACCCTACAAAAACCTTGACCTTTTACAATTTTCACTGGTTTGATTTCTATGTCATATTCTTGCAGAGCTGGCACCCAATTCACTCACTTTTCACCTACATCCCTTTGTATTAAAAGATTTCTCACTGCTGAGAATGGTACTATTACTTTTGAGCGGATTTTGAGGAGAAAAGGTTTGAAGTGTTTTATTGATTTGAAAACAACAAAAGCTTGTTTTTCAACATCTGAGTAATTTAATTCAGCTCCTTGCAAATTGGACTTAAAGAAAGAGATTTGGGCTTCAGCTTTTTCTTGATTTACTTGTGTCAATATTGCTGCATATGATTTCTCGGAAGTGAAAATGTATAAAATGAAATGACTCGAAAAATTCAGCGTTGCTAAAGATGGGGCGTTTATGATTGCTTGTTTCATCAAGATAAAAGCTTCATGTTCTGAATGTCCGCATTTAAACAGAGAATTTTTCTTTATCATGGATTGAAGAGGTAAAACAATTATTGAGAAGTCAGGGAAAAATATTTTAACAAAATTTATTTGGCCAAGGAAAGATTGCATTGATTTTTTGTTATGCGGTAAAGGTATTTCAGAAATTTCTCGAATTATTTCAGGGGCAATATGAATTCCTACTTTGGACACAATGAATCCAAGGAGCTTTCCTTAACTTGATGCGAAAAAATACTTCTTGGGGTTAAGAGAAATTCCATACCTTTGGTAACATTCAAAGATTTGCTTTAAATTTCTTAGATGATTACTGTGTTTTTTGGAGTATACAGTTTTATCATCTAAGTAGATAACGACTGATTTGTTTACTAAACCTTTGAAGGGTATGTCCATGGCTCTCTGGAAAGTGAAACCCACATTGATTAGTCCAAATGGCATCTTCTGATAAGCATAAGTGGCCCATTTTGTCCTGAATGTAGTTTTCAGCGGGTCATCTGGATGTACTAAGATTTGACTATAACCTGAGAATCCATCCAGGAAAGACATTAATTCTGAGCCTGCTACTAATTTCAAAATATGTTCCATAGGGGGTAATGGGAAATTGTCCTTTTGGAAAAATTTATTGAGGTTGTGGAAATCTATACATATTCGAATATCGTTGTTCTTTTTTCTGACTAGGACAAGAATGGAGACCCACCGAGAATATCTAACAAGAAAAATAATTTTTCCTTTCATTATTTTATTCAAGTCAGATTTAATTTGACTTTCTAAATTAGGATGGATATTCCTCAATTTCTATTGAATAGGTATTTCTTTAGATGTCATGGGAATAGTATGTTGAATAATAGAGGTGTCGTCTGTCTTAAGGTATTCGTAATTCCATGCGAAGACATTCTTGTATTTTTTCAACAAACCTATAAAGGCTGCTTTTTTTTTTTTATGTAAGTTTGAGACCTAAATTAATATTTTGAGGTTTCAGGTCAGTCCCAACATTGATCAATTCAAACCTCAGAGTTGAACTTTGAAATTTTGAATTGGTGGATTGTTTAAATCTGTCCTTGAGGTCATATAAATATTCCAACTTAACTACAGATTTTGGTATAGAATTAATGACGGTTTCTTGTTTAAGTTGGTTATTATGCTGGTCTTCATCAACTATCTAGTCATCTTAAGAGCCTTCTGAGGTCAAGAAGATTATGATACCTGGATCATTATTAAATACTCTCCAGTTGGTGATATTATCATGAATAGAAGGCCCAAAAATTAATTCAATGGAAAATTGATCTGGGCTATAATCCTTTGGTGGAATAAGCTTTGAAGAAACAATGGCTAGAAGATTGGAACTAGCATTTTGGAGTCTTCTAATGGGGGAAATATTAAACGTTGTGAAGTGAAAGTTCAAGTCTTGGACTAATGACTGATAGTGTTTCAAATGTCCTGACAAACGTTGTATAGTATTTCTCACTTGTTTTATGACAATCTCTGAATCTTCAAATACTTGTAGGTATTTGATGCTAAGGCCAATTTCCGCGTACAAACCTTAAACTAGTGCTTCATATTCAACGGTGTTTTTTTTGCAATCAAATTCAAGTTTGCATGCCAACATATTATTTTCCCCTTCTGGGATAACTAAGATGCAACCTGCTCCTACTCCTGTTGGAATTATGATACAAGTGTTGTCCTTGATGGCAAGATGACAGATTATAGTGCAGCAGGGTAGTAGCAAAGAATTGATGATCAGACTACAAAAATGAAGAAAGAAGAGTATATACGCAGGTTCACTATATACCAAGTCGCATACATATGCATCTTATACGCAAGTTCACTATGTACCAAGTCACATATATATGCAGGTTCGCTATATACCAAGTAGGGTATACACGCAGGTTATACACGCAGGTTCACTATATACAAAGGCATGTATACATGTAGGATTGCTGATCAAAAGTTGTGTATGCAAATGCACGCATTTTCATGCATGAAAAAGCGCATACATGTGGGAAAGCTTATTTTTGGGTCCGTGGTATTTAGACCTATGGTTTTGGTCCTTGGTATTGCATCCGAAGTGTTGAACCTAGGTATTGGGTCCCTAGTATTGGTTCTAAATGGTTTTGGACCATGGTATTGAGTAAGGCCTAAGACTATAAAAGGAGAAGAAGATCATTAGGCAAATGTAATTTTGAAAAGTGATGAATATCTAATGAAGTGTGAGATCTAGTATGCTGGTTATGGGTTTGTGATGCTGTGATAGATCTCAACCTGTAGGAATTTATAGGGTAAGTTCCTAAGATAGAACACCAAAGGACACCACTCACAAACAGATCACAGATCAATACACGAGTACTTTTGACGTGGTTAAAACCCTCAAAGAGGGAAACAGTCCACGGCCTGAGCCAACGCGGCCACTTCAGGCAATTTATTAATAAAAGAATGAAAATTTACATAAGCTTCTCTCATGGATGGTTAGCCTACAAATGACCCTCCATGCTCTTTAAATAGAGATCATGGACCAATCAGGTGCTAAGCCACGAATCAAGTGTCGGTAATACCGAGGAGAGAATGAACCGTCGGATCACTGCATATCGTGACCGTCGGATTGTAAGTTACAAAATGTACATAGTAAAGAAACACGCTTTACCTAACTCTATACTAGACCAAGTTATAATTAACTATTTCCTATGTGTCAGAATATCCTAACATCCCCCCTTAAGAAAAACTTGGGATAGGATTGAAGGATTTACAAATATGACACAATAGGAGAAGGAAGGAGGCACTAGAGCCTATCCCCCCTTAGTGACAACTTCCTGAACTCCAACCATAAATCGAAGTTTAGTGAACTTCGCCTCTGTGAGAGCCTTTGTAAAGATGTCTGGAACTTGATCATTTGTTGAACAATATTTCACTTCAAGAACATGGTTGTGAATGAGCTTTCTGATGAAGTGCATGTGTAGTTCAATGTGTTTGCTGCGCTGATGTTGGACTGGATCTTTGCATAGTTGAATGGCACTTTAATTATCACACCAAAGTGTAGTCGGATGTCGCTGCTGAAAGCCAAACTCTGACAGGATCTAACGAAGCCACAAGGCTTCCTTACTAGCTTCTACGGCACCACAATACTCTACTTCTACTGAAGAAAGAGAAATGGCATCTTGTTTCTTGCAAGCCCATGTAATATGTCCTGAACCAAGAGTGAACACATAACTTGCAGTAGACTTCCAATCATCAGGGTCACTAGCCCAATCGGAATCAGTGAAACCAACCAATAGAGGAGATGCTTTGGCACTGTAATGAATCCCAAACTGAACTGTACCTCGAACATGATGAAGTATTCTTTTGGCTACTTTCAACTGACTTTCACGTGGGTTTTGAATAAACCGAGCAACAAGGCCAACACCAAAGGAAAGGTCAGGACGAGTATGGGTTAGATATAAACGTTTTCCTACAAGTTGACGGTATAAGGTAGCATCAACTTCAGGAGAAGTACAAGTGACTGAAAGTTTGAGTCCAGACTGAAAGTGAGAAGGGGCTGGCTTACACTCTTCCATGTGAAAATGGAGTAGAATATCACAGGCATACTTGGACTGGGAAAGGAAAATACCTTCCTTGGATTGTAAGACTTGAAGACCAAGAAAATAATGTAAGTGTCCTAAGTCTGTCATTTCAAACTTCCTTTTAAGGCTAGTCTTCACATGGTTTATAAGGTTGGGGTCACTACCAGTCAGGATAAGATAATCAACATAAAGAACAAGAATGATAAGAGACTTGCCCACTTTCTTGGTGTAGACAGTATTGTTAGAATGACACCTAGAAAAGCCATTTTCTAAAAGAAAGTTATCCATTTTGGCATACCAAGCTCGAGGAGCTTGCTTGAGACCATAAAGGGATTTCTTAAGCCGACATACAAGGCTGGAGTTTGTTTGTATAAGCCAATAGGTTGTTCCATATAGATTTCTTCATGCAAGTCCCCATGCAGGAAGGCAGATTTAACATCCATCTGATGGACTTCCCATTTGAAAGAGGTAGCAATGGAAAGAACAAGGCGGATAGAGTTCATTTTGGAAACAGGGGAGAAGGTTTCAGTATATTCAATGCCTTCAACTTGTGAAAAACCCTTAGCAACAAGACGAGCTTTATGTTTATTAACTTTCCCATCTGGTCCATAGTTGGTTCTGTAAACCCATTTGCATCTAACAAGTTTTTGTCCCTTTGGTAGAGGAGCAAGATCCCATGTATCATTTTCCAGTAATGAATGATATTCTTCATTCATAGCTTCTTCCCAATCTGGATGGCCTGAAGCTTCTGCAAAGGTGTCAGGGTCATAATTCACTGAAGCTTGAGCCAGTAAAGAAGAGGCTCTATCAAACTGAGAACGTGTACGTCGCTGATCTGTAGGATCACCGGCAAGATCACCTGTTGCATCCCGAGTAGCACGGACCCATTTTGGAAGCTGAGGAGTTCAAGGAGGATCCTGAGAAGGTGGGGGAGGATTTTCATCCTCGCTTTCATCATCTGAAGAAGAAATATTTTCAAAAGTAGAAGAGATAGGGAGAGGTGGCACATCCACTGAACTAGGCTCGTAGGCCGATATATTTTCAGCAAACTTTACATCTCTTCTAATGATAACATTTTTGGACTTAAGTGGAATAAGTATATATCCTTTGACATCTTCAGAATATCCAACAAAAATACATTTTTCACTCTTAGGTTCTAAAGCTTTATGTTTCTCATCTGGAAGATGGCCCCATGCTTCACTTCCAAAAACATGAAAGTGACTTACATCTGGTTTAATTGAGCCCCATGCTTCTTTTGGAGTGATATTCTTTAAAACCTTAGTAGGAGTGCGATTTATTATGTAATTTGCACAGTTAATTGCTTCTGCCCAATAATTAAGACTAACTCCTTTAGATTGAAGCATACAATTAGCCATTTCCTTTAAGGTGCAATTCTTCCTTTCAGCTACACCATTTTGTTGTGGAGTATATGGAACAATATGTTGCATTTGAATTCCATTGTCAGTGCAAAAGTTGATGAATTTGTTGTTAACATATTCTCTGCCATTATCAGATCTTAGCTTAAGAATTTGACGTCCAGATTGTTTTTCAACAAAGGCCTTAAAGGCTAAGAACATGTTAAATACTTCACTCTTGAGTTTTAAGAAGTATACCCAAATGCGTCTGGAGAAATCATCAATGAAAGTTAAGAAATACTTGTAGCCAGAGAATGAAACAACTGGAAGTGGACCACATAAATCACTATGCATGAGCTGTAAAGGGGCTGAGGCGTGCCAAGAGGCACGTTTTTCAAAACTGTCCCTATGATGTTTTCCGAGTACACATCCGGAACAAACACCATCTCTGCAAGATACCATTGGAAGACCTGTCACCATATTTTCTTTACATATATTCTGAAGAGAGTGATAGTTTAAGTGAGCAAATCGCTCATGCCAAAGTTTGCTCATTTCATCATTATGAGCAACAAATACCGAGGGAAGATTCGATGACCCAAAGTTGTGAAACTTATACAAACTTGTAGAATCATCAGCAATGCCATTAGCTAAAATCTGTCTAGGATCTCTTAGGTCCTCAATTACAACATCCTGAGGTGAAAATTCAACGATTTTACCTTCACTTGAATGAGTTATCTGATATACAGATAAAAGGTTGCAGGATAAGGTTGGAACACATAATACATCATTAAATTGACCATTGTCTATATGAACAGTTCCAGTCCCTACAACATTAAGAGATCTATCATCACCAACATATATATTTTTGGTGTTACAATCATTTAAAGAAGAAAACATGGCTTTGTGTTTGGCCATGTGACAAGAAGCTCCAGAATCAATGAGCCACTCATGAGAATGAGAAGAAGAAGATACATTTAGTGCATAGCCAGACCGAGATGCTTGACAACCACATGCAAAAAGTGTCATTCCTAAAGATGAAGTTGAAGTTGAAGAGTGCTCCAAATGGATATTATGCTTCTTCATTGCTGCTTCCAAGGCTTCCATCTTCTTAAAGCATTTGGATTCTAAGTGGCCATCTCGATTACAAAAGTTGCAATGTCTATCAGTCTTCTTCTCGTTGTTTTTATTTGTCTTATCATTTTTTTGAAATGATTTTTCATTTTGACGCTGAATTTCTTAGGACCCTTGTTTGGTTTAGGACCATTCCTTTTAGGATACAACTTCATAGTATTCTTTGAATTTGGTTGCTGCTGGGCAGCTAACGCTTTCTTAGAAGAGTTTCCAAGATTAAGAAGACCAAGGTGTAAGAGTTTTTCTTGTTCTCTTATTAAATAATCACAAAAGGAATCAAAGGAAGGGAACTTGTAGGCTTGTCCTTGAGAAATGAACGCTTCTCTTGTAGAATGGAAGGTGGAAACAAACACAGAATAGGCTGGTCCCAACTTAGTATGAATGGAAGAGATAAGGCTACTATCTTCTTTCTTAACCTTAACACCTTCCAAGAGAAGTCTAAGGGTCTTGAACTTGGACAAAAAATCTTCAATGCAAGAAAAATTATTGGGGTCTAATGTAAGAAAATCATTTTCGAGTTGATGGGCTTTAAGTTCATTTTTAATTCCAAAAACTTTAGTGATATGTTTCATTGCTTCTTCAGGAGTATCAAGCTTTGCAATATGGAATCTAAGATCTGGAGAAACAGACATCCCTATCAACCCACGTGCTTGATCTTTCCTATTTTCCCATTTAGCTGCCTTATCTTCATCTTTCGGTTTGGTTTCTTCGCCTGAGGCTATTCTGTATAGACCATTACTTCTAAGTAAATCCACAATGTAGGACCACCATTGAAAGTAGTTGGTGCTGTCAAGAATAACTTAGCATGGACTTTCCATTTTAATAGAAACTAAAGCTATAGATGCTGAAACTAAGTGTTCCAATGGAAAGATCTCGAAAAATTAGGCTGGTTAAAAAAAAAAACGGCTCTGAAAATGGCTTCCGGATGAAGACGTTATGGCTTTTTGAAGAAAATTTGATGAAGATGCTGAAAAGGTGTGGGAATGTGCAGAAATGAAAAATCTGCCCCCAAAAAAAGGAGACTTGAACTCAAGACCTCTACTCTCATAAATTAGCTTTGGACCAAGTGAGCTAAACAAAAAGTTTGAGAAAGAGAGAGGGGGGGGGGGGTTGAAGCTTTGGGTTGCGTGCTTGCTTTGAGAAAGTTATTTTTCCCTACAAAACAAAAAACAAAAAACCCAACACGGACATACAAAAAAACGAACCTTGCGGCTCGAAGTTAGCTTTAGCCGGAAACTAAATATTTTCCTCAATGTTTCTGATTTTCCGAGATCACACTAAGGCACAACGAAAAAGAGCATACGCATGAGAAAAATCCTTCCTTTCTATTTCTGATTTGACCAGATCGCACAGAGTCATGGGGAAAAGAGCATACGCAGAAATGAAAGGTATAGACCTAGTAATAAAAAAGGCTAAATAAATCGAAACTGAAATAAATAGAGAGAAAATAACTGTAAACTGCAAATAAACACTATATACCTCCAGATCTTAAAAATGACGTAGTTAGGGCTATTGGAAACCTTTTCGCATCAAAAGAAAGGGGTTCCTCACTTGAACAGATGATCCCAACACAATAGAGCAGTCCTCTCGGCCTGAAAGTAGACAGAAACAGTAGATCTAGGAAACAATAGTCGAATACAGTTCTACTGGCTTCAGATTTGGATCACCAACGGATGCGGCCCTCAAATAGCTCTGATACCATGTAGGAATTTACAGGGTAAGTTGCTCAGACAAAACACCAAAGGAAACCGCTCACAAACATATCATAGATCAATACACCAGTACTTTTGACGTGGTTAAAACCCTCAAAGAGGGAAACAGTCCACGGCCTGAGCTAACGCGGCCACTGCAGGCAATTTATTAATAAAAGAATGAAAATTTTGCATAAGCTTCTCTCATGGACGATTAACCTACAAATGACCCTCCATGCTCTTTAAATAGAGATCATGGACCAATCGGGTGCTAAGCCACGGATCAAGTGTCGGTAATATCGAGGAGAGAATGAACCGTCAGATCACTACATATCGTCACCATCGGATTGTAAGTTACAAAATGTACATAGTAAAGAAACACACTTTACCTAACTCTATACTAGACCAAGTTATACTTAATTATTTCCTATGTGTCGGAATATCCTAACAGAACCAAGGATGCACCCATGTGAATGATGATGAACGATGGATCGAGATCTTAAGGCTTGGAATGTTTTATCATTATATGGTTTGATTATGGATAGACTAGATCTGAATTATTGACGCATGTTTTATTGTATGAATGTTATGATCTGGGTATGACTGATGTCTAGAATAGCTGCAAAGTTATGAGTAAATATTTGTAGATCTGTACGCGGGTTGGCTTTGGTGAAAGCGCGTATGTACGCTGGTTTGATTCATCATAGTAGCGTATACATTATGAGACATGATATTTGAAGTTGTAGTTGGATCTGGTTATTGTTGTAGAGTTCTGTTGTCTGTTTTGTGTTCTGGTGATTGTGTTGTTGACAGGGTTTCAGTGTTTCAGTATTGGGTGATTCATAGATTGATGATGCAGGTGTAGTTGATGAGTGTTTTGTAGTGGTGATTGATTTTGTGCTTCAATGTTGTTGATGAGTCCAATATGAAAATTGGATGAAACATGGCCTTCATATTATGGTGTTGTGCTTCAGGAGTATCCAGTCTAAAAATTTATGAAACGTGGTACCTGGAGGAAGCAAGAGAAGGTTTTAGCCTTCTGTAGGTCGGCACCTATGTACTAGTACATCATCTAGTACAAGAGCTAAAGGGGTGGTAGCTCCCTTCCAGCAGAAACTGGAAAACGAGTGAAGGTTGGAGCATTCAGTAGGCCAGCACCTACGTACTAGTAAATGGATCAACTAGTACAAGAGCTAAGGGGATTGTAGCTCCCTTCCAGGAGAGTCTGGAGAACAAGAGAAGGTTGTAGCCTTCTGCAAGTAGAAGCCCGTGTACTGGTATAAGACTGCACTAGTACAAAACTATTGTATAAAGAAGTTTCTTATTAAAAATAAGATTGAGATGACTTGTAGCAGGTGGTTTCCAACCACATTGGGTTTCCACCTTACATCATGGTGTTCATGTGTGCTTCTTGTGTGTGATGATATGTTCTATTTCACTACTGTTTACTGTTCATATGGTTAATAATGTTCTGATGCACTCATTAAGGATCAACTAACTGAATCATAAGTTTACTGGATATACGCTTGTTGCATTACACACAGTTAAGTATACATGTGGTTTGCCTTAACTAAAGTAGCTAATATGAATCTTAATATGGAAATGAAAAAGTTTTATTGATTTAATAATACTGATTCACCCCCCCGCTCAGTATTAGTTCCAACAATTGGTACCAGAGCAGGTCCTTTGGTAGAAGCTTGATCGCTTGAAGGAGATCTATAGATCAATGGGAAAGAGGCCTAAGAAGAAAGCACCTAAGAAGAAGAAGACATCTCAGAAGAGCTATGACAGTGGGAGAATCGATTTGGGAATATGTGGAAGAAGCACTTCAGATTCATAATCACTTCAGAATGAAGATGAACAAGCAAAAGAACTAGCAGGTATGAATTTGTTATACTCTGGTGATACATTTATCCATCCTTTTGAAGATGATGAAAGTGATAGCGAAACAATTGAATTTGCTCTTATGGGTGAGCAAGAAAGATATCAAATAGAGGCAGAATTTAAAATGCTTGTAGACAAAATTAGAGATCAACAAGATCTATTGAACAAAAGGGAATGTGCCTTCAAAGAAGAAACTACCAAACTAAAACCTCAACTACAGGAAGGAAACAAGGTAAGGAAGTTATTCAAGGACAAGGAATATCAATGTCAAAATTTTCAGGATGAAGTGACACATTAAGAAATGAAGTCAATGAAAGGAGCATAACAATCAAGAAACTCAAAGACATATCTAGTTACCATGAAAGTCGTGAAGCTATGATCCTCTCACTAAAAGAATATATTGAAGAATCAAAAAGGAAAAATAAAGAACTACTCCAAGCTCTTGAAAAACAAGACAAAAAAGTTCTTGAACTAAGACATCAGTTGGAAGAAGGAAGAAAATCTAAAGAAAACATGAAGAAGTAGTATCATGAAAAGGAGGAGCAACATCACATTGAGGTAAATATTCTTAAAGATAACTTAGAAGAAAAGGATAAGCTCTTACGATTTCAAGATAGTACTAAGATCTTGGATGATATTCTTAGTAGTCAAGGGTCTCCTGCTATCAAAATGGGTCTTGGTTTTCATGAATCTATTGAAGGAGAATCTAGTTCACAAAGTAAGACAAGGGACTCTAATGTAAAATCTGAAATTCGCAACAAGGAGATGAGAGGTCAATCCCATCAACAACCAAGGAAAGAAATTCTTCAAAGAAAATCTTTTATTCCTAACTATGGAAATAATAGCCAGTCAATTCCTCAAATGAATAATGTTGAATGTTATGTATGTCATAATCTTGGACATGTTGCATCCAGATGCAAAATAAGAATGGTTCAAGACTTTCACTCAGAAATATCATCATGTTCCAAGTACTTTAAGGGATATTGCTTTGCTTGCAATATGTTTGGTCACAGAGCTGTTGATTGCTATAGAAGGAATATGAAACATGTAATATGTTATGCATGTAACAAGTTTGGACATACAACAAAGGAATTCAGGAACAAAGTACGGGCACCATACCAAAAGGAGAAAAAATCATCACACTTGAAGATATGGAAGAAGAATGAAGTACAGTCAGAAAGATGTGGCACAACACAATATATAGACATAACAGACTCAGAGGGACCTAAAAGTGAAAAACTTCAGTGTCCTAAATCTCATACACAAGTTTCATAAAGGGAAGTCATGTATATAGCGAGTTGGTTACTGCACAGTCGCGTATATGTTAGTTTGAGGAAAAGCAGTGGGACATGCTTAGGAAAAGGGGTCTGATATTATTCAATCCATTATTTGCTCTGTTTCATAATGGTTACAATCTGTTGATGTTGTGTTTCTTGATACTTGTAAGATGTTTAGGAATGATTTGATCTTAACTTGTGGATGATGATAATTCTTGTTGATATATGCATGATCAGACCTGACAGTAAGCAAGATGGCACAGGTTTAGGGGGAGCATATGCTTTTGATAATACATTGTTGGCATTATGGTTAGTAGTCCTTAGTGATGATGCTTATATGGCTAAATGATACATCTTGCTATGATATGGTTATGAGTTGTCCATGACAAAATCTCATATGATTCTTGGGTTTACATAGTTAGTGTTCTGATCATATTTGTGGATGCATATATGTTGCTTACATGGTGATCTTCATAAGGATAAGGAGAAGTACAAAGCTTGAATACACTTGATGATGAGTCACTCATATGCTGTTGTCGTCATATGCATAAAGATCATATAATACAATTATGATGTAGGATTCCTATAGCTCTTGGCACTCATGTCGACGAGGATTATTGCTGTTGATGATATCAAGAAGTCTTGACAAATGATCTTGAATTCAAGATACATAGTGCTGGATACATGAATGTTTACTCAAAGTTTCATTGTTGGAGACATGATGATGATAAGTTATTACCTATATGATGATAGGTTGATACTTACATATGTTGATTGATGCAAATGTTTGCATGTGCTGATACTTGGATCATGCAGATATTGATGTTGATGAGATGGCTATGGTGTTTTTCACATATGATATAATATGAATGATTCTGTATGTCATATAGAGAATTTTGTTCAAAAGGATGAGTTGATGCAGACATACCTTGTTGCTAGTCTAGATGTTGTTGTCAAATGATTATGGAGCAGATCATACATTATGTATGATAGTTGCTAATGACTATCATGATCTTATTTAGATGTTTTGTCTCTGTTATAAATGTCATGTAAAGGTCATATCAAGACTCATGATGTAATAGTTCTTCTCTATCTATTGTAGTCATTTGATGAATTCCTTTTGGTCATATGATGTAATTTGTACCCCAACTATGCATGGGAAGGATGATGTAATAGTGCAGTCATGTATAAACATTTGGTATCTGGAATATCCCCACTTGGTTGGGTGGATGAGTCAGTATTGGTATATCCCCACTGGGTTGGGTGATGGATGTATGTATGAGTCCTTCGTGATAGGCAGCTCATTTATGATAGAGTCATGTTCTTCTTGTAGAAAATCTTTTTGTAGAGCTTGCTTACAGTCAGGGGGAGCATGAACGAAACACTTCAACAGAGCAGACACTTCAGCATGTACTCAAAGGGAGCATGGTCAGATTGGTACACTTTGGTATATACAAAGGGGGAGCTCATTCAGAGATTTCAGTAGGTAATCAGGGGGATTATGGACAGTGGCATGTTTATCAAGGAAAAAGAATATCTTGGTCCACCCTTTTCCCTTGATGTCAAAGGGGGAGAGTGATTTGGTGTTGTTGCCATCAAGTTCAAAGGGGGAGATTGTTGGCATTATGATGAATGTGTTGTACTTGATGGCAACCCACTCGTAGAAGAACAAATCACTTATATATATCTAGATGAATCTACAGAAGAGATATCCGATGTGACAGAATACATGGGATGCAGGACAGCTCAAAGGAATCAGATGACAATTCTGAGTATGACAAGTTAGCTTTGCCATCAAGTCCAAAGGGGGAGATTGTTGGCATTATGATACAAGTGTTGTCCTTGATGGCAAGATGATAGATTATAGTGCAGCAGGTCAGTAGCAAATAATTGATGATCAGACTACAAAAATGGAGAAAGAAGAGTATATACGTAGGTTCACTATATACCAAGTCGCATACATATGCATGTTATATGCAGGTTCACTATGTGCCAAGTCGCATATATATGTAGGTTCGCTATATACCAAGTAGGGTATACATGCAAGTTCACTATATACAAAGGCGCGTATACATGCGGGATTGTTGATCAAAAGTCACATATGTGTATGCAAGCACTTACATGCACGGAAAAGTGCGTACATGTGGGAAAACTTATTTTTGGATCCGTGGTATTTAGACCTATGGCTTTGGTCCTTGGTATTGCATCCGAAGTGTTGAACCCAGGTATTGGGTCCCTAGTATTGGTTCTAAATGGCTTTGGACCATGGTATTGAGTAAGGTATAAGACTATAAAAGTAGAAGAAGATCATTAGTCAAATGCAATTTTGAGAAGTGATTAATATCTGATGAAGTGTGAGATCTAGTATGCTAGTTATGGGTTTGTGATGCTGTGATAGATCTAAACCAAGAATGCACCCATGTGAATGATGATGAATGATGGATCGAGATCTCAAGGCTTGGAATGTTTTATCATTATATGGTTTGATTATGGATAGACTAGATCTGAATTATTGACGCATGTTTTATTGTATGAATGTTATGATCTTGGTATGACTGATGTCTAGAACAGATGCAAAGTTATGAGTAAATATTTGCAGATATGTACGCGGGTTGGCTTTGGTGAAAGTGCGTATGTATGCTGGTTTGATTCATCATAGTAGTTTATACATTATGAGGCATGATATTTGAAGTTGCAGTTGGATTTGGCTATTTTTGTAGAGTTCTGATGTTTGTTCTGTGTTATGGTGATTGTGTTGTTGACAAGGTTTCAGTGTTTTAGTATTGGGTGATTCAGAGATTGATGATGCAGGTGTAGTTGATGAGTGTTTTGCAGTGGTGATTGATTTTGTGCTTCAATGTTGTTGATGAGTCCAGTATGAAAATTAGATGAAACGTGGCCTTTAGATTATGGTGTTGTGCTTCAGGAGTATCCAGCCTGAAAATTTATGAAACGTAGTACCTGGAGGAAGAAAGAGAAGGTTGTAGCCTTCTATAGGTTGGCACCTAAGTACTAGTACATCAGCTAGTACAAGAGCTAAGGGGGTGGCAGCTCCCTTCCAGTAGCAGCTGGAAAACGAGTGAAGGTTGAAGCAGTCAGTAGGCCGGAACCTATGTACTAGTAAATGGATCGGCTAGTACAAGAGCTAAGGGGGTTGTAGCTCCCTTCTAGGAGAGTCTGGAGAACGAGAGAAGGTTGTAGCCTTCTGCAAGTAGAAGCATGTGTACTGGTATAAGACTGCACAAGTACAAAACTATTGTATAAAGAAGTTTCTTATTAAAAAGAAGATTGAGACGAATTGCAGCAGGTGGTTTTCACCCACATTGGGTTTCCACCTTACATCATGGTGTTCATGTGTGCTTCTTGTGTGTGATGATCTGTTCTATTTTATTGCTCCTGTTTACTATTCATATGGTTAATAATGTTCTGATGCACTCATGTTAAAATTGGCAACCAGGGAAGAACTTCATGTGGGTCATCTTATTCATGGCTAATAATATTTTTATTATATTCCTCTCATCGAGAGGCGTAGGATTGATATAAATATCATCCAATTTTGATAAGTATTCATGAAGATATGAATTTATTTTGATTATGGAATTATTATCAAGCCGACCTACGACTCATGTAGGCTCAGAAGCCCAACAGTCGCATCTATTCACCCACCAATGTTGTGTATAAATATAAGAGGAATTTTCCTCATTTGGACTCACTCATCTCATCACATCTCTCTCTCTCTCTCTTGCGCAGATATGAGTTTCTTCTCTACTGCGCTGAAATGGGTCTTTCTCTCTCACACATGCGAAGCCGGAAGCTGTTGAATTTGAAGCTGCAACTGTAGAAGTAAAGATTGACTTGCGTGGCCTAGAGGATCTCCTCTTTGGGACTACACTGTAGGTTCATCTGCACCTCCTTTGAAAGCTGCAACTTTTGGTGGTGGAATGAAGTCAATCCAACGGACGGTTTGCAAGATATCGACTGCCCTAGTTTGAAGCTGGAAATTGCTGAAACTAAAGCTGCAACTGCAGAAGTAAATATTGACTTGCGTGGCCTAGAATATCTCCTCTTTGGAACTGTGCTGTAGGTTCATCTGAACCTCCTTTGAAAGCCGCAACTTTTGGTGGTGGAATGAAGTCAATCCGATGGACGGTTTGCAAGATATCGACTGCCCTAGTTTGAAGCCAGAAACTGCTAAAACTGAAGTTGCAACTGCAGAAGTAAAGATTGAATTGCATGGCCTAGAAGATCTCCTCTTTGGAACTGTGTTGTAGGTTCATCTGAACCTCCTTTGAAAGCCGTAACTTTTGGTGGTGGAATGAAGTCAATCCGACAGACGGTTTGCAAGATATCGACTGCCCTAGTTTGAAGTCAGAAACTGCTGAAACTGAAGCTGCAACTACAGAAGTAAAGATTGACTTGCGTGACCTAGAAGATATCCTCATCTGAACTACACTATAGGTTCATCTAAACCTCCTCTGGAAGCCGAAACTTTTGGTGGTGGAATGAAGTCAATCCGACTGTCGGTTTGTGAGATATGGTCTGCCCTAGTTTGATAATGAAGCCGCTAATGATGATGCTACTGATCTAGGGTTTGCTACTGCTGATATGAATCAGATTTATTGTACTATTTCTCTCTGCTGAATTATTGAAGATAAAGGAAGATTTGATCAAAGGGTTTCCCCACACATTGTGGGGTTTGTCCCTGGCTAGCCGCCACATCTTTTGTCGCTTGTCTTGGCTTATTTTTTGTCGATCGTTTAATGTTCTATCTGCCCTTTACTTTATGTACATGTGATTGCTAATCGGTGGAATATAATAAGAAAAAGAAGTAAATTGTTATAAGCATAGAACATACCATAACTTAACATGGTATCAGAGCTGAGGTGAAGACAAAGCCCGAGCAAGAGCAAGAGCAATCATTGAAGAGAAGATTAGCAAGGCTATCCTAAAAGAACTATGGGGTCCTCAACACTCTTTCATGTCGAAGACAAGCTCTGTGAGAAAGCTGACTATCACGGATGGAAGATGTCTATCAATCTAACCCTTGAAGATCAAGGAGTGCTGGACCATGTAAGAGGCAATATTGTTGAGTCTTCATCAAATGCATCTGCTGCTGCCTGGAACAAATGGAAAAATGGAGAAGTCAAAACAAAGAAGATCATCCAGGACTCTATCGACAAGCACTTGGTGGCCTACATCTCTGATCTAGACACCTCCAAGGAAATCTACGACAGACTGGTGAGTTTATTTAAAGTTAATGATGCAAATCAAGTTTTGTTTCTTAGAAATAAGTTGAGGGAAATCAAGAAGGGTAAAGATGAAAGTATGCAAGCATACTTCTTAAGAATCATCGAGATCAAGAACGATCTCCTATCTATTGGGGAAACCATTACTGACAGAGAAATGGCACTCACAACTCTCGAAGGATTACCATCTGAATGGTATGTGTTCAGGACTACTCTTTTGAACTATAATGTAATTCCTGGTTTCGAGGAATTAATGGCTAGATGCATTCAAGAAGAAACAAGGGAAGAAGTGCAAGAAATACTCACGCCTAAAGGTCCTCCTGCTGCCTTTTATTCTCATGCAAAGTAAAGAAATAATTACGGGACTAAATCAAAAGGAAAGGCTGGACCTAAGACTAGAAGAAAATGATGACGTTACATTTGCGATAAAGCAAGTCACTATGTATGTGATCATGAGCATCATGATGAAAGAGATCATGGACATAAAGGGAAACATGAGATCATTGACATATAGGATAGCATGATGATGATGCACACTAGTTTGAGTAGCATTATGATGGATAAAATCATGGACATGGGCAGCATGATGATAATCATGATTAGAGAAGCATTGTACAGTATGCAGTGGTGCAACTCGACTTCCCTCTTATGGCAATCAAAGGTATGACAAATTCAACAGCAAAGGTAAGAGGAGAGCTGGGAATCAAGGAAGAGGACAAGCATTCAAGAAGGCTAGAAATTCTAGAATGTATTGAATGCACCTGACCTCAAAAGGAACCTAGTGTCCTTCTTGGCAATGGAAGATAGAGGCTTGAAGGTAACCTTCAGCAATGGCAAGGTATGTATATGGAAAAATAATGCTAAAGATGCCTTTACTCTTGGGTTTAGTGTTGATTCATTATATCAGGTCGATGGAAGTCCGCTAGGTGTCATGTCTTGTGACACAACTCTTTAGTCCGAACTTTGGCATCGAAGGTTTGCCCACCTTCATTACAAAGCTCTACCCGATGTAAGACAAATGGTAACAGGTATGCTCAAATTCCAAGTAGAGAAAGAAGGTGTATGTCTGGGATGTGCCAAAGGAAAGCTCAAAAGGGGACCATTCCCCTCAAGCCAAAGAAAGACCTCCGATATATTACAATTGGTTTACTCAGGCATACCTGAGGTTGGCATTAAGAGGGAGACTACTACACCACATACTCCTGCGAAGAATGGTGTGGTGGGAAGGAAGAACCACACGATGATGGAAGCTGTTCGGGCCATGCTACATGATCAAAGACTTCCAAAGTTTCTATGGGCTAAAACTACAATCACCACCGTATATGTACAAAATCGATGCCCTCATCAAGCATTGGGTTCCTAAACTCGTGAAGAAATGTTCACCACCGGTCAAAGGGAAGTCATGAATAGTCATGATGTCACCTTTGACAAAGATATGGCTCTCAGCAATGTGGAAAATCTGCTGACTTTGAGTAGCTCTCAAGAAGCCGACACCAGGGAACCGAAAGAAAATGATGATGAATCAATGCCTGATGTAGAAGAACCCATGGATCCGATTGATCCTCATCCACATGAGCCCTCCTATTCTAGAAAGAGGCCTTCATGGCTTAGGGGGATACTTCATGATGTTGAAGGACATGTTGCACCGTGAGGAACCTTCCATCAAAGTAAGAAACCTAACAAGTATCAGGGATGCCTGACCATCATGAGCACGATCATACAAAATGAACCTTCATAATTCTCAGATGTCATCAAGCATTAACTATGGAAGGATGCTATGACCATAGAATATGAGTCTATTATGGAGAATGATGTCTAGGAAGTAGTTCCCAGACCCTAGACAAGACAATTGTTACTTCAAAATGGCTTTACAAGATAAAGCATGCAGCAAATGGAAGTATGGAAAAGTATAAGGTTCATTTTGTTGCTCGTGGTTTATCCCAGAAGGGAGGTATAGACTATGATATTTGCACCTATTGCCAGATATATGACCATCCGCTTGATCATAGCCCTTGTGGCTTCACAAGGATGGAACCTACATCAGATGGATGTTAAGACCACGTTCTTGCATGGTTCGATCAAAAAAAGAGGTCTACGTGGAGCAACCCGAAGGATTTGAGATTTATGATCGAAAATCTCATGTATGCAGGTAGAAGAAAGCTCCCTATGGGCTGAAGCAAGCACCCTGAGCATGGTATGAGAGGATCGATAGCTACTTGATGAAGTTGGGATTCACTAGGAGTGAAGCTGATCCTAACCTTTACTTTAAGGTTGAAGATGACAAGCCTCTCATACTGGTGTTGTATGTGGATGACCTCTTTCTAACAAGTGCAGACCCTCTCATTCTCAAATGTAAGAGGGAGCTAGCCTCTGAATTTGAAATTGAAGACCTAGGACTGATGCACTACTTCCTAGGACTTGAAGTGTGGCAAAAGCCAGGAGAAATTTTCCTATCTCAAGGAAAATATGTGGTGAAGATATTGGAAAGATTTGGAATGGTGGACTGCAAGCCTAAAACTACTCCGATGGAGCATGACTTCAAGAAGTTAAGCGGTAGTGCTGCTGGACCTATTTTACAAAATGCTACCGAGTATCGACAACTCGTCGGAGCATTAATGTTCTTAGTGAACTCCCGTCTAGATATATGCTTTGCAGTCAACACGTTGAGCCAGCATATGGTTGAACCCCACCACATACACTAGATTGGTGCCAAGAATCTGCTGAGATATCTTCATGGCACTAACACTTATGGGTTAAGATACATTGCAAGAGATGTGAGACTATTTGGATACACAGATGCTGACTGGGCAGGCAATGTGGACGACCGTAAGAGCACTTCCGGGTGTTGTTTCTCCTTGGGATCTACTTCGATATCCTGGATGAGCAGGAAACAAAAGTCGGTGGCTTTGAGCACCGCCGAAGCAGAATATATTGCTGCTAGCATGGCTTCTTGTGAGGTAGTCTGGTTGCGAAAGCTCTTCAGTGAGTTGTTTGGATTTACATTGGATACCACTTTGATTCTCTGTAACAACCAGAGGTGGGATTCGATTATTGAGGAATCCCATATTCATCAATTGCTCTAGCAGATAGACATCATCTGGGATATGGTAAGTCTTTGAGAAAGGGAGCTCCATCACATTAAGATGATGTACAGGTTGATACACCTTGTCAAAGCCCCGAGGAAAGATCTAATCTATGATTTTCCCAAACGACTTGGAGTAGGCAAGAAACCCTTGTACAAGGGTCCTGCATGTTGCATACATTGAGCTCTGGGAGCTCTGAGGGCTTGCGGTTCCTACTGGAGCAACATATGACCACAGGGTGACTCACCCTCCCCTGGTGATGCACACTGGAACAAGATGATTCGCTCTCTTGTGGGACAAGATGATTCGCTCTCTTGTGGAACAGGATGATTCACTCTCCTCTGTAGCAGGATGATTAGTTCTCCTGTGAGTCCTGGATTGATGTGTTCTCCATGGCAGCCTGGATTGATGTGTTCTCCATGGCAATTGTAGCAAGATTGATGTGCTCTCTTGTGAGGCCTGGATTGATGTGTTCTCCATGGCAATTGTAGCAGGATTGATGTGTTCTCCTGTTAGGACAGGATTGATTAGTTCTCCTGTCAAGGCATCCTACCCATGCAGTCTGAGACTCATGGGAAGTACCTCTCATCTGATCAATGAGCAGGGAAATGAAGTTAGGGACCATAGTAGTACCGATGGATGCATCGTTGTAACTACCGTACTCCCTACGCTAGGATGACCTCCATTGATTTGGGATCAATGATACTGGTCTGGGACTAGTGGTAGGAGTTGTACCATACTATGACGCTGACTTCGGGTCGGTTGAGACTGGTCTGGGATCAGTGGTACATACTGTGAGACTGACTTTGACTCAGTGGAGGATGATATTGGTCTAGGACCATTGGAGTTGTACTCACTATGACGCTGACTTTCGGTTGGTTGAGACTGGTCTGGGACCAGTGGTACATACTCTGAGACTGACTTTGATTCAGTATGATACATCCTCGATCATTTCTTCTTCTTCATAATTCAGACAAAAGCAGAGTAGAACAGAACAATACAAGAGCAGAGCAGAACAAAACAAAACAGTACAGATCAGTGTAGTGCAGAACAAGACAAAGCAGAATAGGAAAAACAGAGCAGAGTAGGGCAAGGGTCAGGTTGTACAAGGCAGTGCATTTGATGGATGAATAGTAACAACCGATAGACAGATTGCAGATGAAGTTTTCCATGGTTGAGAGGGAGTGTTAAAATTGGAAACTAGGGCAAAACTTCATGTGGGTCATCTTATTCATGGCTAATAATATTTTTATTAGATTCCTTTCGTCGAGAGGTGTAGGATTGATATAAAGATCATCCAATTCCGATAAGTATTCATGAAGATATGAATTTATTTTGATTATGGAATTATTATCAAGCCGACCTACAACTCATGTAGGCTCAGAAGCCCAACAGTCGCATCTATTCACCCACCAACGTTGTGTATAAATATAAGAGGACTTTTCCTCATTTGGACTCACTCATCTCATCACATCTCTCTCTCTCTCTACTGCGCAGATATGAGTCTCTTCTCTACTCCGCTGAAATGGGTCTCTCTCTCACACACATGTGAAGCCGAAAGCTGTTGAATTTGAAGCTGCAACTGCAGAAGTAAAGATTGACTTGCGTGGCCTAGAATATCTCCTCTTTGGAACTATACTGTAGGTTCATCTGAACCTCCTTTCAAATCCGCAACTTTTGGTGGTGGAATGAAGTCAATCCGATGGACGGTTTGCAAGATATCGCCTGCCCTTGTTTGAAGCCAAAAACTGCTGAAACTGAAGCTGCAACCGCAGAAGTAAAGATTGACTTGCGTGGCCTAGAAGATCTCCTCTTTGGAGCTGCGCTATAGGTTCATTTGAACCTCCTTTGAAATCCGCAACTTTTGTTGGTGGAATGAAATCAATCCGACAGACGGTTTGCAAGATATCGACTGCCCTAGTTTGAAACCGGAAACTGCTGAAACTGAAGCTGCAACTGCAAAAGTAAAGATTGACTTGAATGGCCTAGAAGATATCCTCTTTGGAACTGTGTTGTAGGTTCATCTAAACCTCCTTTGAAAGCCACAGCTTTTGGTGGTGGAATGAAGTCAATCCGACGGACGGTTTGCAAGATATCGACTGCCCTAGTTTGAAGCCGGAAACTGCTGAAACTGAAGCTGCAACTGCAGAAGTAAAGATTGACTTGCATGGCCTAGAAGACCTCCTCATCTAAACTGTGCTATAGGCTCATCTGAACCTCCCCTAGAAGCCGAAAAGTTTGGTGGTGGAATGAAGTCAATCCGACTGTCGGTTTGTGAGATATGGTCTGCCCTAGTTTGATAATGAAGCCGCTAATGCTGATGCTACTGATCTAGGGTTTGCTACTGCTGATATGAATCAGATTTATTGTACTATTTCTCTCTACTGAATTATTGAAGATAAAAGAAGACTTGATCAAAGGGTTTCCACACACATTGTGGGGTTTGTCCCTGGCTAGCCGCCACATCTTGTGTCTCTTGTCTTGGCTTGTTTTCTGTCGATCGTTTAATTTCTATGTGCACTTTACTTTATGTACATGTGATTGCTAATCGGTGGAATATAATAAGAAAAAGAAGTAAACTGTTATAAGCATAGAACATATGATAACTTAACAACTCATTAAGGATCAACTAACTGAATCATAAGTTTACGGGATACACGCTTGTTGCATTACACACAGTTGTGTATACACGCGGTTTGCCTTAACTAAAGTAGCGTATATGAATATTAATATGGAAATGAAATTTTTTTATTGATTTAATAATACTTATTCACCCCCCCTCTCAGTATTATTTCCAAAAACTCCATCATTGGATTTACATCCATCAAAAAATAATTTCCAAAATAAAGATCTAACTACAGTTTTATCTACAAAATTTACACATTTAGAAGTGTCGATTTGGGAATAATTTTCAACTTGAGATACAATAGAGATTTCTAAGAAAGGTGATCTGTGAGCATTGAAATTCCATAAAAATGATTCTACAGAATAGTTTCTGAGATATTGTTGCTATACTTGATTGGTTCATTTTCTCCTTCTAGTTCTATTATTATGTACTTTCGATGTTTCTCATGATCAACCCTTATTTGATTTGGATTGCCAATACAGGGAAGCCACATGTGAGAACAGTTAGTTGCAAAATAACCATGAAGCTTTTCTAACTAGTCTCTACTAAGGATTAAGCCATAGAACTCAGGAATATCAACTACAAGTATGTCGATGACTTGGAAAGCTTTAGGGTTTGATGAAAGTCTGATGGTTACTTGGTTAAATTCCCCAATAACTTCTACTTGAGATAGATCTAACTGTACTATTTGTACAACAGATCTGTGAGGCTGAACATTTAACTTTGCATAAATTGTTCTAGGTAAGATGTTAGATGAAGCTCCATAATCAACTAAACAGTTGTGTAAGTTTTTATTAAAGACTTCAAAAGTAAGGAGAAATGACAGAGTATGGGATTTGGATCTTTCCCCAATTAGAGTGATGTTGTTTGGATCAATCTTGTTCAAAGAGGTGCTAGGGGGCCTTCCGATTTCTTGGGCAGCCTGTGAGATCATGACGGTAGAAAGCGACACAATGGGCAGCCTGTGAGATCACGATGGTAGGAAGCCACACAATGGGTATCCAGTGAGATCACGACGGTAGGAAGCGACACAATGGGCAGCCTGTTAGATCACGATGGTAGGAAGCGACACAATTGGTACTACTTTGAGTTCTTTATGAAGCAACTTCCACTGATGCTTCAATTTACTAAGCTCATGAAAGATGATGTTTGCCCTAGTTTTCTTCATATCATCAATAATATTATATTCCATTTCATCCAAAACTATCAAAGTTTTAGATGAAGGTGAAGGATCCAATTGAGTAGGTGTAGTTTGAGAGGATTTTGGTCCAGATTTGTTACCTTTTGCTTTGTCCCTGGGAGGTGGCACTTAAGCCTTCTGTTTTTATTTTTTTGTGACAATTCAACAAGGTTTTTACTTTTGGTAACGAAACATAATCCTTCTTGTTTTTCTTCATTGGGAAGGATAAAATCCCACATTCCTTGTAATTCTTCATCATTCCTTTATTCTTCATTTGTTGAAACTTCGTCCTCCTCTCCATCTGATTCAGCATTTGATATAACATTTGGAGGTTTAGGATCAGTAGGGGAATTCCTTTTAAATGGTCTAAGAGGTTTCTTAGAGGAAGTCTCTGCTACCTTTTTTTTAATATCAACCATTTCGTTAGATGTGGTCTTGAGGACTTTCTGTAACCCTTCAAGATCAAAATGATCTTTTGGTGGTTTCTTCTTAGAGTCATCCCTAAAGGTTACATTCTTAGATTTTCATTCTTCTCATGCGTTTTTCTTTTCCACAGCTAGAATGTGTTTTTCCACAGCTATTGCCTCTTTCATATTTTCAGCTAAAGTTGGTTTGGAAGCTCTATCAATGAAGATAGTTGCATTTGAAAATAGAGCAGAAATATACCACACATTTTGGACCTCATCGCTAGGCTTAGATGTCGTTGGTATCTTATTCAATAATTTATTGAAGTGAGAGTTGTAGTCCTTAGGAGGTTCTTTTGGTCCAATGTTCAAATTGGAGAGATCATTGATTAGGGTAGATGTAGATCTATCTGTAGCTTTTAACCCCATACAAAAATCACCTGCATACGAATTCTAAAACACAAAAAATAAACAATCTGAGAGCATGACACATAAAACACATATACACAGAGATTTTCCCATGGATCCAAAAACCGGGACCACGAGCTTGATTTTTCATTATGTTCCTTTCAATGTTACAATACATATTTATACATGCTGAAGCATAATGTTATGAAACCAGCTCAAGAAAAGATAGAAAAGATAGATCAATGCCTTAGAATTCAACCTCTTTGAGGGGGCAACCTCCTTTACATTACATAAATGAACAATTCTTGGATGATTCAAATGACAAAACCTCCTTTCTATATATAGGAGTCTATGGAGTCACAATATAATCCAGCCGACCTAACAATAATAATATAAAGCCACAAAAATAACAATAGAGGGATTCTATGGGCTCATTAATAACAATATGGGGGAAATGGGGGCACAACAATATAAATAAGGGGTATAACTACAATAGTAATGGGGTAATCACTAGTATTATAGGGACCCAACATGCCCCTCTCCTTCAAAAAAGTTTTGTCCTCAACGCTTGAGTAGTTCTGGATACTTCTGCATAAAATTCTCATCCTCCCATGTGGAATCTTCAGCGGATAAGTTCTTCCACTTGATAAGGTACTCTGAAATTGATCGATTTCGTAGCTGTCGAGTTCTTGTTTCTATAAATGCTTCCGATTCCAATATAATTTTTCCTTCCTCGTCAAGTTCTGGAAATATTGTTTGAACTGGGAGCTTGTCGCCTATAACCTTCTTTAAGCATGAAACATGGAAAACTAGGTGCAATCGAGAAGCTGCAGGAAGCTCCAATTTATATGCCATAGTACCAATCTTTTGCAACACCTTGTACGGACCACAATACTTTGGTGATAATTTATTATCCTTCTTAGCTTGCTTGAGGGACATTTTCTTATATGGTTGTAGCTGTAGGAATACCCAATCACCTACATCAAAACTTCTTTCACTGCGACGTTGATCTACCTATTGTTTCATTCTATTCTGTGCCAACACGAGGTTATCCTTTAAGAGTTGGAGGACTTGTTGTTGATGTTCGATGTGATGTTCCACTACCTCAACCTTAGAATTTTCTCTTAAATATGATGTGATGGATGGTGGTTGATACCAATAAAGTGCCATAAATGGGGTCATTTTTGTTGTTGTATGAAAGGAAGTGTTATACCACCATTCAGCCAGAGGCAACCATTTGACCCATTGTGTCTATTTATCAGATACAAAGCAACAAAGATATCCTTCCAAACATTTGTTTACTATCTCAGTTTGTCCATCAGATTGAGGATGATAAGATGAGCTATGAGCTAACTGAGTACCAAGACAAGAAAATAATTGTGTCCAAAAATTTCCAGTGAAAATGGGATCTCTATCACTTACAATAATCTTTGGGTTTCCATGTAGATTTTGAATTGTTTCCATAAATGCAGTAGAAACTGTATTGGCTTTAAATGGATGTGATAATGCACAAAAGTGTGCATACTTGGTAAGTCTGTCAACTACCACCATGATGCACTCTTTCCCTCAGACTTCGGTAAACTTGTGATAAAATCCATTGATACCTCCTCCCAACGTTGGCTTGGAATGGATAAAGGTTGTAATAGACCCGGTGTCTTAATTGTTTCAACTTTATTTTGTTGGCAACCCAAACATTCTACCACAAACTTTTGAATATCTGATTTAAGGCCATCCAAAAAAAATTCCTTCTTAACCCTGTGGTAAGTTTTTTAAAATCCTGAGTGCCCTCCTAAGGGAGAAGTGTGCAATTCCATAAGAATATTTTGATTTAGCTGGGAATTCTTATAGAGGTATAAGCGATCTTTGTACCATAACGAATCATTTTTCCAGCTAAATGTATCAGACGTACTGGAATCTTGTTGTAGCTTTCGAATAAGTGCCCACACTTCTTCATCATTCTTCCATTCCTCCCTTGATTCATTTATCCAATATGGTTGTATGATAGAAATAGCGCACAACAATGCTTCCACATCCTCATCCTTCCTTCAGAGTGCATCTGCCACCACATTTTGCTTCCCTTTTTTGTAGATGATTTCAAAGTCATAACCTAACATCTTTGTGACCCACTTTTGTTGCTCTTCAGAGGATAATCTTTGTTCTAAAAAGTATTTAAGGCTATCATGATCCGTTTTTACCTTGAAGTGTCTTCCCATTAGGTAGGGTCGCCATTTCTTAAGTGCATGGAGTATTGCCAACATTTCCTTCTCATAAATAGCTTTGCTTAGAAACTTTCCCTTGATTGGATGACTTTCAAAAGCAATGGGTCTTTCATCTTGCATTACAACAGCACCAATTCCATTTCCTTAAGCATCACATTCCACAATAAAGGTTTTTGTGAAGTCCGGTGTAGCTAAGACCGATGCTTGGCACATTGCCTCTTTAAGATGTTCAAAGGCCTTTGTTGCTTCTAGAGTCCATGAAAATGAATCTTTCTTCAATAATGTCATTAGAGGTGCTGCTATTCTCCCATAATTCTTAACAAACTTGCGATAATACCCTGTCAACCCAAGAAATCCATGCAAATGCTTTATGGATGTGGGGATTTTCCATTCCTTAATGGCTTTAATTTTGGTAGGGTCTACCTTAACTCCTTCATGAGATACAATATGACCCAAATATTCCACCTCCTAGACTCCAAAGAAACATTTGGATCTTTTGGCAGATAATTGTTTCTCCTCCAATAGTTGTAGCACCCTGTCAACATGTTCAACATGATCCTTTCAAGACTTGCTGTAGATAAGTATATCATCAAAAAATACTAACACAAATCTTCTAAGGAATGGTTTGAAAATTGAATTCATCAAACCTTGAAATGTTGAAGGTGCATTGGTAAGGCCAAAAGGCATGACCAAAAATTCATAATGACCCTCATCAGTTCTAAATGCTGTTTTCGGAATGTCTTCAATCTTCATTCTGATTTGATGATATCCTGAACGAAGATCCAACTTGGTGAAGTAAATTGATCCATGCAATTCATCCAGTAATTCATCAATGACAGCAATGGGGAGCTTATCTTTAATAGTGAGATTGTTGAGCTCCCTATAATCTGGACACATGCGCCATGATCCATCCTTCTTGTGCACCAATACTACTGGAGCAGAGAAAGAACTTTGACTCGGTTGAATTATACCAGCCTCTAGCATTTCTGCAACCATACGTTCAATTTCACTTTTTTGGACATAGGGATATATGTACGGTCTGATGTTTGGAGGAACACTTCCTGGAATCACATGAATAGCATGATCATGATCACGCATAGGTGGGAGAGCTTTGGGAGTCTCAAATACCTTGGAATGATTGTCCAGGACTTTTTGGAGATCTGGAGAAATAGATGATTCTAATGTGGAAACATCTAGCGAACATAATTGTGCAATTACACCCCTTTGCTCCTTTTTTAGAAGCTTTTTCATACCATTAGAGCTGATTATCTTTCCTGGTTTCCCTACAATACCCCTTAATTCAACTTCCTTTCCCTTCATAGAAAATTAGATGAAAAGTTCTTGAAAATTAAAAGCTATTGTACCCAAGGATTGTAGCCATTGGACTCCTAGTACAACATCAGCACCTCCCATTGGAATGGAAAGAATTGGGCTAGTCAATACATATTCTCCCATGGATATCTTGAAATTATGGCACTTTCCAGAGCAATTTATTGTTCCTCCATTTGCAATCATCACTTGACACTCTGGTGCTGGATATAGGAAGCAATTCAATTCTTTTGCTACCCTACAATGAATAAAATTGTGGGTGTTTCCTGAATCAATCAACACTATCACCTTTTTCTTCTTGATTTGTCCTTCTATCTTGATGGTTTGAGGAGTGGTAATTCCCACCAATGCATTACAAGATATGGTCGGATTTATTTGTTCTTAATCTAGGCTTTGTTCCTGGAGCATATCCTATTCTTTTGACCTTTCTTGCTCCTTTTCTTCTTCCTCTTCACAATCTATGTAGAATAATTTCTTCTCAGCACACTTATGACCTTTAGTGTATTTGCTATCACAACTATAACAAAGCCCTTTTGCTCTTTTTTCTTCCAATTGTTGTGGTGTCAACCTTATAGGTTGTGGAAGACTAGGGGCAACTGCACTTCCGCCTTTATAGTTGTGAGTGGTATGCTTCCTGGTTGCAATAATTTTGCTTTCCAATTTTCTTGCTAACCTGAATGCCTTCTCTAATGAATCAGGTTCCCAAAGTCGAACATCATGTTGGATATTATCCTTTAAAGACCCTATGAACACATCAATCCTATGCTTCTTTGGAATATCTTTTACCCTTATGTTCAATTTTTGGAACTCCTCAATGTGCTCCATTATTGAACCCTTTTGTTTGAGACTTATCAATTCGCTAAAAAAAGTGTTTCTTTTCGTATCCTCATAATGTGCTATCAATTCTTCCGTAAAAAATTCCCAAGTGATAAATTTTTTACGAGAGAAAAGCCATTGATACCATACAAATTGATTTGGTTCCAAATATAAAGTTGCCATACGTACCTTTTGTGTGTTTTGAACATTATTGAGATCGAAGAACTGCTCCATCTGTAATATCCATGTGGCGGGATCCTTGCCATCAAACTTCCTCATATCGATTTTTGGAATATGGTGGGTCTTAGATCCAACATTAGAGTCTATGGAATCATGATTAACATTTCTTTTGTTCACATCATGAGTTTCCTTTACAACCTTTTCACCATTAGTAAGTATTTCTTGTAGAAAATTTGTCAAATCTGTCTTCAAATTTGCCATGTCTGTCTTCAAATCTATCCTCAAATTTGTCTTCAGATCATCCATCTTAGCTTCCATGCCCTTATCATAGATTCCACGCCATTTATTTTAGCATTTGTTAGCTTTTGTGAGCGTGACATTTGTTGCACTTGTTCTTGTAATTTTGATATATCATGTAGCATTTCTTCCTCTTCTTCATGAGTCATGCTAGAGCTTTCAGGTTCCTTACTAGGTGTTTGCATTTTCTTTCCTTGGGGCATCAGTTATTGATAATAATGCTTTACTATGCCCTTTGAATTCCTTCAAACCAAGCTTATGCAAAAATAAAAAATAAAAACTACACACCTTTTTATACTTTGTAGAAGCCTGATATTGAATCTGATGTATCTCTGTAATTTCGAATCATCCAGTTCGAAAATTGTGATCTATAGTAGCCTTCTATGTCCTCTTTCCAATGCCACTAGTCTGATCCAAATTGGATTCTCCAAGAAAGAGTTATGCACAATCTCCCTCAGTGACCTGATTATATACTAGTTCAGTAGAGTGAACTTGTATGAAGTGCCACGTGTCACTGGTTCAACCTTTGACTCTGAAAAATATATAAAAGAAAACTACAGTTCGTCATCTTTCTTTACCTTCTTACAAAATTTCAATCCGATGCTCAGAAAGAAAGTTATGACGATTTTCCCCAGGTCACCTGTTTTGAGTGTAATTCAGGAGTCTGCAAAAAGACCAAATTCCTGAGATCATATCTCCGAAAATATTGTGCAAAATTCTCTAAAATTCAGCTCCAGGGTTCAGCACCATTTATTCTCAAATGGGTTTTTGTTACGACTTCTGAAACATCACAGAAAAAAAGTTATAGTGAAAATGCCACGATGACCTGTTTGGAGCAGCGAAACCCTAGAATCCAAAGCTCTAATACCAAATGTTATGAAACCAGCTCAAGAAAAGATAGAAAAGATAGATCAACGCCTTAGAATTCAGCCTCTTCGAGGGGGCAACCTCCTTTACATTACATAAATGAACAATTCTTGGATGATTCAAATGACAAAACCTCCTTTCTATATATAGGAGTCTATGGAGTCACAATATAATCAAGCCGACCTAACAATAATAATATAAAGCCACAAAAATAACAATAGAGGGATTCTATGGGCACATTAATAATAATATGGGGGCAATGGGGGCACAAAAATACAAATAAGGGGTATAACTACAATAGTAATGGGGTAATCACTAGTATTATAGGGACCCAACAAAGTCTCTGCTACCTTTTTTTTAATATCAACCATTTCGTTAGATGTGGTCTTGAGGACTTTCTGTAACCCTTCAAGATCAAAAGGATCTTTTGGTGCTTTCTTCTTAGAGTCATCCCTAAAGGTTACTTTCTTAGATTTTCACTCTTCTCATGCATTTTTCTTTTCCACAGCTAGAAAGTGTTTTTCCACAGCTATTGCCTCTTTCATATTTTCAGCTAAAGTTGGTTTGGAAGCTCTATCAATGAAGATAGTTGCATTTGACAATAGAGGAGAAATATACCACACATTTTGGACCTCATCGCTAGGCTTAGATGTCGTTGGTATCTTATTCAATGATTTATTGAAGCGAGAGTTGTAGTCCTTAGGAGGTTCTTTTGGTCCAACGTTCAAATTGGAGAGATCATTGATTAGGGTAGATGTAGATCTATCTGTAGCTTTTAACCCCATACAAAAATCACCTACATACGAATTCTAAAACACAAAAAATAAACAATGTGAGACAATGACACATAAAACACATATACACAGAGATTTTCCCATGGATCCAAAAACTGGGACCACAAACTTGATTTTTCATTATGTTCCTTTCAATGTTACAATACATATTTATACATGCTGAAGCATCCAATACCATGGACCGAAAACCATTGTGTCCAAAACCATGTGTGAAAAATCATGCACAAAACCATAGGTAGGTCCGCCCAACCTAATATAGGGTCCGAAAACAAAATTTTCCATGGCGCTGCCCCAGACCCCATAGATAGGGGTTACCTACACCTATCAAAGCCCATGTGACTCCCCCCCGCTATGCAATCGGCAAAATGAAGGGGGGGCTCCGCCCCCCTTCTAACCCTCCAGTTAACTACGTGGGCTAGTCATGGAAAGAATATAACACAACCCAATATTCTCCCACTTGTTGTTTTCTTTCCATAGTGGGACACAAGAGAGCTTAGTCATTTATCCAGCTTTGCAATGCCCATTGTTTCTCTGCACCAAGATAACTTCTCAGAGCTCACAGATTTTGTCAATGCATCTACAGTATTCTTCAAAGTGTCCACCTTTATCAACAACAAGTTTTTGTATTCTATCATATCCCTCACAAAGTGATACTGAACATCAATGTGCTTTGTCTTTGAATGATATGCAGGGTTCTTTGCCAAGAAAATTGCACTTTGGATGTCACAGTCTATCCTTATAGTTTCCTATACTAACCCCATACTTGAACACAATCTCTGCAACCAAATTTCTTCCTTGCTTGCATGGGTGGTTGCCATTTATTCTACCACTATAGTTGATAGTGCCACTACAAATTGTTTCTTACTCATCCAACTAACTGCACCTCCAAATAGGTTAAACACATACCCACTTGTAGATCTTCTTTGATCCAAATCTCCAGCCCAGTCTGCATCAACAAAGCCATAAATATTCAACACTCTGTCCAATCCTGGTCTTCCTCGGTAGCACAAACCATAATCACTATTGCCATGCAAATACCTAAAAACCTGTGTCACTGCTGTACATTTCTCCTTCCATGGTTTTGACATAAACCTGCTCAATACTCCCATTGCATGTACAATGTTAGGTCTAGTACAAACCATTGAATACATCAAGCTACTGACTACACTTGCATATGGAACATGGGACATGTCCTCTTCCTTTTCTTGTGTATTTGGGATGTTGTTCAGTAGATAACTTTACACCTATAGGAATAGGAACCTTCACAAGTTTACTATCCCGCATATTAAACCCGAGCTTCCTCTTTGTCTGATTTATTTTAATTTCCATGTCCAAAATATAGTTTGCAGCCTCAAGATCTTTCATGTCGAATTTGGAGGACGAATGGGTCTTCAAATCGTGGATAATTTCTTTGTCATTTCCAACCAGCAACATATCATCCACATACAAGACCAGATAAATAACTCGGTCACTGATTAATTTAAAATACACACACTGATCTTCTTTTCTTCTGGTGAAGCCAGGTCCCCATATAAATGTATCAAATTTCTGATACCACATCCTTGGTGATTGTTTTAATCCATATAGATACTTCTTTAACTTGCATACCATTTATTTCTTACCCTTCATCGAAAAGCCTTCTGGTTGCTTCATGTAGATCTCCTCTTCTAGATCCCCATGAAGAAATGTTGTCTTCACATCCATCTGTTCTACCTCAAAAGCAAAAGCAAAAACAACAGATAAAAGTAGTATAAAAGAAGTTACCTTAGCAACAGGAGAAAAATATCACCAAAATCAATTCCCAGCACCTACGAATAACCTTTTGCTACCAATCGAGCTTTGTATTTCTCCACCTTTCCTTTTGCATTTGTCATCTTCTTGAACACCCATTTGTTGATAACAAGTTTCCTTCTAGCTGGAAACTCCACCTGATCCCAAGCCTCATCTTTTTGCAAAGATGCCATTTCATCAACCATGGCTTCTTTCTAGAGTTTTCCAACCTCTGAATCTACTACTTCCTTCAAAGTTCTAGGATCATCATTAGCAATAGGTAAAGAAAAATTTGAGCAGAACGTGGATGCACTACACCTTTATGGCTGCCTTCTTTCTTGAACTGATCTTCTCACATCTGAAGTTTGTGGCTCTTCATCTTCTGATTCCTCCTCTACTGTAGAGTCTGATTCTTCCTCCTTTGGCTCAAACTATATCTTCTTAGGTTCCTTTGGTTGGACTTCATGTTTAATAACATCTTTCACCTCTCTGAACACCACATCTCAGTTGTACACAACCTTCCTTGATACTGGGTTCTGTTGAAGGCTCGAAAAATCGAGATTCCAACAAGCGGGATAACCACCCAGTCCAACCCTTAGGACAACTCCTTTTCTGTTTGGAATAGTAGCTCTGACTAGGGATGATGGGACCAGTTTCCCAATCTATTTGTAATGTTTGTGCTAATGGGATGATGTTTTCCTTTTTTGGGTTTTATGAGGTAAATACTTATTCTAAAATTTATCTGTCTTCTAACTATCATATGCAATCTATCATAATCAAAGAGAACATCTAACTTTATGACTATCTAGGGAATAATGTTTATATATGCGATCTATAATTATTTCTAAAAGTAATTGATAATAATGATCATTCAATTATGATAAGAAGAGAATTCATTTAATAATGATCGTTTCGTATAAAAAGTTAGCCGAGACAATATAAGAGATATATCGCATAAACAATCATTCATATATTCAACATAAAGAATAAATCATCATCATACAGAAGTGCAGTAATGATAACTAAGAATTTAGACTTTCATACATAAATAACTGAAAATGATTTATTACTTGATACACAAGTAAAACTCATTAAGAGATAGAAGTACCATTTATAATACATCCTACTCATGTGCTCCAACAATATTGATCTACCTTCAAATTACTTAACATCAACTAAGAGTACAAAAGTGAAATTTCAGTAGAAGAAGCAAAACTCAAGTAGAAAATAAATCTCGTTCCATTAATTTTACCAAAACATCCTCAAAGGGGCAAAAGTGCATGTTCTAAAGAATGTTTTTGATAAAATTTCTCAACCCGTCTCTAAATGCACGAGAGGGGTTTAAATATTAATATATGAAACTAAAAATAGAAATTACAAAAATAGATGAGGAGGTTTAAATGACCTACCTCATTTAAAGTGAAAATAAATAGAAACAAAAATAAAATATATCTATGACTAATCATGCATCTTGTCTTTGAGATCGCAAATATCCAGCATAGGCTTAAGGAGTTTCAGTTGGCTAACTTCAGCTTTCAGTTGTCCTGCAAATACGACATTGGTGAGTGCTGGCACCATTTTCTCAGTGGAAGAGATCAGGCACCTCAGGGTCATCCATTGGCTGTGTGGTTTCACTAGGTATTGCTAATACACCTCCTAGTTCAACTTGGTTACTCGTCTGATTGCCTGTGCCCTTTCCTCTGCTACCTGTTTCCATACTGCTTGAAGTTGTTCTATATTTTGAAGAAAGCCAAGGGTGGTTTCTACTACCAAATTAGCATTGTGTAAATTCTCATTCATGCATTCGATGATGCTGTTTACTACTGTTGCCGCATCCTCCATTGCTTGCTCTACCTCTCTTAGCCAAGAATCCCATTTCGCAAATAAGATTTCTTTATGCAAATCATCTAATTTGGGCATATCTGTTCTTTTCCCATCCTTGGATTTCTGCCAATTTAAGAAGTTTGAAGCTTTCTTAGGAATTGTATCATATTCAAGACACAATTCTACAACTTGATTCATTATGTTATCACTCATTTCGCAGTGGGGATTCCACTACGAAATATTTTGGCATAATAACTCTTTCTGGTGTAAAAGCTAGGAATTGAGGCCAAATGCTTCTGTGACAAACTGTTCAATCTTGGGGTCATATTTGTGCAGTTCTTTTATGCTCTATAGATGTGCTTCTTTACCTGCTAAACTGCTCTGATGTGCTATCTGCATTTCCTGAAACTCTTCCTGAAGTTCAGCCAATTGCATTTCTGCTTGTTGGTTGATACTGGCCTGCTGTAACTGTTGTTCTAATAACAAAATTATGTCTTCTTCTTCTTTCAGTAGCCATTGTACCTCTACTACCTTGTCAATGGTTTTTGAAGTATATGCGCCTGCGACTTGCAAGAGTCTAGTGAGGCTAGTCGTTAGATCTGTAGATGGGTCTTTCCAAAGAACATCTAAAGGTTCATCCTCAGGAGTGAGCACAGAATCGAACTTTCTTTTCTTTAATTTTCTTCTAATGACGAATTTGTTTTGAGGGATGTAGAATACATCTAAGGGAGGAATTTCCTCTATTCTCAATACAAACTCAGACGTGGGAGCAATGGGAATATGCTCTATTTCCTGAGTGGTAACAACTCCTACTGTTACAATTTCCATGGTTATTTCTTGTTGGTTTGTTGGTGGCTTTTTGATTTGTTCCTCCGTGTTGTGTCTCTTATTATTGTCCCATTCTTCTTGTAAATCAATTAAAAATGGCTTTGCTTGCTGTGTAAGGGGAGTTTAGGTTTCAGCTTGTTTTACGAGCGAAGTCTACTGATCAGACTTTGGTGTGGACTGGGCTATGTCTTTAATTTATTCCTCACTCTTGTTGTGTTCATTCTCTGATGTTTTCTCGGATTGATTGATAGACTTTTCTGCATATTCATTTCCAGAACTTGCTTTGGATTTTTTCTTTGAGTCTCCATCTATGCTTGCACTGGGAGTAGGATCTCTAATTGGCTCAATGAGTAGTTGGTCCAATGGGACCCTCGATAACCTCCTTCTCCTATAGTTATCAAATGTTTGGAGACCTTCTTGATCAAAAACTATTTATACCATATGTTGTACTTCTTTGAAGGTGTTTTTCTGCAGGAAAACATCATCAAATGGGTCTTTTTCATGGGTAAATATTATTATTTTTACCATTTTATCAAAATATTTGACAATAACAAAGGGATCATATCATCTTCCTGGGAACTTGGCTAATTGTAAAGATAATACATTGTCAACTTATTTGAAAGCATGTCCTAAGTCATGTAATGCAAATACTCCACATGTTACAGGAAATTCGGGCCAAATGGCCTTCTTGGAATCCTTCAATATCTTACTAATCCCTCCTTTGTTGCATGTCTAATAGGCTATCTCTCTAGCCATCAGTTTGTCCAGGACATAGAAAGGTAGAACATGGGGCGAGGAAATACTGCTGAACATTGATATATGTGAATAATTCTTTTTTGAACCATCTGGCTACGAGGAGGATATCTACTTCAGCTTCTTGGGAGAACCTAGGGGCATCTCGGTTGTAAATCCTTTTGTGAATCAGAAGCATAACCCAATGAAAAATATTGAAGAAGTGTGGTATGAAATGAGACTCCCACATGACTTTGTGATATATTTGAATAGGAAGTGGATTTTGAGCAGTCCACTTCCATCCCATAAGAGGAAACTTGGAACCAAAACAAACGACATCCAAAACATAGGCGCTCATGAAAAATTGAGGGTAAACCCTCAAAGAAATACTCCTTTTTCTTATGTATTCTAAAATCACCGTAGCTAAGTTCTCAGACAAGATTTGAGCCCAATTCATTATTGTAGCATTGACGGTTGCATCTATTATGGGTAACCATTCTAACAAGAATTTCGTGCTGCTTGGTTTACCAAACATTCTACATAACATAGCGGCAATAAAAGAGAAAGGGGAACTGAAAAAACTAGTGGTGTACATACCGTTCTTATCTTTCTTGAGTCTTTCTTCGTTGTTTGACCAATTCTTCATGCATTCTGTCAGGTCTTCATTTTCCTTGGTGAACTTCTCAACAAACTGCCTGTTGTAGATGACCTGCGCCTATGGTAGGTGGTACATGGGTCTCATGTTGTCTGGAGTAAACGACCCTATGAATTCTTCACTTGCCATCTTGAATTCTCTATCTGATATGTCTGCATAATCTAAGATCCACTTAACCATGTCAGTATAAGGAAGTGTCATTGGTCTTGCAACAATGCAGTGCAAGAATGAGCATGCAAGCTCAGTCAGATTATCATCAGAAGAAACTCATCCATCCATTGTAACTGTTGTTTCCAAAATTCTCAGTTGTTCTCCCTCTAATAACTGATACATAGTCTCCCATGTGGATGTCCCTGCATCTCGATTACAAGTAGTATCTGTGAACAGGGGGGTCATCTCTAATTTCTCAGAAGCGATTGCCTTTCCTTTCTTCACCATTTCTTCAGATGTCCTACTCTGTATGTTCTTCCTGAAAGTTACAAGAGGAGAGAAAAATAGGATAAAAATGATAGTGAATGCAGAAATTAATCAATAAGACGATGAAATAAAGGTGACGGAGGGTATTAATTCTAAATCACGTTAGAAGATATCAACTTGCATTAAATTGCCTTTCATAACTAATCATAATCATTCTTTTAATAAATGTCCACTAATGAACCGTTATCTTTAACTTAATGTCCATTACTTCACATTGAAAGTTGGGAAGCACTCTCCTAGAACCGTGAGCCCTTTGAGTTGCGATAAAAGTGACTTTTCAATTTGCTATGCAATATCGTAAATCAATATATTGCAAAAACTTGTTTACGTTTAAGACTTACTGCTGTGTCAGTTGATGCAATATGTGATATGCGAGATGCTATCACATTTTGCAACGTTTACTTATGCTTTATTGAGTAGTTCTGCATAGTTGAAACTACGATGTGAGAAGGCTATGGGAGTTTTATGATTTCGCATTTCGCGGATCGCAATTTCATAGGGTAACTTTTGTAAGGAAGGTCTATCATAATTCTTTTGCGATGTGAGACTCTATCCTTTAAGAAAGGGTCTTTTCAAGGATTATTTTAATATTTTCGACTTTCCAGGTGTAAAGTTACTTTTAGGTTATTTTACCATATGACGCTTGTTTATGAAACTCATCGTTTGTGAAGTTTTATATGCTAAAGTATGAAAAGGAAAATTTTCCATGATTTTGCAAGTCCCGTTTTGACACCTCATTTTATTCTAAAAATAAAAAGGCATGACTAGATGCTAGGATTTATTTTTTGGAAGGGTCCCCATTTATTAATGTTATTACTAATAATAATAAATGGAGGGGTTGTTGATAAGCACCATAATTGGTGATTCACTTGGAAGAACTAGTTATCTCTGAGGGTTTCTTTTAATTTTCTAAAACTTCCAAAATAGAGATGGTTTTGAAAATGAAACTACATTGTACAAAATATAAGGTATATAGTGCTATTTATTATTAACAACATCTTGCTCTAACTATCTTTATTCTTATTATCGTCTTCTTAGAGTTAGTCATTTTAATCACATCAGTAATTACTTGGTTGTAAAGATAAAACAAAAGCATCTCGTTAGATCAGTTTTGGTGTACTCATTTGTCGTAGGTAGAGCCTCTACTACTAGCAGACATTCATAGCCTCGACAGGGATACCTATTACCCAGCAATGATCCAGTGTCCCACTTGAGAAGAATGCAATTTTCAAAGATAAATCCTCATGTATACCTATTGATTTTTTTCTTTTATTATTCATCTTTTATTTCTTAAAGAATAATGTCTTGGTTTGGTGGCCAAAATTGATAGTGCCATTCACTTGATTTATAACTTAACTGAACAAGTTGGCTCTTGATGAGACCCCTTGTCTTTTTATTGAAACAATCTCGAGCCATTACCCTGTTTTTATATTCAATATGGCAATGTTAGTTAGTTATAATATTTATGATCATGATAAGTCGGTTCTTGATGAGACCTCTTATTCTTTAAGTTAAAGTGTATAATTGGATTCTACCTCGAATCTTGCAAGTTTTTCTAGCGGGGGGGAAGTCAATGGTTCCTTAAGAATTTTCCTGGACAATAATTGTAGAGTTTAAAAATAGCTTTTCTGCAGAGAGTCTTTTCTTTTTTATTGATACTTTTTGTGACTGATGTAAGGATAACTTCTTCCTAAGATTGATTCTAACCAAGACTCATATAGTTGAAATAGAAAAAAAGGCAAAATTTTCCAAAATAATAGCACTCAACCATATGTTTCATAAATGGAGATTAATTCTCATAACCATTCCTACTTATACAAGCGAAAAACAAAATTGAAATGAGAAGCTATTCTTTTCAAGAAACCATAAGTGAACATTCTCAACTTGTTTTATTATCAAAAGAAAATTTAACTGAGACTACGATCTACAGAAAAATAGAAGAGATCATCTGCTATGGAAAATATTTCTTTAGGATCTGTCCATTAACAGGAAAAGACTCCATTTTCCTTGCTAAATCTTGTAACATGAAAGTTGATGGGTCAATGAGTTCGATAATCTAGAATGGTCTAAGCCACATCCGTTGGAATTTAGTATGCTTGCCTTTCTCTTCATGGGCTTTATCCCATTTTATACTAAGTCTCCAAGTTGAAAATATTTTTTAGATACCGAGTTTGAATCAAAAGAGGCTTTCACTAATTGTTGATGATGCGCATGGGTAATTCTAGCCTTTTCTCGTTCCTCTTCAAGTCTAAGAATTTGTAATTGTCTTAATTGCATGGATGAGGAAGGAGTTTCTTCAATAAATTGAACTAAGGCTAGTGAAGGAATAGCTAGATTTGTTTGTAAGATCACTTCTTTCCCATAAACTAAATTAAAAAGAGAAGTGCCAATAGAGGTTTTATGAGTTATTCGATCTACCCAGAGAGCATATACTAAAGACTTATGCCAGTTTCTTTGGTTTTGATCAATATTCCGTTTAATAATTCTAATAAGTTTTTTGTTCGTCAATTCGGCTAACCCATTTCCTTGTGGATAATAATTAGCAGAATACTTGAGTTTGAAACCTCTTTTGAGAGCGAATTCTATCATGGCATTGCCTGAGAAATAGGATGCATTATGAAGCGTTAAGGCAGAAGGCAAGCCAAACTTGGTGACGATGAATTGATCTATAAATTCAATGATATTTTTAGAGTTGGCTATATTGAGTGGAGCTGCCTCTACCCATTTGGTAAAGTAGTCAATAGCTGTAAGGATGTATTTATGCTATTTAGAAGAATGAGGAACGATCTCACCTATTATGTCTAATACCCATTGTTCAAATGGTTGATCAATGTTGACCGGCTGTAATGGCAATGATGGTTTCCTCTGTCTTCTAGCGACAGTTTGACAAATCTTACATCTCCTTACGTAACTGTGTGCATCTTTAAATAGAGTTGGCTAGTAGTAGCCAGCACGCAGGATTTTATGCATTGTTGCATCTCCTGCATAGTGTCCACCTACTGGTCCATCATGGAGTTCCTGCAATACTTTTTCTAATTCATATTTCTCGAGGTAGATAAGGAGAACATAATCGTAATTCATTCTAAACAACACATCATTGACATTTGATATGGTTTAGCTTTTAGCCTCAGGGCTCTTTTCTTTGTGTAATTCAAATGTGGAGGGGCATATCCATTTTTAGATAGAAAATGATATCAGCATATCTTGATTCAGAGTTGTTTAGGCTTACCTCATAAATTTTTACTTCACTATCTGGACACCGCGACTTTGATGTGTTTGATGCTCCTGCCAACATCCTACAAAAACCTTGACCTTTTACAATGTTTGCTGGTTTAATTTCAGCTTCATATTCCTGTTGGGTCGTGATCCAATTTTCTCTCTTTTCGCCCACATCTTTTTGCATCAGAAGATTTCTTAATGCTGGAAATTATACTATTATTTTGGTGTGAGTCTTGAGAAGGAATGGTTTGAAGTGTTTAATTGCTTTGGAAACAACATAAGCATGTTTCTCAACATCATAGTAATGTAATTCAAATCCTTGTAAATTTGAACTAAATAAAGATATTGGGGCTTCGGTTTTATCTTAATTCGCTTGTGTGAGTATGGTAGCATATGATTTCTCGGAGGTGAATGTATATAAGGTGAAAAGATTGGAAAACTTCGGTGTTGCTAGAGATGGGACATTTATAATTGCTTGTTTTATCAAGCTAAATGCTTCATGTTCTGAATGAACCCATTTGAAGAGGTTGTTTTTCTTTATCATGGCTTGGAGGGGTGACACAATCCTTGAGAAGTCAGGGACAAATCTCTTAGCAAAATTTATCTGACCAAGGAAAGACTGAATTGCTTTTTTATTATGGGGTAAAGATATCTCAGAAATTTCCTTGAACATATCTGGGTCAATATGGATTCCTGATTTGGATGCTATGAATTCAAGAAGATTTCCTTCACTCAATGCAAAAAAAGATTTTTTTGGAGTTAAGCAAAATTCTATATTTTCGAAAACGTTGAAAGAATTGTTTTAAGTCTCTTAGATGATTACTACCTTTTTTACAGTATACCATTATGTCGTCTAAGTAGATTACCACTGGCCTATTTACTAATCCCTTAAACACAATGTCCATGGCTCTTTGAAGTGTGGCACCAACATTGATTAGCCCAAATGACATCTTTTGATAAGCATAAGTGTCCCATTTCGTCTTGAATGTAGTTTTCAATTGATCATTCAGGTGGACTAAGATTTGATTATACCCTGAAAAGCCATCTAAGAGGGACATTAACTCTAACCCTGCGACTGAATGTAATATTTGTTCCATGGGGGGAAATGGAAAATTATCCTTTTGGAAAGCTTTATTGAGATTGTGAAAATCTATACAAATCTGAATATCGCCATTTTTCTTCCTAACTAGGATGAGATTGGAGACCCACCTGGAATGTCTAACGGGAAAAGTAATCTTAGCTATTAGTAATATGTTTAACTCAGATTTAATCTGGCTTTCCTAATTAGGATGTATTGTTCTTAATTTCTGCTGAATAGGTTTTTCATCAAATATCATAGGAATTGTATGTTATATAATTGAAGTGTCAAAGGGTTTTAATATCATCGTAATTCCAAGTGAAGACACTCTTGTATTGTTTCAACAATCGAATAAAAGCTGATTTTTCTTCAGATGTTAGGCCAAGACCTAGGTTGATGTTTTGTGGTTTCATGTCAGTCCCCAGATTGATTAATTCATATCTCAAAGTCAAACTCTAGAGTTTTGAATTGGTAGATCATTTAAATCTATCTTTTAAGTCATATAGGTCCTCTAACTTGACTACGGATTTTGGTATAGTGTTATTGTGGCTTTCTCGTTTTAGTTGATTGTCATGTTGGTCCTCGTCAATTATCTGATCATTGTAAGAGCCTTCTGAAGTAAGAAAACTCACGATATCAAGGTCATTGTTGAATACTCTCTAGCTGGTAATGTTATTAGGAATAGAGGGTCTAAAAATTAATTCAATCAAGAATCTATATGGGTTGTAGTCCTTTGATGGAATAAGCATGGAAGCCACATTAGTAAGAAGATTGGCGCTAATGTTTTGGAGTCTTGGTATAGATGAAATATTAAACACTGTAAAGTGTGAGGTTAGGTCTTGTACTAGAGATTGATAGTGTTTCAAATGGCCTGACAGATAGTGTATAGTATTTCTTACTTGTCTAATGACAATCTCAGAGTCTCCAAATACTTGAAGGTATTTGATATTAAGTCTGATTGCTTTGTATAACCCTTGAACCAATGCTTCATATTCAACAATGTTGTTTGTGCAATCGAATTCAAGCCTACACGCTAACGTGGTTTTCTCTCCTTTTGGACTAACTAATATACAACCTGCTCTCGCTCCATCGTTGGATTTAGAACCATCGAAAAATAATTTCCAAAACAAGGTTTTATTTACTGGTTTATCTACAAAATCAATACATCTAGAAGTGTTAGTTTGAGAAAAAATTTCTATCTGAGATAAAATGGAATTTTCCAAAAAAGGTGAAGTGTGAGCATTGAAGTTTCCTAAGAATGACTCAACAGAATAATTTCCAATTATGTTGTTGCTATATGTTACAAGCTTGTTTTCTCCTTCTAACTTTGTCATTATGTACTTTTGATGTTTTTCTCATTCAACTTTGATTTGATTTGGTTTGCCATTTTAGGGGAGCCACATATGAGATAAATCGGTTGCAAAATATCCGAGAAGCTTTTTTTACCAATCCCTACTGAGTATTAGTCCATAAAATTTAGGAATGTTAGCCACAAGTATATCAATTACTTGACACACTTTTGGGTTTGGCGAAAGTCTTATGGTTACTTGATTAAGTTCTCTAGCGACTTCAACTTGAAACTGATCTAGTTGTACTATTCGTACTGTAGATTTCTGAGGCTGAACATTTAACATAGTGCAAACCATCTTAGGTAAAATGTTAGATGATGCACCAGAATCAACTAGACAGTTGTACAATTTTTTATTAGAAACTTCCAAAGTAAGGAGAAATGGCGGAGTATGGAATTTAGATCTTCCACCAATCAAAGCAATGTTGGTTGGGTCAAATTATTTGAACTGCTATTTGGAGGTCTTCCCATTTCATGAGCAACCTGTGAAATCACAACGGCGGGAAGTGGAGTAGTAGGTACTTCATTGAGTTCTTTCAAGAGTAAATTCTATTGATGTTTTAACTTACTGAGCTCATGAAGAGTAATATTTGCTCTGGTTTTCTTCATATCTTCAACAATGTTGTATTCCATTTCATCTAAGACGTTAAGCGTTTTCGATGAAGATGTCGAATCAGATCGGATTGGGTTTGTCTGAGTAGACTTTAGTGAAGATCTTTTACCTACATTTTATCCCTAGGAGGTGGAATTGGGTTTTTCTGTTTTGTACTAGACTGTGGAGGATCAAGTAGATTTCTACTTTTAGTAGCAACAGGTAATGCTTCTTCATCTTCCTCATTTGGAAGAATCAAGTCCCACATTCATTGTAGTTCTATGATTTCTTCATCATTGATTCGTTCCTCATTTGAAACTTCTTCCTCTTCGCCTTCTGATTCAGTGTTGGTTATAGAATTTGGAGGTTTAGGATCGGTTGGAGGATTTATTTTAAAGGGTTTAAAAGGTTTCTTGGAAGAGTTTTCTACTACTTGTTTCTTTATATCAACCATTTCTTTGGACAGGGACTTCGATACTTTTTGTTACCCTTCCAGGTCGAAAGGATCCTTCGATTGTTTCTTCTTAGAATCGTCTCTAAAGGACACTTTTTTAGATTTCCTTTCATTTAAATTGTTCTTCTTTTCTATGCCTAGGATACATTTCTCTATAGCTATTGCCTCTTTCATGTTTTCTGCTAATGTTAGCTTGGAAGCTCTGTCAACAAAGATGGCTGAATTTGAAGGTAAAGCAGAAACATACCATTCATTTTGGACTTCATTGCTAGGCTTAGATGTTGTTGGTATTTTGTTCAATAATTTATTGAAGTGAGAGTTGAAGTCCTTAATTACTTCCTTTGGTTCGGTTTTTAAATTGGAGAGGTCATTTATTAAGGTTGTTGTGGACCTATCATCCCCAAATTTTGTTAAAAATTGTTCTTCAAATGTATCCTAGTTATTAATAGAGCCTGATGGTAATGAAAAATACCATGATCTTGCTACTCCTTTAAACTATAGGGAAATAATCTTACAATTGCGTCCTCTTTTGTTACTCCATTCAAATTAACAGATAGCATAACATTATTTATATGTTCTTCGGCTAGATGGCCATTGTCAGGATTGAATTTGGGCAACCATTTCTCAGGATGAGCTGGTAATTGAGATAAAGGTGCAGCCATTCTTACAGCCCCTGGATTGGCCCATGGCCTTTGTAGTGGATTTCCTGCCATCGTCGGGATATGAGTAGAAGGAGGTTTGGCAGTAGCTGAAGGTGATTGGGTAGGGGAGGATGTTGCTCCTATACCTGTATGAACCATGATTTGGAGTTGGGGGATGGATGAGTGTTCTTGTGATGATATTGATGGGACGACAGAAGAAAATGATGATAGAACCTCACTATGAGATTTTGCAGGTGTTTTCCTAACTTTCTTACGACTCAGTAGAGGAAACTCAACTTGTGTGATTCCTAATTTTTCGCTTTGTGCTTTAGTCAATTGTTGAGATGGGATTCAATGAGAAGTGACACTACCTTGGGATAACTCAGATTCTTCTTGAGATATTGAAATCCCCTGTATCTTATGGATAAAAGATTGTAATTCAGGGGGATCTGAACAAGAATGATTTGGCTTGTTTGGGATTTTAGTAATGTTCTCTGTATTTTTCATTTCAACTTCTGGTTAGAAGATAGGAGATTTGGAATGTGAATAAGAAGCTAAGGGTGATGGTGAGCGAGTTTTACTCTTAGGACGGTGTGAATATGTAGATTTGATTACCATTAATAGTCAGGCCCTCCTTCTAGCGCAAAATATGTTGAAGGCTCAAAGAATCGGGACTCCAACAAGGGGGATAACCGCCTAGTCTGGACCTTAGGATAGCTCCTTTTCCGTTTGGAATAGTGGCTCCGACTAGGGATTATGGGACCAATTTCCCAATCTATTTTTAATGTTTGTGCTAATAGGATGATGTTTTTCATTTTTTGGTTTTATGAGGTAAATGCTTATTCTAAAATTTATCTATCTTCTAACTATCATATGCAATGTATCATAATCAAAGAGAACATCTAACTTTAAGACTATCCTGGGAATAACATTTATATATGTGATCTACAATGATTTTTGAAAGTAATTGATAACAAATATCATTCAATTACGATAAGAATAGAATTCGTTTAATAATGATCGTTTCATACAAAAAGTTAGCTGAAACGATATGAGAGATATATCGCATAAAAATTCATTCATATATTCAGCATTAATAATAAATCATCATCATACAAAAGTGCAATAATGATAACTAAAAATTTATACTTTCATACATAAATAACTGAAAATGATTTATTCCTCGATACACAAGTAAAAATTATTAAGAGATAGAAGTGCCATTTGTAATATGTCCTACTCATGTGCTCCAACAATATTGATCTACCTTCAAATCACTTAACATCAACTAAGATTACGAAAGTCCAATTTCATTAGAAGATGCTATATTCAAGTAGAAAATAAATCTCGTTCCATTAATTTTACCAAAACATCCTCAAAGGGGCAAAAGTGCATGTTCTGAACAATGTTTTTGATAAAAATTTTGGACCCCTATCTAAATGCATGAGAGAGGCTTAAATACTAACCTATCAAACTAAAAATAGAAATTACAAAAATAGATGAGGAGTTTTAAATGACCTGCCTCATTTTAAGTGAAAATAAACAAAATCAAAAATAAAATATGTCAATGACTAATCTTTCATCTAGTGTTTGAGATCAAAAATATCCAACATAGGCTTAAGGAGTGTTGGTTGGTCGACTTCAGCTTTCAATTGTCCTGAAAATACGACATTGGTGAGTGATGGGACCATTTTCTCAGTAGAAGTGATCAGGAACCTTAGGGTCATCAATTGGCTGTGTGGTTTCACTAGGTATTGCCAATACGCCTCCCAGTTCAACCTGATTACTCGTTTGATTGCCTCTGCCCTTTCTTCCACTGGCTGTTTCCATACTACTTGAAGTTATTCTGTATTTGGATGAATGTGAGGGGTGGTTCCTGCTACCAAACTAGCATTGTGTAAATTCCCATTCACACATTCGATGACACTTTTTGATGTTGCTACTGCATCCTCCATTGCCTGTTCTACCTCTCTAAGACGAGAATCCCATTTCACAAATAAGATTTCTTTACACAATTCATCTAAGTTGGGCATATCTGTTCTTTTCTCATCCTCGGATTTCTGCCAATTTAAGAAGTCTGAAAATTTCTTAAGAACTGTATCATATTCAAGTCGCAATTCTACAACTTGATTCATTATCTTATCACCCATTTCCCAGTGAGGATTCCACTGTGAAATCTTTTGGCATAATAATCCTTTCTGGTGTAAAAGCTGGGATTTGAGGCCAAGTGCTTCTCTGACAAACTATTCAATCTTGGGGTCATCTTTATGCAGTTCTGTTATGCTCTATAGTTGCGCTTATTTACCTAATAAACTACTCTGATGTCCTATCTTCATTTCCTGAAACACTTGTTGAAGTTTAGCCAACTGCATTTCTGCTTGTTGGTAGATACCAGCTTGTTGTAACTGCTGTTCTAATAACAAAATTCTGTCTTCTTTTTCTTTGAGTAGCCATTCTACCTTTGGTGCCTTGTCAATGGTTGTTGAAGCATATGCGCCTGCGACCTGCGAGAGTCTAGTGAGGTTAGCCATTGGATTTGTAGATGGGTCTTTCCAGAGAACATCTAGAGGTTTGTCTTCAGGAGTGAGCAAAGAATCCAACTTTATTTTCTTTCGTTGTCTTCTAATGACGACTTTGTGTTGAGGGCTGTAGAATACATCTATAGGAGGAATTTCCTTTATTCTCAATACAAACTCAGATGTGGGAGCAATGGGAATATGCTCTGTTTCCTAAGTGGTAACAGCTCCTTCTGTTACAATTTCCGTGGTCATTTCCTATTGGTTTGTTCCTTTGTGTTGAGTCTCTTATTGAAATTGTCCCATTCTTCTTCTAAATCCATTACAAATGGCTTTTCTTGTTCTGTAAGGGGAGTTGAGGTTTCGGCTTGTTTTACAAGCGAAGTCTACTGATGAGACTTTGCTGTGAACTGGGCTATGCCTTTAATTGATTCCTCACTCATTCTGTGTTAATTCTCCGATGTTTTATTAGATTAATCGATAGATTTTTTTTCGGATTCATTTCCACAACTTGTTTTGGATTTTTCCTTTGAGCCCCCATCTATTCTTTCACTAGGAGTAGGATCTCTCATTGGCTCAATGAGTAATTGGTCCAATGGGACCCTAGATAACTTCCTTCTCCTATATTTATTGAATGTTTGGAGACCTTCTTGACCAAAAAGTATTTGTGCCATATGTTGTACTTCTTTGCAGGTGTTTTTTTGCAGGAAAAAATCATTAGAGGGGCCTTTTTCATGGGTAAATATTCTTATTTTGACCATTGTATTAAAATCATTGACGATACCAAAGGGATCATATTGTCTTCCTGGGAACTTGGGTAATTGTAAAGATAATACATTTTCAACTTCTTTGAAAGCATGTCCTAAGTCATGCAATGTAAATACTCCACATGTTACAGGAAATTAGGGCCAAATGGCCTTCTTGGAATCCTTCAATATCTTACTCATCCCTCCTTCACTGCATGTCTGATAGGTTATCTCTATAGCCATCAGTTTGTCTGGGACATAGAAAGGTAGAACATGGGGCGAGGCAATACTGTCGAACACTCTGATATATGTGAATAATTCTTCCCCGAACCATCTGGCTACGGGGAAAATATCTACTTTGGCTTCTTGGGAGAACATAGGGGCATCTCAGTTGTAAATCCTTTTGTGAATCAGAAGCATAACCCTGTGACAAATCTTGAAGAAGTGTGGTATGAAATTAGACTCCCACATGACTTTGTGATATATTTGAATAGGAAGTGGATTTTGAGCAGTCCACTTCCATCCCACAAGAGGAAACTTGGAACCAAAACAAACAACATCCAAAACATAGGCGCTCATGAAAAATGGAGGGTAAACCCTCAAAGAAATGCTCATTTTTCTTTTTTACTCTAAAATCACCGTAGCTAAGTTATTGGACAGGATTTGAGCCCAACTCATTAATATTATTGTAGCATTGATGGCTGCATCTATTATGGGTAGCCATTCTAGTTTACCAAACTATCTACATAACGTAGCGGCAGCAAAACAAAAAGAGGAACTGAGGGAACTAGTGGTGTACATATAGTTCTTATCTTTATTGAGTATTTCTTTGTTGTTTGACCAATTCTTCATGCATTCTTCCAGGTCTTCATTTTCCTTGGTGAACATCTTGACAAACAGCCTATTGTAGATGACCTGCGGCTCTGGCAGATGGTATATGGGTCTCAATTTGTCTAGAGTAAATGACCCTATGAATTCTTGGCTTTCTGTCTTGAATTCTCTGTCTGATATGTCTACATCATCTATGATCCACTTAACCATGTCGGTGTAATGAAGTATCTTTGGCCTTGCAGCAATGCGGTGCAAGAATGAGCATGCAATCTCAGTTAGAGTACCATCACAAGAAACGTGTCCATCCAATGTAACTGTTGTTTCCAAAATTCTTATTTGTTCTCCCTCTAATAGCTGATACATATTCTCCCATGTGGACGTCGCGGCATCTATATTACAAGTACTCTCTGTGAACATGGGGGTCATCTCTGATTTCTCAGAAGCGGTTGCCTTTCCTTTCTTCATCATTTCTTCAAATATCCTGCTCTGTATGTTCTTCCTGAAAGTTACAAGATGAGAGCAGAACAGGGTAAAAATGGTAATGAATGCAGAAATTAATCAATAAAAGGACAAAATAAAGGTGACAGAGGGCCTAATTCTAAATCACGTTAGAAGATATCAACTTGTAGTAAATGGCCTTTCATACCTGATCGTAATCATTCTTTTAATAAATGTCCACTAATGAACCATTATCCTTAACTTAATGTCTATTACTTCACATCAAAAGTCAGGAAGCACTCTCTTAGAACTGCGAGCCCTTTGAGTTGCGATAAAAGGAATCTTTCAATTTTCTACGCAATATCGCATATCGCTATATCACAAAAACTTGTTTACATTTAAGACTTACTGCCATGTGATTTGATGCGATATGCGATATGCGAGATGCTATCGCATTTCACAATATTTACTTATGATTTATTGAGTAGCACTGCATGGTTGAAACTATGATGTGAGAAGGCTATGAGAGTTTTATGATTTCACATTTCGTGGATCGTGATTTCATTGGGTAACTTTTATAAGGAAGGTTCGTAGTAATTGTTTCGCGATGTGAGAATCTATCCTTTAATAGAGAGTCTTTTCAAGGATTATTTTAATATTTACGAATTTCTGGATGTAAAGTTACTTTTAGGTTATTTTAACATATGGCGCACACTCCCACTGGTTTAGTACTCGGATCTACAATGATCCACTGATCTTTATCCACCAATATATCCTCCATCTTGAGTTTCCACAACTCAAAACTTTGACCATTAAATTTCTCGATCGCTATCTTTCCATTACTCGCCATCATCTTTCACCACCAGAATTGATCTCGCAGATCTCCCACTGAATAAGGTCTACCATAGGCTCGAATGAAACCCCTCAACAACAAAGGCATCCCCTTGAAGCCAAAATAGCTCCTATACCAAATGTAGGTTTTAACCTCATACAGAAATTACATGCATACAAATTCTAAAACACAAAAAATAAACAATGTAAGAGTATAACACATAAAGCACATATACACAGAGATTTTCCCCTGGATTCTAAAACCGGGACTACCACCTTGATTTTTCATCCTGTTCCTTTCAATGTTATAATACATATTTATACATGCTGAAGCATCCAATGCCATGGACCAAAAACCATCATGTCCAAAACCATGGAACGAAAACCATCGCATCCAAAAACATGGACAAAAAAGCATCACATCCAAAACCATGTGCGAAAAATCATGCACAAAACCATAGGTAGGTCCATCCAAATTAATATAGGGTCTAAAAAAAATAATTCTGGGGCTCTACGTGCACCCCTCAAACCCCCTATGACTCCCCCCCGCTACGCAATCGATGCAACGAAGGGGGGGCTCTGACCCCCTTCTAACCCCCCAGTTAACTACATGGGCTAGTCGTGGAAAGAATATAACACAACCCAACACTATCATCTCCAAATTTAGTTAAAAATTTCTCTTGGAAAGCATCCCAACTATTAATAGAACCTGATGGTAATGGAAAGTACAATGATCCTACTACTCCCTATAAAGTATATGGGAATAATCTTACAACTACGTCTTCTTCCACTTCTTCATTCAATTTAATGGACAACATGAAATTATTTATATGTTCCTCAGCTAATAGGCCATTATCAAGATTGAATTTCAGCAACCATTTCTCTGGATGTGCTAGTAATTGATGCAAAGGTCCAGCCATCCCAGCAGCTCATGGGCTTGTCCATGGCCTTGGATGATTTTGTGCCATTACTGGTATGTGAGTAGGGGAGGGTGTAGCAGTGGTTAATGGTGATTAGGTAGGGGAAGATGTAATTCCTGTACCTATGTGAATCACAATCTAGAGTGGCGAGGCAGATGGTTGATCTTGTGATGGTATAGATGGAATGAATGAAGATGATGAAAGAACCTCGCTGTGAGATTCATATGGTGTTTTCTTAGCTTTCTTATGACTCGACAGAGGAAATTTGAACAAAGGGATTCTGAGCTTTTCACTCTGTGCTCTAGTTAACCATTGAGATGGGGTAAACTGAGAGGTAACACTATCTTGGGATAACTCATATTCTCCTTGAGATAGCGAAATCCCCTGTAATTTATGAATCAAAGATTGAACTTCAGGGGCTTGAGTGGAAGAAGAATGATTTGGCTTGTTTGGGATTTCAGCAATGAGTTGTATAATTTTATGTGCAACTTCTCGCTTAGGATTAGGGGATTTGGAAGACTTTCGAGAAGTTGGAGGTGATGGTGAGGGAGTTTTACTCTTAGAATGGCCTATTGATTTGGATTTACTTACCATTCACAGTTAGGCCCTCCTTCTAGTGCCAAAATGTTGAAGCCTAAAAAATCATTGCTTCAACATGGGGGAAAGCCACCCAGTCCGGACCTTGGTTGGCAGCTCCTTTTCCGTTTGGACTAGTGGCTCCAACTGGGGATAATGGGACCAATTTCCCAATCTATTTAATGATTGTGATAATGGTGTGATATGTGATGTTTTGGAGTAATGTCGAAGCTAGAAGTAATATAATCTAAACTAATAATCACATGCATTTTATCCTAATTTAAACACTATCTAATTATAATTATTCCGCGGAGTAAATTGACGTATGCGATCTATAATAATTTCTGAGAGCAATTGATAATAAAGATCATTCAATTGCGATGAGAAATGAATTCATTTTAACAATAATCCTTTCATATAAAAAGTTAAACAAAACGATTGTGAAAGATATATCGTACAAGGAATTATTCATGTATTCAACATAAAATATAGATCGTCATCATATAGAAGTGCAACAATGGCAATCAATATTCAGACTTTCATACATAAAAAACTTGAAAAGAAATCATTGCTTGATACATAAGTAAAAAGAATTACGAGATAAAAGTACCATTTATAATATGTCCTACTCATGTGCTTTAGCAATATTGATCTACTTTCAGTCCATTAAACACCATCTAAGAGTACAAAAGTTCATTTTCAATAGAAGATGCTAAATCAGATAAAAATAAATCCTGTTCTGTTAATTTCACCAAAACTTCCTCAAAGGGAAAAAAGTGCATGTTTTGAAGATTGTTTTGAAAAAATTTCCGGACCCTTCTCTAAATGCATGAGAGGGGTTTAATACTTAAACTATAAAACTAAAAATAGATTATTACAAAAATAGTTGAGGAGGCTTAAATGACTTTCCTCAAATTATGAAAAATAAAATAAAAATAGAAATGAACATGGTGACTAGCTATCCTGCATTTGATCCTTTAGATCGCAAATGTCCATCATGGGCATAATCTATGTTGGTTGGATGACTTCTGCTTTCAATTGTCCAGTGAATACGGCATCAGTCAGTGCTGGTGCCATTTTCTCTATAGAAGTGGTTAGGCATCGCAGGGTCATCCACTGGTTGTGAGGTTTTACCAAATGTCACCAATATGCTTCCCAATTTAACCTGGTCATTTTCCTTATTACTTCTGCTTTATCTTTTGTTTCCTGTTTCCACTGTATCTCAAGTTGTTTCGCATTAGGAAGAAAACTTGGAATGGATTCTACTACAAGGTTGGCGCTATGTAAATTTTCATTGACATTTTATATGACACTGCTTGCTGTTGCGGCTACGTCTGCTGTTGCCTTTTCTGCCTCTTTAAGCTAGAATCCCAGTTTGGAAATAATATTTATTTATGAAACTCTTTTAGTTTAGGCAAGTCAGATTTTTTCCCATCTTTTGTATTCTTCCAAGTGATGAATTCGGAGACCTTTTTAAAAATTTCATCATCTTCAAGTCTCATTTCCACAACATGACTTGTCAATTTGTCGCTTGTTTCGCAATAAGAGTTCCATTGCAAAATCTTCTGGCATAATAATTCTTTTTGGTGCATCAGATGGGAGTCAAGGTCAAGCGCTTTAGTAATAAACTGATCAGTTTTTGGATAATCTTTGTGTAGATCAGTTATTCCTATATTTGTGCTTCCTTCTCTACTAAGCTTGTTTGAAGTTCTATTTTCATCTGCTCGAATTCTTGTTGTTGCTTAGCTAACTGTATCTCTGCCTGCCGGTCAGATTTTTCTTGTTGTAATTGTTGTTCAAGTGAAAAAAATTTATCTTCTTTCCTTTAAGCAACATTTGCACCTCTGTTGCTTTTTCCATGGTCGTTGTAGCATCGGCACCTGCAAACGGTTAGTGTCTAATAAGATTGGTGGATGGGTCAACAGGTGAGTCTTTCTAGAGAACGTCCATCGGTTAATTATCAAGTGTAATAGCAGTTGCAGAGTCAAATTTCCTTTTATTCCTTTGTATTTTAACAATGGCCTTATGTTGTGGGCTATAAAACGCATCTAGAGGGGGAATCTCCTCTATTCTCAAAAAAATTTCAGAGGTGGGGGTAACAGGGATGTGTTCTACCTCTTGAGTATTTATCGTCTCTTCTACTGTAATTTCCTCAGTTGTTTTCTGTTATGGAGTTTGCAACTCTGGCATTTGTTCCTCTTTGTTGAGCCTTTTATTCAAATTGTCCATTATTCCTCTAAATCAATTACCAGGGGTTTTATTGGCTGTGTGGAGGCGACATGGATTTCAGCCTGTTTGTTGGCTGAAATTTCTTCAACTATCTTCCATGTAGATTGTGTTGTATCCTTTACCGACTCCATGCTTCTACTTTTACCATTTTGTGATGACTTCTTTGATTCCATGGTAGATTTCTCTTGGGATTCTACTGGAGAATTGGTTTTAGAATTTTCTTTGGAGTCACCTTCTATACTTACACTAGGAGTAGGCTCCCTTATTGGTTCAATCAATAATTGGTTCAATGGGAACTTTAATAGCCTCCTTTCTCTGTAGTTGTAAAAGTTTTCAAGATCTTCACAGTCAAAAAGTAATTCTGCCCTATGCTTCACCTCTGTGAAGGTGTTTTTTTGCAAAAATATGTCATCAAAGGCATCTTGCTCATTACTGAATACTTTTATTTTCACCATAGTGCTAAAATATTTGACAGTGCCGAAGGGGTCATATTGCCTTCTAGGGAATTTAGGTAATTGCAGAGATAACATATTCTTTGCTTCTTTAAATGCATGTCCTAGGTCATGTAATGCAAATTATCGACATTGTAAAGGGAATGTAGGCCCGATGGCCTTTTTTTATTCCTTTAACGTCTTTCTCATCCCTCCCTCACTAGCTGTTTGATAGGTTATCTATCTAGCCATCAATTTGTCTGGAACATAGTATGGGAGGACATGGGGGAAGGTGATGCTACCAAATACCTTGATATACATAAATTTCTCCTCCCCAAACCATCTAGCCACTGGGAGGATATGCACTTCAGCTTCTTTGGAAAACCTAGGGGCATCTTGATTATAAAAACACTTGTGAATAGGGAGCATAACTCCATGAAAAATCTTGACAAAATGTGCTTGAAAGTTTAATTCCCACATGTCCTTATGGTATATGTGAATGGGAAATGGATTTTAAATAGTCCACTTCCATCCCATGATAGGGAATTTTGAACCAAAACAAATTCCATCCATTACATAGGTGCTCATAAAAAATGGAGGGTAAACCCTTGAAGCAACACTTCTTTTCCTTCTATATTCGATCATTGTTCTTGCTAAATTCTCCTACAAAATTTGTGCCCAATTCATTACAGTTTCGTTAATAGCTGCATCTATTAATGGAAACCACTATGGGGAGAATTTAGTACTATCAGGTTTGTCAAATACTCTACATAGGTTGGCCGCTGCAAAACTATGAGGGGGACAAATATATGAAGTAGTGTACATACCCTTTTTGTATTTCTTGATTTTATCCTCATTTTTTGATCAGGTTCATTTGCATTCTTCTTGGTCATCATTCTCTTTGGCAAACTTCTCGATGAACTGCCTGTTGTAGATGACTTATGGCTCTGGTAGGTGGTACATAAGTCGTAGGTTTTCTGGGGTAAAAGATCCCATCACCTCTTGGCTTCTTGTCTTGAATTCTCTATCTAAGATGTCAGCTCCATCAATAACCCATTTAACCATGTTGGTATAAGGGATTATCTTTCGGCGTGTGACTATGTGGTGCAAAAATGAGCATGCTATCTCAAGCATGGAAGCATCTGAGGATTCACATCTGTCAACTGTAATCTTCACTTCCAGAATCCTTGGTTCCTCTTCCTCTAGTATATTATACATGGCCTCCCAGGTAAAGGTTCCTCCCTATCTGTTGCATGTAGTATCCGTAAATAGAGGAGTCATTTCTTACTACTTAGAGATGACTACCTTGCCTTTCTTCACCATTGCTTTCAACATTTTTCTCTATAGATTTTCCTTGAAAGTGAAGAACAACAACTATCGGATACAAAAAGATGATAATGAACGTAAAAATAAAATAATGCGGATAACTTGTAAAGGTGATAAAAGGATTTTTATTTGAATGCACATAAGAAGATATCATATCATGCTAAATAGCTTTTCACACATAAATGCAGTTATCTCTTACTAAATGCCCACTAATGCTTTGTTATCCCTTAGCTTTAATGCTCATAAATGTCTGCACTATAAATTGGGAAGAAAGCTTCTTGGGTGGCAAGCCTTTGAACTACGATAATGACGATTTTGCGATTTTTTAAGTAATATTTTAAATTACAATATCTCATTATTCATTTTCTCTTCTCTTAGCTTCTCTTGTGTTTTTGTGAGATGCGAGATGCGAGCCACTCGTTTATCATTTCAAAACGTAGCTACTTGTCCATTTTTTTTTAATGTAAAAGACCCCTTTTAATGAGAGGTGGACCTAAACATTTGTTCGTGATACATTTAAGGAGTGGGTCCAGGTCTTGATCGCGTTTCGCCATATCGGCTGATGGTAAGTTTGCAGTGTTCCTTTGAATGCTCGAAATGCGATGCGATAAATGTTATAACACCATCGCAATTTCACATCTCGCCTATTTTGAGATAACCTTTTTAAGGCGGGTCCTTTAAAAATGGTGATATGCGATGCGAGACTCAACTTTTGAAGAAAAGGCTTAAGGACCTAGTTTATGTCGAAATACAATAGTTTCGAGCATAGAGTCCTTTTTCAATCGTTTTTTACTTGATTTGGAGGGTTAGAAAGGTCTTTTGATGATGCTTAATCATGCTGTATGTGGGAAGGTAAGCATTTAGTAGTTCTTTTGAAAAGAGGGGGTTTGATTGATATCTTTCTTTATTCCAAAAATGAAAGAAATGCCTAAATGCTAAGTTTGTTTTTTCGATGGATTTTTTAAAGGGTCCCCATTTATTAATGTAATATTAACTACTACCATTAATAAATTGGGGGTTGTTGAATAGCACAAAAGTTCCACAAACAATTAGAACTAATTTAACTGACCATAACTTAGCAAATGGAGTTATCTAATTACAACTCAATTTAAATTCATGTTGGACCCCTAAAATTTATGGAGAACATATACATGAGTACATAAATACTTCCAACTCGAAATTCATAAGATAATTAATTTAATTAAACTTAATGAATTGTTTACAAGTTTCTATGAGAAAAAATCCAATTTTAATTCTAATTTTAATTCAAGGACAATTAAACTCAAATTTCTTGTTGCCATTTCTCAACACTCCCTCTCAACAAGAAAGGGATTATCAGCTACCTCGATCCTATCTCAGTGAAACTCGAATTTACATCTTGACAATGACTTTGTCAAAATGTCATCATATTTTCTCCTCCGTGGGAATGTACTCTAGCAACATGATCTTCCTCAATACAAAATCTCTGAGATGATGATATTGGATATCAATGTGCTTGGACCTATTATGAAAAACTGGATTTTTCGAGAGTTTTATACAACTCTGATTATCGCAGTAAATCACTATCAGATCCATCTCCTTGCCAATAAGACCAACTAGGATATTCCATTTCAAGATGGCCACACATGCTGCCTGACTTGTAGCCATGTACCCTGCCTCTGTCAAACTGAGTGTAATGAATCTCTGATTCCTGGTGTACCAAGAAACTGTCACTCACCCAATACTAAAAATCCCTCCTGATGTGCTTTTCTGGTCGGATGGACTACCTACCCAACCTACATCTGTGAAGCCTTGGAGCTTCACTCCCTCTGTCTGTTTGTACCATAATCTATACTAAGTAGTGCCCCTGAGGTATCTCAATACATGCTTTGTCACCTTCCAATACATCTTGGTAGGCCTTACCATCGCTTGACTAAGTTGGTTAACTACATAGCATAAATTCGATCTATTTTCCACCAAGTACATGAATGAACACACACAATGCCTATAAAAAGTAGCTTCCACTACCTCTCCTGAAGTAGAATCCTCCTTCCTCCAGTTATCAGCTAGAGGAGTCTCCATAGGCTTGCATCTCTCCATGTAGAACCTCTTGAGTATCTCATTGGCATACTTTCCTTGAGACACAAACAACTCCCCATCATTTTGTCATACTTCCATGCCCAAAATATAATGCATGGGCCCCAACTCCTTTATCTCAAACTCTCTTACAAGGTCCTTGAAATTTTGATCAGTTGATCATCACATGTCCGTATGAGATCATCGACATAAAGTACAATGATAACAATTTACCTTCCACCACTATGTGGTACAAGTTTTCATCCTGTTGATGGTGTTGGACCAGCCAACATGTCAGGTGATCTATCCGATAAGACGTCCCAATTAGACCATAGACCGTTTGGTGTAGGAGTCCCAGCAGTGGTTCGTACAGTAATGCCTTGACCGTGATTTCACACAGAGGAAAGTAAGATAACTCTGTTGGTAGCAAGGGTGTGACATATGCAGTGAGCCAAGGAAGGTGCATGAGATGTTTTAACACATGGGGGTTAAGATGAGTGCAACCCTTAAAAACTTGTGATAGCATAGAGTTAAGAAGGGAACACACAAGCAAGGATGCATCACAACATGGAAGGCAAGTTAGCTAGGAATCCAAAGTGATGGTTAAACTAACAACACATTTCAGAAAGAGTCATACATACATACACAAAAATATATATACATGCATGTGTAAGAAAATAAATACATATATCATTTAGAGTAAACAAATAGCTGAAATACAATACAACATATGCATGAAACGTGCTAGCTCTTGTTATATTAAGAAGTGTAAGTTCCATTCATATAATACATCCATGACCAACCACTAGTTCCAAGAACGAAACGTTATAGCCACAACAACCTGCTCCTCCAAAGAGATGTACTAGCTCTGCGGAGTGGAGAAGTCAAGGCTCGTTACAATACTGTCCAAGCTCTCTCTAAGATAGTCCTATCCGAATCTTGGTTGACCAAAAGCCTTTAGAATGAGTTATGAGTGAATATTTATAGCAAAGGGTGGGGTGACCCTTGAAATTCCCCTTTGTGACAGTTCATCTACCCTCATGACTCTTCATCTACTCTATGACTGTTACATCCAACTATCGACACTTGAAATTACACTTGACAACATAGAAAATTTTAGGGGCGAATCTTAGCCCAAAGGTGAAATTTAAGGGGTTTTATATTTTGGAAGGGCGAATTTTTTATATTACACACATTTTCTATAGTTAGCCAAAACTTTATTTAAAAAAAAAATAGTTATTATATTTTAGCCCTAAAAAATAAGGCGGATAAACAGTCCAAAAAATTGATTCGCCTCATTTCGAAGTTGGATTTGATTGCAATAACCCCGATTTCTAGTTTGGAGGTTGGATCTGCTTGCAATGGCCCCTATTTCCAATTTGGAGGGTGGATCTGCTTGCAATGGCCCCGATTTCCTGGTTTGCAAGTCGTATTTGGTTGCAATGGTAGATTTCCTGGTTTGCACAATATTCAAGTTTATTTTTGTTCTCCTTTGGGAGAGCTAGGTGCTGTTTTTCTCAGACTAGCACCAAAAATGGAGGAGAGTAGGTGGAAGACTCTTTTGAAGATTCAGAAGGTGAGGAGAGTTGCCTATTGTTGAATGGGTTGATGCTTTGTTTGTTTGAATTCATGAGGGGGTTGAAACTGGGAATCAATAGTAAAATACATTTTTCCCATTTTTCTTTAAGATAAATCTGAATTCTGTTCTGAATATCTAGTTCAATGAGTGTGTTGATCTT